>CM026202.1:3877619-4175119 GCA_014839995.1 Xenentodon cancila
GAAACCAAACGAGTAAATCTTGGCCGATGTCATAAAAGCGACTTAGTCCCCATGCCTATAGAGGGACCCACTGAGCTAACTGACAGAGGTTCGTGCAGCTGTAAACAAACAGAATGATTCTTACATTACTTACATTACTTTTACTTCGTTGCAGACAGTATCAGTAACATGAATTAATGAATTAATTCACCATACCTACTTTGATGTTATTCAGGGTAACATGGAGCTGGAGCGTTTTCCTAACTGTTGCTGGTGGAGAGGTGGCTACACATTGAAAAAAATGTTGATAAAGTGGCATCATGGCCTAGTAAGGAGGTGATAAAAGATGTAATTCCCAGTAGGTGATGTCAGCAGGTGACTGTGATGATGATTTGGTTTTATACACACACACACACACACACACACACACACACACACACACACACACACACACACACACACACACACATACACACATATATATATATATATATATATATATATATATATATATATATATATATATATATATATAATTTATATCAGCTTACTAAGCAACAGTGTACCTATGTTGCCTGTATGTATTAGTCACTAACAGACAATGACACAAGGACCATATTGTAATCATTTTAATAATCATTGTAAGCCTCCTGATTCCTGACTCATTTCATTATTTAGGACCATTGTTTTTGAATATTAACGGATATTATGGTGCTGCTTAGGTTGCAGCAGCTATTTCAAACTGTGACTTTGTTTTCTGCTGAGCGTTTTTTTATCTCAGAATATGATTATTGATTGATTTTCCCTCTTGATCTGGATGCAGTGCTTCTTCATTGACCGTTACAGGTAATCCTGGCCCTTTTTATACATTTGTTTTGGTGAAGTGCATGGAAAGTTATTTAGTAACTGCTGAAATTTCCCCCAAAAAAACTTCCAAAACCAGCTAATGTCCCAAATAACCAAAATTGAGGCATTTTAAAGAGGTGAGGTTAAGCGTGTCAAACAAGAGAGAGAAGAGGTTATTACAGTTTTTTCACTTTGATTTTTATCGGGAGTGAGAGATCCTGGGACGTATCCTGGATGAAACGGAAAAAAGCAGGAGTCCTCAGTTTTCCAAGATAGGGCTTTAGGAGCCATGTTCTGGACTCCAGTGCCTCTCCACTTGGATTTCCGATGACATAGGAAGACTAAAGACTTTAAAAGTGGCAGAAGTGGTGTAACCCTAGACAGGTCACTGTGAAGGAGCGTCTTGGCATCCCAGATGGTGAACTAGTAGATGTTCATTCAATCCATTCTGACTATCTAAGTTCACCTTCTGATGCTGCACGTGACACCGTCGTCAGAGTTGTTGCATCAAACACAACATCCCAGTGGATTTATGGTGATGTCTGGAGATTTCAGCGTCTCTCTCTCTCTACTATACTCCATACTGTTCAGCTGTTTTTCAACTGATGTTGATTTTAACTGTTACTTTAGTTTATACAGTTTATATAAGAAATTTGCACTGCAAAAAAAAAATCATTATAATTTAATTTAATTCAGTTCGATATTATTCAGTTTAATACACACTACGCACCCACACCCACACATGGGATTACACACACACACACACACACACACACACACATATATATATATATATATATATATATATATATATATATATATATATATATATATATATATATATATATATATATATATATATATATATATATGTGTGTGTGTGTCTGTGTGTGTGTGTGCATCATTGGACAATGTTGGTTTATAATGTGTGCAAAATGATAGAATTGAGAATTGAGAACTTTTAAATAAAAGAATAGTAAAGTATTTTGCATTTTATTTTATCTAAAGCAGTTTACAACTGAGGAACAGCATTAAGGCTTTATTGCAGGAAGTGCTTATACCATGGAAGTGCTAAACTATTAAATTAGTTTTAAATGACAGGGTGCAACTCTTAACATTTCTTCATTGCTAGAGTGCTCGTACCTCGTTCTCGGTGGTTTAACTAATCAAAGGCTGCTGTGAAGAGGAAAGGCCTTGTAATCGCTGAGTTTGACATGGAGCGAGGCTAGAATGCCATCTTAATCAGGCTGTTACACTCCACGTAGTCATCTGTATTGTCTTTTGGGTCTCCTAAAACCTTTTTCACTCGGGGAGCTGCGACTAATTGTGGTCCATCTCAGAGAAAAACTCAGAAGGGAGGGAAATGTCAACTGTGCCACAAAAACACAAAAAAAAAACTCTGTCATAGTTTAATCGTTGTGAAACTTTTTTTCTCATCTTAAAAAGTGAAATTACTAAGTTTAACTCTGACAACGTGAATGGAGTTAATCAGTAATTAGCTTTGTCATTTTGCCACTGACAGGTGGTAGTGTTTTTATTTGATTTCATTTAGTTTTATTTTTTCTTCCTCGTTTTGTGTCGAACCCAGCTCCCAACCCAGCTCCTGTCAATCAGCCCCAGACAGTGAGGAGTACAAAAGACACTCATTCTGCCGCGGGAGCCCCTCTTTAGAGAGCAATTCTAAAACTTACATGCCTCTTATTTGTTGGGTCAAAGGTTAAATTGCTGACCCTCCCCTCCATTTCTCCCTCTCGATTTCCTCACCATGGCCAAGCTGTACTCAGAGTTTTATATTTACATGGATTAGAGTCCTTTCACACTGAAGAAAAGAGCTGGTTCACAGTCAAAGCCCAAAGAGTAGTCCATGCTGCCCGAGTGGCCACATTATTCACCGACAGACAATGACCTTATTGTAGTTATGTGGAAAAGGAGGGGACAGGAGGAAAGCGAAATCCCCCTTAGCCATAGCAAAGTCCTACACTTGTGCCATGGAGAGGAGGTGTGTGGGTGGGGGGTGGGCGCTGAGCCTCATCCGCTTTTTCAAGCAGAGCAAACAAAGCCTGCCCACTGTGAACAAGATGAAGATGTCAAAAGCTTTTAGGTAGGGGGGTGAGATGGGGTTTAGGGGATAAACTACCAAAACAAGTGAAAAGGTCTTTCTCAAATGGATAAATCCTGCTAAGACGAAATTTCCACATCAGATTTACTCTGTCCTGTAACATCCCTTCTCCTCCCCCTCTCAATTGCTTTTCTAAATCAAACCATATGGAGATGGAACTTCTGCTTGTATAAAGAACGTGAGAAGTTTGTGGTCACAACTGTTGTTTCAGTATTAATATTACTGACGGTGAAGGAAGAATTTGGTCCTGTTAAGAAACTGTGAATCTCTTGTGACATTCAACATGCTATAAACCACACATCTCTTACACACCAGATGATAAAAGTGATCAGACTTTAGGACTAAAATCATATTAATGGTCAACTTTGATATTCTCTTAACCTGAGATCTGCATAGAACACAAAAATCTATAAATAAATGCAAAGTCAGCATCAAGCTTTTTCTGTTTGTTTTTGGTGAATTAATTGTAGGTTTCCTAGATATACAAGCACATCTATTCCACCATAACATGCACCTGTGGCAGTGTGGGAGCATGAAAAAGGAAGACAGAACTGTGAGGCACTATAATGAATGACATTAAGAGGCCAGTATACAGCCATGGTCAATTCAGATGCAAATAGGCCGTCTTGTACTGACTCTGATTAACTCCCTGTGAGTTCATAGTTTCCCTGTTAACAAAGATTTAGCCGCTTTTGATTGAAGCCGTACATTAAGTGGGGAGAGACAGAAAGAGAGAAAGCTCATAGCGAGCCTTACTGTAAAGCTCCCCGAGGACATAATGCAACCTCCGTCTTGTAGGGCTAATCCGCCTCACAGATGCAGGACAGAGCTAGAGCTACAACGAGGAGAAAGAAAAACGGCACAAAGGAAACTAGTGCTCTTGTTTCTTAGCCCATTCCATCAGCAGAAGACTTCTACAACCCGATGACTTAACCGAGTGAATGACTAGATTTACCCGGTCAAGAGCTGTGTGCCTAAACTCTGAATGCAAATGAGTCATGCTGCTCTGTATCAGAACCTGTGTTTACTTCTTAACAACTTAAATCCAGTATCCCATTGATTCCACGTGGAGTAGGAAGCAGCCACATCATGTGAAACCCACCATCAGAACTGAATCAAAATAAAGCGCATGTCACAAGATGACATGCATTCAAACAGAAACCACTGGGTTCTAATCCTTTGCAGGGTCGCAGGGGTCTGCTGGAACCCATATATCCGATTACACTTTGATTAAGCGGGAACGTATGTAAACTACCAGGAGACTACTAGAAGGTGTGTAAGTGGAATCATTCTGCTCGAAGTCCTCCAGCAACATCAGTCATTTACTCAGGGGACTCGGTAACACAAATTCATCAACGTTTTTTTTTTTTTTTTCCAGTTTTGCACAAGCTCCGTGTGATTTCTTGTTCAGAACTGAGCTCACCTGAACTGAGAAGCACAGATGAGCTTTTAGCTCAAAGGTGTGATTTCTTCGAGACCTGGGGGGTCTGGCATGTCCCAGCCTTGGCCCAGCCGTGGTCAATCGCAGGAAAGCCTCGAGTGACATCCCACTTTTTTACCATCCCACAGCGAATGGGATGTCAGTATTCAGCTCTGATCAACCTCCTCCTTATTTTTTAAGTGCTGTTCATTGAGCATCTAACAAAATCATGATTTAAAATGCATTTTTACCGCCTCCATACCAAACATATGTTGTAAAAAAAAAAACAAATATGTTGTTTGTCCAGTACTGGAGGCTGTTTTAAATGAGGTACCTGAAAAGGAGGCATACAGGCATAAATGTGAGGTATTTATTACAGTTCTTCATTAAAACGGTTAAGGTCGTGTCAGTGCAACAGTGTTGATCTGAATTTGAATATTCTGAAAGATTGAAAGATATTCTGATGCCTTTGTGCAAAACAGTATAACATTTTCACTCTTATACACCACATGTAAACGTAAATGATATCCATACCAATGCCAATAAAGAAATCCTGTCCAGCAGCAGTGACAGCTGTCAGAGTGACAGCGCTCAGGTCTGATTTCATGCTCCATTCATAGCGGAATTATGGTTTATAATATTCTATAAAATAAAATATAATATTAAAAGACAATCAAAAAACATGGTGAAAAGAAAAATCCAGGCAGTACAACACCAAGTACATAATATTTATATATAAGTATATACACAGATCCTTTATATATCTGCTTTGTGAGCAGCTTCCTTTCTCTGTTTAAAAGAGCATCATATTAAAAAGCATCCTGACGAGGTGTCTAACAGCGTTGCGCAGACTACTTTCAAGCTTTTGAGGAACAGCATTCAAAGTGGACACACAATCTGTTGGCTTCGAAGGTAAAGCAAACGGAGAACTGGTTGGGGACTTGCGCTTATTGCGAAGTCTGGCTTGACATTTACTGTGGCTGGTTGTAAATAGACTACTTGCACTGTCTTACAATGTCACCTTTACAGTATTAGATATTTCCTGTTCAAGTGTCAGCCTAGTGGTTACAGAGGTGTGCTTCAGGCTCAGGTTCCTGGGATGGCATCTGAGACGAGCCACTTTGGCCCCTGAGCAAAGCCCCTGACCCTAACCTCTCTCTGGGCGCTGGACAAATGGCAGCCCACGGCTCCTAGTCCAACTGGTGATGGGTTTAAAGCAGAGGACTTATTTCATTGTGTGTTTTGTGAAATGTATACTGGCAAATAAAGCTAATTATTGATAAATACCTGCTGGTAAATGACTTGGTTAGTGATCACGATATGGATTTATTTTGGCATTTCATGGTTATTTCATGGTTACTTGGTTCTTCATGCTCCTAGATCTACAGGCTGAAGAAGAAGAGAGGCAGGGACCTTTTAATCAGCTGTTAGTCCGTTAATTAGCCTCAGGTCCAGGTTCAGCTCAGCTTCAGATCCTTTCAGTTTGTGACTCTCAGTTTCTCTCACCAAATGTAGAAATCATGGTTCTGTTAGTTGTGCCACCTTGGCCACCCGGTCCTTACTTTTTTCATATACCCTGTTGTTACATATAGCATAAGAATAAACAACTAACAGCATTCTCTCACAAACCGGTCCTGTGTGATCATTTAAATATCTTCAAATGTACATTAATTGTCTGCATAATATTAGAGGAAAATTTACTTTAGTAGATGTTTATCAAAGATATTGATAGATGGAAGCACACTAATTAAAGGAGAAACACAAGAAAAACATGACCTCCAGCTGAAATCAGTTTCAAAAACACCAGTTATTAAATATTTTTGTGAAACAACAATATAAAACATTATTGGCTATTTTTTCCGATGGATCGTACGATGCAAATCACCAGTGCCACTACCTCTATCAGTTAAAGCATGATTTCAGGGAAATATTGTTTGTGATTCCAACTAAGTCAGTAGCAAATGTACATCGCAGCAACAATGTTTTTGGGAAATGCATCCCAGTTCTGTTCTTGTTTCCATCTTTGTCGTAATGCAATGAAAGAAGCCTACACAGACGTTACTCGTGCACAGGTTGATTCTCTTTTTGACATTACTGTGGCCCATAATGCCTCCAACAATTGACAGTGTTACCCCTCTGAGAAAGAAGGTAATAAATCATAGGAGGCTGACTCTGGGGTTTAATGGTGAGATGGAAAGGTTACAGCATTCCACAAAGTTGGAAGAATGTCACGCTCACCTTCCCCCACTTCTTCCAACCTCCAACTCTTTCTCTAATGCTGGGAGTAATTGTTACAGTAACGTGATCCATCAAAAGTCTGAAAAGACAGTCTTTTAATGTAAAAGGGAGCGTTTAACAAAGCTCTTAACAGTTTATTATCCAACAGTGCTTGAGCAAAATTAGAAAATCCCAGGTTTATTTTCATCGCTGTTACCATGCTGACCAGTTCCCCCTTTAGACACAGAGCAGAACCCACTTATTCAGCACTAAGGTGGTCTGAGAAGTAATCTTTTGAAATGAGTCTCATCTGAGTGTTTAGCATCTTATAACTGCAGAGTGTGGTAACTTAAATACATATAATATAATATAATATAATATAATATAATATAATATAATATAATATAATATAATATAATATAATATAATATAATATAATATAATATAATATAATATAATATAATATAATATAATATAGGGCAGCACTGTGGATTAGTGGTCAGCACTGTTGCCTCACAGCAAGAAGGTTCCTGGTTCGATTCCCGGCCCGGTGGGTCTTTCTGTGTGGAGTTTGCATGTTCTCCCCGTGCTTGCGTGGGTTTCCTCCGGGTACTCCGGCTTCCTCCCACAGTCCAAAAACATGCAGGGTAGGTTGATTGATCTTTCTAAATTCTCCCTAGGTGTGAATGTGAGCGAGCATGTTTGTCTGTCTCTATATGTGGCCCTGCGACAGACTGGTGACCTGTCCAGGGTGTACCCCTGCCTTTCGCCTGATATGCGTCGGGATAGGCTCCGACAGACCCCCGTGACCCGGAAACGGATAAAGCGGGTATAGATAATATAATATAATATAATATAATATATTAAGTTGCCATGTGATGCATCACATACAAATAATGATGCAGAAATGCCACTAAGTAAAACAAACAAAAAAAAAGATGACAGAAAATGTCAATGACAACAAAATCAAGGACGTGTTTTCTGCTCGTGCTGAGAAAGATATTCCCCTGCAGTTTAGTTACACTGATGGCATCATCTGCTATAAAATTATTGAGATGTTATGTGTTGGCATGTTGGTTGGTTATGTTCTGGGTCTCTTGAAAGCGCCTAGAGACAACTTGTGTTGTAATAGACGCTATATAAATAAAATTGAAATTGAATTGAAATTGGCATATACAGAAGGAAGGGGAGTAATCAACAAAAGGCACTTAGAGCAAAAAACGTGACATCAGTGATCATCATTGGTTGCTTAGCAGTTTGCAAGAGTTTCGTAATCTGTTGGCAAGTGTTAATTTAATATTTAAAGGTCTTTCTGAACGGTCACATTTTCTCCCTAATCCTGTGTTGCTAATGTGTTAACAGGCTATGTCGGGGAGAGGTCACTCCACAAATCCTGCTGCAATTCAGGGAGGCATGGATCTGGCACCCACTCCATCTCTTGCACCCAACATTGGCTCTACCAGCTCTTCTGATGTCAGTGAGGCCAAGCAGACATTGCAGCAGGGCCATCATGTAACGCAGTACCACTTGATAACACCTCCTGACTCAGCTTCAGGGAATGGGGAGGCAATAACACCCGCAGCATTTATAGTGTGCACTGAGCATTTACACTGCTCAGCGTGCGTTAAACATGAGCTCTTTGTCCAGGGTAAGTAAAGGGGTCTAATCTAAAAATGCCTGTTGAATCGGACAGTTTTGCAGGGGAGGAGACTGTTAAACGCAACTTAAACTGCCAGGTTGTATCCAGGAGATTTAAAAAACAAAAAAAAAAACTTAATTGTTCAGAGGACACTCTACAGGAAAACACATTTCCATGTTAAAATGTCCAACTTTGTAACAGAAATCAACATATTAACAGCCTGGTGTCAAAAATGATGACGGCAATGTATGTGCATCTAAAATGCATGTAACTTGTTAAATATAAGGTTAATTAGTGATTTAACATTGCCTGTAGGAGTACATCTGTGGTTGTTTGTCCAAGATGTACCACCGCCCTTCTAGAGTCTTGGGGTAGGCTTCACCAGATGCCCATGACCCCGCATTAGAGAGGATATCGATCATTGGTGGCAGTCTGGTTTTTGATTGGCTGCTGGCGTAGTCAGTGGATGGCTGTCATCATTATGCCACTTGGGCTTTGCAGTGTATGTGAACAAAGGCTGAACAGAGCATGATCATTAATATTTGACATGTTTTGTTCTGCTGTTAATTATACTAATATGCCACTGTTACTGGCTGTGGGTTGGTCTTGAAGGGTCCAAGGACGAAGCTGAGCTAAGAACAGACAGCTTGGACAAACCGACCGTCCGCTGAACGCAGGAGTACTTTCTTATTTCACGACTAAAAGAACATTTGACATGGCAGCTCCTGCTCCAAATATTCACTACCTCTGTAGACCCTAGGTATGGATTGACCGAAAGAGTCGGGAGCCACAGTGGATCGTTTGAGGATCCTTCAAAGAGGACGTCCACTGGGACCTGCAGCGACTTGCCGGTTGCAACAACCCCTCAGCAACAACGTGAGCGACAGGGGTTTCCCCCTGGCGCTCTGCCTATGCTTTTTGCAGCTCTGGCAGCAAAGGCTTCATATGGGATTGGTAAAATCCTCCTTTACTTGATAGATCCACTTTGTTCAAGTGATCTTTGTTCAATGTGGAGTCCCTAACACAAATCTTGGTCATGGTATTCCATGGCGTTCTGTACTTGGACTTGGATTTGAAGTCTATACATGCTGTTATTATGTACTATTATTAGGCAGCGTGTCGCGACCTTTCATTGCCATGTAGATTATATTAAGCCATGTCTATCCAAGAATCCAAATGAGACGAGGACATAACTGGATTAAATACACGTCTTGATGACATAAAGAAATTGATGGCTATTTATGTCCTGCTACTTGTTGTTTTTGGACCTCAGCACTTCAAAAATAGACACTTTATCCAGTCATTTAATAACTTTGGACGGCAGAAGGTTTGCAACCAGCACTACTGTGAGAAACCTTGAAGTTCATTTGGACCAGGTTTTGTCCTTTAAATCACACAGAAGAAACGCTTTATTCCACCTTTGTAACACTGTAAAAATAAAAGAAATCCCATCTCAGTGAAGCAGAAAAACTGGGCAACGCATTTGTCACTTTAAAATAGAGCTTTTACAAATCTTTGTATGTTGAATGTCTAAAAATTACTTTGAACAACGTCCAGCTGATCCAAAATGCTGAAGTGAGCTCTGATGAGGATATGGATCATTTCTTAGCTTCCTTTCATTGTCTTCCTGTTAAATCCCGGGTATAAGTTAAAATTCTTCCTACAAATGAAGCTCTGCGTGATGCGAGATGCTGGGTGAGATATGTTCGCCCAATCAAATTTACACTTTAAGTTTGGTCAGGAGATTATGCTATACAGTATTTCACATTTTCTCCACACGACCATCTCTGAATAAGTGCAAATGTAATGTCGTTTGTGTAGTTGTGTACAGACCCACTCAATGCCAGTGGCTGCGAGGTGAATGTTTCTTATTATCTACAATTTTAATACATTCAAAAAGGGGAAAGAGCACCAGAAAAACCAAACGAGAGGGGTTCATTTTGTTTTGCTCCTGATTCTCAAATAAGTGTTACAAACCAATGGACCAAAGAAAACCAGTCTATTATCACGTTCTTCCTCTGCACAAACCTCACTTGCACCGCTGACGGCTGGCCCTGCTGAAATACCTCGATCCACCTGTGAGAGCGAGAAAACGAGTTTGCAGTGACCACTTACTTTATTATCAGGAGAATCGAGTTTTTGATGTGTAGGTGAGTGTAGGTTGGGGTGGAGCAAACAACCAATAACATTAACTTAGACTAGGTCCACAGCAGTCTGTTTTAAACATTTCAATATCTCTGCTTAGTGACGGAAGAGTTCTACATCCACGTGCCACCGCTGGTTATTACTTTATTTATTATTCTTTTATTATTTATAAAGCTAAATCCATGCTCACTGGACATGCAGTTACTAGTGAAAACTCAGGTGGACAACATATCTTTACTGTAGACTGCTTAGATAATGTATTTCGTCCTGCACAGTAGATATTTGCAGCTATTTAAATGCAGTCTCTGGCTGCACACCAACCACCGTACGGAGCCAGTCATGTGACGTGACCCAGGGCATCCTGCCTAGCACTCATAAAGAAAATGTGTTCTTATTCAGGTTTATTTTCTCAGCAAGTGCTTTCCTTTATTTTATTTTACTTTTTTTGTGGTATGACTCGTTAATTCATTGATACTGTAAAAATGCATTAATTTTACTGTTGACATTCTATTTTAACAGCCTTTCTTCTTTTTACCCTAAAGAACTCATACTTACTTTTATACTATACTTTACTCTTACACTTATTGTACAATGAATGAATTTGATTCATTCAATATTATTTTATTTATATACTGTCTATTACAATATAAATTGTCCCTGGAGAGCCAATAACATAATCCCGGGGCAAAAATAAATAAAAATTGAAATGGAGTATCATTAAAGTGAACTGGATTGTACATAATTGGATCAACTGGGCCACATTAAATTGGTTTTCTTTCTGAGCGGCTTGGGATGACTTTTATTGTGAATTGGTGTAATACAAGTCAAGTGAATGAGTGAGTTGAATTAAGTTTCATAAATGTGACTTTTGTGCAGCTTTTATTTATGCTGGCTGGTTGCTTTACTGCCCCTTGCCTCTGTAGCAGCACCCTGAAGCCATGGCTCTGCTGGTGTGAAACCAAGAGAATAGCCTTTGTCAAGGTGTACTTGCTTCAATTCTCACTCATCTGCCCGGGCAGAGGGGTGTTAAATTATATACTCCAGAGGACACCACATTCGTATTTTTACAAGACCCAGGTTATTAGGCAAACAGGCTCTGCACATGTCCCCTGCTATGACAGTTTTCACCGTCAAGAATTTCGACCTTTATTTCCATCCAAGTAACGCCTGCACTCCCCTTTGCACCCACTGTGACACGCACACGTGTATGCACCCCCGTGCACAACCCCTACCAACTCCTGCTCCCTCTCGCTCTCGAAGCGTCTAAGTCTGCAGTGTGTGATCACAGAATAGTTGTTTTAGGTGTAAGACTCCAGGCAGAACAGCTACAGAGCCCAACCTCCCAATCTAACCCTCAGACTTCTCACTTCATTTAGGATCTGTAGTTCCCCTTTCTAGTTCCCCTTTCCATCGTTCGTACCGGCAAAAACTGTGTTTCTGATGTCCATTTGTTCCTGAAGAGGAGACAAATTTTGTGAGCTTCACCTTCGTACTTTAAAAGTCTTTTTATGGAAAAAATGAGCCTGCTGGAAAAAAACAAGGAACTTCAAAGTGGTCTGCCCTCCAAGCGAAAGATTAAAAGTTGAGCTTTAACACCAATTCTTTTGGATTCTTCCTGGCTCAGTTCTAATTAGTCACTCCTTTTAATCAGATACACCATCACATTAGTTTGACTTTTTCTCTGTGCTTGATGCTTAAATATTGGATCTCAAGGACGCAAAACTTTCAGTAAAATCAGGTGGTAGACAGTCAGTGTAGCATCCAGTTAGTGTCTAATGTTTGCTCCATACATAGGTGTGTGTGTGTGTGTGTGTGTGTGTGTGTATGTGTGTGTGTATGTGTGTGTGTGTGTGTGTGTGTGTGTGTGTGTGTGTGTGTGTGTCTATGCACATATTTTTTCTTCTTTTTTTTAATTGCCACCACACAGAGGAAGTTGTTAATCATGAGACAGCGAGGGTTCAAACGTGCAGGACAAGAGAATGTGAATGTTTTGTGAGGTCGTCTTTTTGGTGTGTGTGTGTGTGTGTGTGTGTGTGTGTGTGTGTGTGTGTGTGTGTGTGTGTGTGTGTGTGCGTGTGTGTGTGTGCGTGTGTGTGTGTGTGTGTGTGTGTGCCTGTGTGTGCATGTGTGTGTAGGAATGGAATTTTCTGGTGTGTGTCAAAAAAAAGATATGAAGTCCACATACACACACACACACAAGATCTAGAAGTCCTATATTTATATAATCGATGGGCTGTTCCTAGTAAAAGGGTGTTTATTGAATTTCACGTCATGACATCCATTTAGACATATTTATTATGTTTTATAATAATTAAAAATGATCAGTGTATTTTCAGTGCTCTTGCTTTTAAAGAGCAAAATGTAAATACTGCATACTTAAATATAGAAATGTTTTGATAAGAGTTTGTTACTTTATTTAATTTATAGATTTGAAAAGCTTTATTCTTTCTTAAATGTAATTTATAGACAAAAGAGAATTAATGTGCTTAATATGTGCTTGACATTATCACATCATTAGTGGAACAGTAGTGCAGGTTCGTCTGGGACTGTACTGATAGGGACGGTGTTTTTAATTTAGTGTTGAACAAAAATTAGAGTGAGAGGCAGAAGGAGCCTGGAGGAGGTGTTGAAATGGGATTGTGCTGTGAAGGCAGGTAGCTGAACAGAATCGAAGGAGTTGCCACTCAGCTGTGGTAATATCCTCAGGGGGACTTTGGAGCAATATCCAGTTAGACTGGAATGTGTGATCCTGAGCAGCGGCTGGCACAGCTGTCTCCTGCTCCTGCTGTAGCAAGCCTATGGTCGCTCCATTCAGCACTGTTATTTCCCCCCAGCATGCTATTAAAACTGCTCTTAACACATGGAACTGGCTTTGACCATGGAAGACTGCTCCCTAAAGCCTAACCACTGACCTTGCTCCCAAACCACCCAAGACCTTAGAGTACACAAGTGATAAACTGGAGGATTAAATCTGCTTTCTACAGATGCTGTAAAGTTTCAAGCTTTGCAGCTTTCAGTCAAACCGAAATAGGCAGGAGATTTAAACAAGATGTCAAGAAGATGACATCGACAGTGCCTTCTGATTAGGGCCATTTTATGTTATATAAATATTAAAATGATCATGTTTAAGATGGTATCTGTACTTCCAAAAGAAAGAAAGAAAGAAAGAAAGAAAGAAAGAAAGAAAGAAAGAAAGAAAGAAAGAAAGAAAGAAAGAAAGAAAGAAAGAAAGAAAGAAAGAAAGAATCTGACTTATTACAATTTTAATAAATGTTATAGGTCAGTTCAGCATGTAGAGTTTATCAACGTATATAAAACGTGCACGTGTTTATGCACATTTTTCTCCATCATCACAATAGCGCTGCAACAACAGATGCTCTAGAAATAAGCCTAATATTACTACATTTAGTCATATTGTCTTAAGTACCTAATACTCTTATATTAAGTATAAAAAGGTACAATTAAGATGGATGGATGGATCAGGAATAATTATAAGTCCGTTATGTGAAGCATGATCATTGGAGAGTTTCCTGATAATGCTATGATTTTCTGTAAATCGCGACTGAAAATCCTCTCACAGGACATTAAAAGCAACGTTGAAAGGGTTTTGTCCTTTCAGACTTTACCAGAAAATAATTCTGATATCCTGACACATTTCTGAGTATTTTTATGTGTAATTTACATACATGGATGGTTGAAGTCGGAGCGCTGAGGGGACTCCTGCAGAGGGCTTTGAGTTTACACTCAAAACAGGGTCACTCTGGATTTGTAGATTTAATATTATTTTACATCATCATTTATAATGTTCAGTAATATTTAATCCCTTGCTTTAAGCTTTACTTATACATAAAAAAACACATTTATTATAATATTAAAAGTAATTAAATAAATGGCTAAAAAACATGTGGCGTTTGAGCTGATAACCATTTTTCAGGAAATTATTCAATTGCAGTATATTTATACGTTGCTTTGGACAGGCTTTGTTAATGAACAAAAGTGTGAATTTCATTTTTGGAATAAGAATTCTCTTCAGTAGTTTTTCCAATTCCCCCCAGTCATTGAAACATGATTACTGCTACTTTGGTGTAGTGACTGGTGCCACTGGAGCTTACTGTTTGTTTCACAATTGTGTTATCTCTTATGATTCTGAATATGTTGTGGTAATTACCTAAAGATAAGATAAGAACTTAATAAGGCTTTATCGATTACACATCAGGAAAATATAAGTGTACCATAAGTGTACCAGCTTCAGAACAGAACAGGAGAAAAGCAATGTGGTCAAAATATATAAACATGAACTCAATAAATATACATACTATACAGACATTTAAATACTGCTACTGTACATGTACAAATATCTTTACTTTATACATATATATATATATATATATATATATATATGTATAAAGTAAAGATATATATATATATATATATATATATATATATATATATATATATATATATATATATATATATATATATATATATATATATATATATATATATATATATGCAAACAAATACACAAACCAAATTCACATTAAGAAAAAAACATAGTGAAATTAGAATAGCAGTAGGTTTTAGAGAATCACCTGATTGCATACGTTCATTATTGCACTTCTTAAAGCTAATTGCACAGGTTCTCTGTGTTGTACCACCTGACGGCAGAGGGAAAGGGACAATTTTGAGGTAAGTGGCTCATCATCACTACAATCAATGCGCTCAGACAAAAAAGGTTTTGTACTCTCATGTACTATTTGGACTGGACTAAAATGACCTGTGGACCTAAAGTAATTTTCAAATTACACCCTGTCATCTGTGTTTATTTCAACCCACTCATGAGGTGAAAACAAAATCTGTGTTTTCCCATTGTCCCAATGCACGAGGCATTCAGTCACGTGACCCGCAGGTTTCTGAAGACGGCCTTTGAAGGGAGGATCTCAGCCACGTTGCTCTGCACGGCTGTTTGTCAATCAAAGTTAGCTTTGCTTCCAGCTTCTTCAACCACATCCTGCAAAACTGCCATCAGACGTTTATATATATGATATGTGTCTAACATGCCGACTCAACGGCGACATCAAAAAGACTGTAGTGTTTAGTCGATGCTGGGTTTGTACATACAGGCGGCTGCTTCGCTAAGTCCTGTAGGACGACGACTACAGATGAGGGCGTGATAACGACCAGCAGTTGGCTGAGTCGACTGCCAATCAATCATATTGGAAATACATTTATTGCTTGACATAAACTCTCCTGGCGTGGTACAAAAAAAAGAGCTGCCATGGCTGTGAAATCAAACGACTGGGATGAAAACAGTTTTTGGAACCCGGCTGTAAGTATGTTTGTTTCTACTCTAAAGTTGGACATTTTAACATGCAGGTCAACAGAGGTTGACTCACTTCTGCAGCCGGCTTCTATCCGTCAGTCGAGGAACTGCAACCAAACGTAGTTCCACATACAGGTTTTCACTGTTAGAGAGGCTTTGAGCGTGATGAAAGATTAAAAGGTGGTTTTACGGCCTCATGCAGCTACACGTGTCTTCATGTCATTGTCGCTCTTCTGCTGATCTGGACTTTTCTCTTCGTTTCTCAATTCCCAAAAACGCAAGAACATATATTGAGAAATGGCTTTTTTCATGTGAAGCTTGATATTGAAGCTTGATATTGATCCATGTTGAAGTTTATTACTGTGGGTAGGAAAGCTCTGCTGCGGTCTGTGTTGCAGTGGATCTGAAGAACCTCTGACTGAAGACACTGTTGCTGCGTCTCTGTTGCGGGAAGAGGATGCTCAGGGTGGTCCACGATCTTCTTCAGTTTATAAGGTATCCTTCTCTGCACAAGCAGCTGCAGAGGCTCCAGAGCAGTCCCCACAACAGACCCGGCCGTCTTTATCAGTTCGATCACTGTTTCTGATGCTGCTCTGCCAACAGATGACTGGAGATGTAACTGCACTCGCCACAGCTGACTTATAGAAGATATTCAACATCATGATGCAAACGGTGAAAGACCTATGCTTCTTATGCACTGTCCTTTCTTATAAACAGCATGTTTACATATAGTATTAACATAATGTTTAAGAAGGACTGTTTGTAGATTCATCCCCTCCTGCTACTTCAGTTTAAACCTGTACAAGTTTACAGCAAACATCCTACAAACTATTGTCAAAAGATGTAAAACTTGCCTGTTTTGTCATAAACATGGCACTGATACAGTTTTAATAATAGACCAAGAGTGGTTTAAACTCTGGGATGTTTTTTAACAGTTTGATGGCCACAGGCAAGAAAAACTTCTTGCGGAGCTCTGTGCTGAATTCATGTACAATAAGTCTCTCTTTAATAAGGGCCAGTGTTTCTCTGTCACTCCTGCTGATGTGGTCTTTAACTGCATAGGACTTCTTTCTAAGGCTCTTCAATTCCTTAATGAAGATTCATTTCTTGCAAAGTTACGGTCTGTCATCTTAGTAGCCAGCTGCATATTGTAATCCCTGTAGTATGTTGATTTATGGCGTCTTCCCGTCTGAAGACGAGGAGCTCGTGGAACTCCTTGTCTTGTTATCAATGATAAATCCCACCCAGGTCCCGTCATTCCACATCTTTCTGTTTACATCAGACTGACCTGTGATTAAGTGTACCCTCAGAGGCAGGTTGTTGAGGGGGGCAACTCGATAGCCCACCCTGTTTCAGTTAATGCACGGAGGATATGGGTCACACTAAATTGGGGTAATAAACACAGGGAGTTGAGATGTGCCACCGTTTTATCCGTCTTACTTTCCTGTTTCAATAAATTGGATTTCAAAGTAAAATACAAAATTATTTACATATCCTGCCGTGGGCGTTATGGCAGTAATCCAGCAGCTCAGTGGCTGTCCTTTTAAAGGCCCTGCGTCACATCTCAACAACAATAGAACTGCATGGTAACCAAGAGACTCAAGAAAGTAATGACAGAAGAGAATATGACAGGGATAGATCAGGAAGCCAGACAAGAGCAAATCTCAGACAAAAAAAACCCAAAAAAATCATAATAATGAAAAAAAAAATGAACAAATTAAATCCGCATCATGACACACGTAGTCCATGTGTCAGCCCCTGATTACAATTAAATGCATCCTCACCACTCCTCCCCAGCCTGCTCCCTGGAGCCGCTTATTTGGAAATGATTGAGGGGAGAAACAGCAGTGATACCTGTTTCCATTTTCAAAGGCTCAAAAGTATTTGGACAGCTGACTAATGGGACTTCGCTTGTTTGTTCAGGACAAATGAAGTAGATAAAGGTTTGGAGTTTGCATTTAGCAGCAGTTTGACTGAAACTACTAATATAAAGTAAAGTGGAGGATCATCAGGCATCATTAGGCTGAAAGAAAGAAAGAGAAAACACATAAATATGTAAGAGAGGTTGGAAAAATCTCTGCTACATTCTTAAAAATTAAAAAAGCACTTGTGAGCTCAACCACATCCAAAGGAACCCGGCTGTAAGTATGTTTGTTTCTACTCTAAAGTTGGACATTTTAACATGCAGGTCAACAGAGATTGACTCACTTCTGCAGCCGGCTTCTATCCGTCAGTCGAGGAACTGCAACCAAGCGTAGTTCCACATGAGACTCAGTGCAGAAGTCAGATAGTTGGCGCTTAGTTTTATGGTAATTCAAGAACATTTATCCCAGAAGTGATGTGGAGGCCTGACAATTTAATTAAACAGTTATCTTTTATTAAACATTAAATTTGGAGCTTGTTGTAAAAGCATCTGATCAGACACTCAAGGATTAGATCTCAGTGACCATACTTCACGTTTTGAGAAGTGCCAAAATCAGAAAATGTCACATCAGCCTATGTTTTAAGTTGCAGCATTAATAGTAAACTTAATTTTAATTGTAACCAGAGTCTCGTTGAAGAGGTTTTCACTGTTAGAGAGGCTTTGAGCGTGATGAAAGATGAAAAGGTGGTTTTACGGCCTCATGCAGCTACACGTGTCTTCATGTCATTGTCGCTCTTCTGCTGATCTGGACTTTTCTCTTCGTTTCTCAATTCCCAAAAACGCAAGAACATATATTGAGAAATGGCTTTTTTTCATAAATCTCCATGTGAAGCTTAATATTGATCCATTTCTATAAGTTAATAATTTAAAAATATCAATTCATCACACTATATGGGCTGGATATAGGCTGAAGATGTAATATAAAATCACACTATGTACTGCAATTGCCACAATTACTCCGGGAAAAGAGGCGGAAGAGGTGACGAGAGGAATTTTTATATTGACCTGCACATCTCCAAATTACTGACATGTGCATTTAAACAGAACTAAAATCATTTAAAAACATAATAAAAGATATTTACTTTGGTTTTTATGAAAACTGAGAAACAAATATTATTCAAATTCTTTGTTTGTTTGTACAAACCTTAGTTATCTCTGAAGTACATCAACTAACCATGTGTCATTCATATGTACATAGTCTTAGTTATCCATATTGAATAATGTATTTTGTCTTATGTTTCACTGAATAACATGTAATAATAATAACAAGTAATAATAACAAGAAGACACAACAATCACATAGGACAATGCATTATAAAACAGCAAAACAATAAAACAATAACATAAAAACTAAAAAGAATAAGCAGTTTTAAAAAAGATGCATCTTCAGTAGGCATTTTAAATTCCGGAAAGAGTCAGTAATTTATATGTGATGTAGAAGGGAGTCCAGAGATGAGGGGCAGAGCAACTCAAGAGTCTGGAGCCCAAGATGACCATACGAGCAGATGGAACTGCAAGCTGGTTGGAGGATGACGACCTGCGGCCCTGAGATACTGTGTTGATGTATAATAGTTTAGATAGGTATGGGTGAGAACATGGATGGACTTGAAAGTAAATAGCAAAATCTTATGTTCTGTTGAGTTTTAGAAAATTGCAGGAAAACCAGGTTTTAACATCTGTCAGGCAGTCAATGTGCAAGATAGGTGAAAGGGATGAAGAGGGTTTGGTGGTAACATAGAGCTGGGTGTCATCTGCATAACAGTGGACATTTCTGTTAAATTTTACAAAATACATAGCCAAGAAGAAGTAAATAAATGATGAAAAGAAATGAGCCTTAGACAGAACCCTGGGGAACACCTGTGGTTACTGGAAAAGAGTGTGAACTGAAATTATTCATTTGTATGACTACACCACAAGATGAAAATAATTGACCTAGAGTCATCTATCTGCAAGTGCAAGAAGCTGACAATATTATCTGTCACTCTAATCTCTTCGTCTAACTGGATGGCGAGACAGGGGTGAGGTTTTCCCCTTATAAGCCATTTCCTGCTTAAGGCTTCTTCCCTATTAAAGGGGAGTTTTTCCACATTATATATATATATAAATGTGTGTGTGTGTGTGTGTGTGTGTGTGTGTGTGTGTGTGTTGTGCCTTTTTGATTACAATGATGTGTATTTTGGAGAGAGAATGCAGATGTTTTGAAAAAGGTGTGAAGGAGGTTTCCTACATTAAACATGATAAAACAACATTAAGCATCAGCTCAAAGCATAAATTAGGCTTTACAGTGTGCAACCAACACAAGAAGTGCGAGGGTCATTGATCTGCATGAGACTTTACCAGCTTATGAGCTTGAAACCCCACACCTGCCGGATTGAAATGATGATGCATCCTGGATGGAAGGGAAACATTTTACAGAACCAAGAAAATTAAGTACAATTATCTTGGCTTAAGCCTTTGAAGATTACCGTTACTTACATAACTTGGTTGTTAAGACATTTTAATTTTTAATTTTTTTTCTTGAGTGGACATCATAATACACAAATACTTTAATCTTTAGTAATAATAATCCAGGTTTGTCACTTGAAATAAGAAAAAAAAAGAGTGGGGGCTTATTATCGAGGTTAAGGTATGACTGGGGCAACCCCGTCTACAATTCAGTACGAAGGGACCATGTTTCTGTCTTTAGTTTAATACATGAACAGTGCAGACCAAAAGTCCTGCTTTTATGGCTTCTACTACTCTTGCAAAAGCACGCAGAGTGTAATGTAGCTTGATTTGTACCACAGAAAGCATTCCCCTGTAGTTTACTGTGGATCTGACTGGGTATGGCAGATGTCTGCAACACTGCTCTGCTCTGATTTGAGGGCTCCATTTCAAAGGCATGTTTGCTGGCAAGCCTTAATAGGAAGTGATATTAAAGTGTTCTTCTAAACATGTTGGAGGCTAATGGTTTAATTTGCTCTGGGTATTGCTCTGTCTAATGAGATTTAGCATGTGGTCCCTACTGCTCCACTTAGACACTTGTTTAAGAAATGGATGCATAAAAGTGCCTATTCATAATACTGCATGTCTTTTAATTTGTTAAATCGCATAAACCTGCATAACCAACATGTGGTTTTCTTTCAGATTTCTATTATATTAAGCACACATAATATTTTGTAAAAGATGTGTGCAGTTATCAGGAACATGCATATTTGGCTTATTGTCTTATTTGGTTAGGGTTAGGTAATATAAATGTTCCCCATTGACACTGCAGGGCCATATAATACTTTTGTTTGGCAGTTAGAACTGCTCAAATTACATGAAACATGAGTTTTTAACATCATACCTAGGGGTAGCCTTGATTACTTGTGTGGCCCTGATGTGAAACACATTTGAAATACTAACATAAACAACCATAAAAAAATCATATCCATAATTCAAATAGAAGTTCTGAGCACTTACTTGTCTGACAGCCACAGCGGTCTTGTAGACCTCCGTCATTGATACTGTAGGCGGTCCATCTACAGAGTTATTGCTACATTGGAGATGTTACAGTTCATTTTTACGGGATATTTTTGCAGGTCAGTGCCCATCTTTGAGCGAATCATACTGAACTATGTCTTCATCAGCTATAAATTCATTCTGAATGGAAAAAAGGTGTATAGTACAAAATTAGAAATAACTAATTAATTACTTAACTATAGTTACTGTCTTCATCACCATCCTCAGTAATGTTACATACCACAGACTAGCTTAGGATAACTAAGTACGTACCTATTGATTAGTTAATTATTAATTATACATTAGTTACGGCTTCAAGTAACTTGGTGCAGCATACTGAGTAACTACCAACAAGTTAATCATTACCTTTTCATTTTTCAACTAGTCTCTCTTCTGCAAAACCAACTGGCTATTCACTTACCTGTGTATTATCACAAATCAATTTATAATAAATAACTGGAAATGGGATACTGCCAAGTTTTCTTTTTTACATTTTGTTTAATTTTTCAGTTTTACAAGTTATTCCTCTTTGATTGCTAAAGTACAATTTGCAATCCATCACAAATGCAATAAAATCATTGATACAGAAATAAACATTTGCAACAAATTTTGCAATATAATATTTAATATTAGCAAGGATGAACATAAGCACTTGCATGTGTTGGATACCCACAAAAGCCAAAAAAGTAAGGGTAAATATAAATATTTAACCCATCTATTAAGCCCACTCCATAAATTGTTGCTTAATAACTGCCTTATCTATTTCGAAAAGACATGTGACTTGTATAAATGTCTTGACAATGGTTGACAGCATCTAAACAATAATAATTTTTTCACTACATTGTATATAAGTACTAAAGCAACGTTCCCCAAACACAGCCTTCAAGTGCTCCAGCCATGAATTCTGTTTGTTGTTTCCCTGCTTAAACACACCTGGCTTGGTGGCTCATTAACACATTTGTGCAGACCTTGGTGATCCATTCATTTGCACCAGATATGCTGAACCCAGGACATCTAAACGATGCACAGCAACAGCCTTTGAGGACCATCTAGCAGGAGTAAATGTGTAGTAGAAACCAACGTGTGTTGGTTTAGATAGGACACATATAGGTGAAGGACAATATGTGTATGGTGTAGAGTGTAGAAATAAAAAGACATAAGAACTTCTATTGTCGCTGGTCTGGAAGGCATGTTACATCGTGTCAGAAGTGCACTGAATCTCATTTCACCTGCCTTCATTTTCTGGAAGAAATTCAGATTTCTCCAGCTGACCCAACTACATTCACCGATTTGAAAGGTTCTGGGTTGCAGCTGGACTGAACAGCATAGATGAAGAAAATAAAGTATAAAGAACTGCTTGATTCACAAAATGGTGATAAAGCTGATGACAATTTTGGCGTGCTAGGTTTACTGTAAGTACAGCAGACATGAAGAAGTACAAGCCACTAAAAGAGGCTTTTGACAAAAACTTACGTAATATAAGAAAGAGCTTGTATCAATAAAAGCTGCCAAGACCCAGGGGGAACCTTATTTACTGCTGTTTATAATCTAGCAGAGCACTGCAGATATGGCCCACTGCAGAATGAAATGACCTGAGACTGGTTCAACGGTGTACGGCATCACAGCCTGCCTGAAAAGATACAGGTGGACACTGAACTGACCCTGGAAAAAGTAGTGACTGCAACATCAGGAAATTAAAAGACAGCAAACGGTACACGAGGCAAATACCACAGAACACAAGGAGGCAACTGTGGACTTGCTAAAAAGTTTTCCCAAAGACCAGACAGGGAAGTTAGCCTATGGAAAGTGTCAGACAGATTTACAGAAGAGTTGCAAAAGATGTGGAAAAGCACCAGCTAACTCCCTAATTGTGCAGCATTAGAAAATGTGCAGAAAATGTAGAAAAAGAGATAACTTTGCAGCTGTTTGTGGATAAGGTAGAGTGGGTGCAGAACTTGAAGAGGAGAGTGACAGCACTCTTTCCTGGTAGCAGTATCTGCAGGGAAGAAAGCCAAGACATGGAAAAAGAATGGTCAAGACATCCCTTCAAGTTGGATATTGGTGCTGAGGTTACAGTCATTCCAGCATCTGTCTACTCAAAAGAACGGCATGTCCCACTTGGCCATGTGTGGGGCCAGCAGTAAACCCCTAAAAGTGAGAGGTCAGTTGGATGGGGTCATGGGACATAAGGGCAGGACTACAACACAGCCAGGGTACATGGTACAGGAACTTGTTCCAACTTTGCTTGGGTTTCCAGCTGTCAGAGACCTGCAGCTAATACATCTTGTCGACACTGTCATCAGAGACCTGCAAGCTGACATGAAAACACAGTAAGACAATGTCTTTATAGGGCTGGGCTGCCTAAAAGGGGATACAAAATCAAACTGAAAGAGAACATGAAGCCCTATGCATCGTTGATGCCAAGACGGGTACCTCAACTATTGTATGATAAAGTAAATGCAGAACTAGACAGAATGGTGAACATGGGGGTGATTATACTAATAGAAGAGCCAACAGATTGGTGCGCAGGAATTCAATTCAATTTTATTTACATGGCTAATACAACACAATTTGTCTCTAGGCACTTACCAGAGACCCAGAATATGACCCCTGAGCAATCATTACATAACAACAACAGCAGGTAGAAACTCCCCTAGTGGGAGAAAAAGGAAAGGAATGTTGCTGGCACCAAAGCCAAGTGGAAAAATCAGAATATGATCTGATATAACCCATCTGAATGAGTTCATCTCCTGTGAAAGACACATTCTGCCAGATTAGATGAAACTCTGGCCAAACTCAAAGGTGCAACCATCTTTGTAAAGCTGGATGCCACAGCAGATACCCCAACACCCAGATTCTGTCCCATTGACTACATTTATCACCCCTTTTGGTTACAAAAGGCACCCATTTGGGATTTCCTCCGCACACTTTCAGAGATGGCTAACGCAGATGGTGACAGAACTGTGTGTCATGCAGATGACATCCTTGTCTTCCGAGCAACCAGAGAATAATATAACCACAGGCTGGACAAAGTGTTACAGCGGCTCCAGGAAGGGGGCCTAACAATCAACAATGGCAAATGTCAGTTTGCTCTCAAAAAGGTCAAGTTCCTGGGCCACGTTGTTTGTGTCCAGGGCATTGAGGTAGCCTCGGGGAAAATCAACTCACACAACCACTCCGAAGAAAGAAAATGACTGGGAAGGTATGGGAGATTACACAGCAGAGGTTTTGACAAGGCGGAAATATCTCAACTCACCCACAATCCTGGTGCAATACAGCATCAACAGGGAGACAAAAGTTGCTGCAGATGCTTCCTCCTTTGGGTTAGGAGGAGCTTTGTCTCAGAAGCAGCCATCAGGAGAATGATGCCCAGTTGCTTTCATATCACACAGTACGTCGGACACAGAGCACAGATATACCCAATAGAAAAAGAGACAGAATGATCAAATATAGCAGAATTTTGCAAAAGGACTGATAGCTGTGAAAAACCTTTTTAATTACTAAAAAACTTTAGTCATAAAGAAATGTATCCAAATAAAGATAAAGATGAAAGCGAGGAGAAGGAGGAAGGTGAAAGGAAGGAAGGTGATGGTAGACAGAAAGACATGAGTGAAGACATACTGACAGAAGTGCAGCCAGGGAGGCATTCAGGCAGATGCATGAAAGTAGATAGACAGAAAGACATGTTGTGTTTTAATTACACTTTCTGTTGTTTCTTTTCATTGCTACCTGAAACCAGAATATAAATGATTAAAATAAGTTGTTCGTGTGTCTGTATTTGTATTTGTGTCAATGTACATAGATGAACAGATTTTTTTTTGAACAGTAATTGACAGGAGCCAGTCAAGATATGAACGTGAACACAGCGACACAGAGAAGGGTGTCACGTAATTTTGGTCTGTTCATCTGTTCCCTCTACCCATCATCCTTCCATAATGTTATCCCTCCATCCCTTTTCCATATGCCATTCCTCCGTCATTCCCTTAGCTGTAATCCCTCCATCCATCTCTACATCATCCTTCCTTCTGACATAACTTAATTCATCTCTAAGTTAATTCAGTTAAATTAAGTTTTAATTACTAAAAGCTGATTTAAAATCTATTAAAACCTAACTGGGGGTACTTTGTATTGCCCCATGATCATTTTAATTTGTAATTTAGAAGCCTTTTTTATTTACTTTTTGTCATTCTATGACTCTTTATTATTTAAAAAGTGTTTGCAGTCCCTATCTAACTGTAAACACATAGTTGAATTAGTGTTGAAATATCAGAATCGTTTAAATGTATAAAGAAGATAAAAGTCATTATTATTTACAGAACCACAAAGTTGTAAAAGGGAGAAGAGGAGCATAAAAGGGAGGAGTTAAAGTATTCTTGAGGATATTCATTACATTACATAACACACATTAATTAGGTAAACCATTTGCAGCTGTGACTCGTGGGACTGGGACTCGAACCCAGGTGACTGCCTCCAGACCATCGTCTCTGTCACTGCGCTGGAATGACTCAGCGAATTGAGTGTTCGAACAAACGCTCACTGTGGGAAAACAGAGGGACATATCAACAACTTCCTTCACCAAAAGCTTGGATGCAGTGATATCATTTTTATGTTGGTAAGAGTTTTAATTCTAGCGCTAGTTAAGGAGACCAAATGATATTTGTGCTGAACAGGTCATCTGTTGTAGGCTCTTATTGTAAAACATAGGCCCTTAAAAAACAAAACCAAAAAACAGGTACTCTCTGACCTGTGAAATAAAAGTCACAGTGCCACAAAAGTCAAATTTTCAACAAAAATGGCTTTGTCTTTATATATAATGTATGGGGAATGAATTAAAGGTGTAGAAAAGTGAGAGGTTTGAAACAGATCTTTGAAATTATTAATCTATCCCAAAGTTTAGAGTGGATGACATCACCGGCTAGTGTACGTTAGGCAGGACAATTTGTCAAAAATCATGAAGCCTAAATTGCCATTTCTCAAAGACTGTAAACCACATCAAAACACGGCTTTAATATGTTGTAGTCCAAAGTTTTTTTTGACTCGTTTAAACTTTGAATGGTGTCTCTTAAGTGTAAGTCTGCTGAAGTAGTGAGCTCTCAAAGACCACAAAGTTTTTTTAGTGATGTTTGAAGATTCAGCAATTGAACGCTTATAGACACTGAACTTGTCATAAAAACTTAAAGAGTAATATTTAAAATAAATTACAAAACCTGAATCTAATGTTAAAAGTTTAAAGTCTTCGGAGTAGTTTGAATGGTGTTTATAGCTGAACGTATGCTGAAGTAATAAGGGCTGAAAGAGGCGGACGTTTTTCAATGATTTCCCCATAATATTCCAACGGGCCTTGGTTTTTGTAAAATCCTGGAATATCTTAAAAAGTTCATGTATTTGGAGTACATAAAGTCATAGAAGAATGAGCTGAACGTTTTGATATATGAATAGCTCAAAAAATGTGGAACAAGTTAATCGGTGAAAATTAGTGAAAGAATTCAAGAAAGTGGATTGCAATAGGTTAAATGATGACTCAGCTTTTAACCAATAAAGAGAAACAGGATCATATCTTTAATGCCGACTCAGTGAGTTGACTCAGCATTAAAGCAAAAAATGCAAGCCTGCACTCATCCACATATACAAGTCGTGGCCAAAAGTTTTGAGAATTACATAAATATTGGAAATTGGAAAAGTTGCTGCTTAAGTTTTTATAATATCAATTTGCGTGTATTCCAGAATGTTATGAAGACTGATCCGTAAATTGCATTCTCCTTCTTTGCCATGAAAATGAACTTAATCCTTAAAAAACCTTCCACTGCATTTCATTGGTGTCATTAAAGGACCTGCTGAGATCATTCCAATAATCGTCTCGTTAACGCAGGTGAGAATGTTGACCAGCACGAGGCTGGAGATCATCATGTCGGGCTGGTTGGGTAGAATGGCAGACTTGACATGTTAAAGGGAGGGTGATGCTGGAAATCATTGTTCGTCCATTGGTAACCATGGTGACCTGCAAAGAAACGTGTGCAGCCGTCATCGCGTTGCATAAAAACGGCTTCACCAGCACGGATATTGTGGCTACTAAGATTGCACCTAAATCAACAATTTATAGGCTCATCAAGAACTTCAGGAAAGAGGTTCAAGTCTTGTTAAGAAGGCTTCAGGGCGTCCAAGAAAGTCCAGCAGGCACCAGGATCATCTCCCAAAGAAGATTCAGCTGCGGGGTCGGAGCGCCACCAGTGCAGAGGTTGCTCAGGAACGGCAGCACGTAGGTGTGAGCGCATCTGCACGCACAGTGAGGCGAAGACTTCTGGAAGATGTCCTGGTGTCCAGAAGGGCGGCAAAGAAGCCACTTATTTCCAAAAAAACATCAGGGACAGATTGATCTTCTGCAAAAAGTATGGTGAATGGACTGCTGAGGACTGGCGGAACGTCATATTCTCCGATGAAGCCTCTTTCTGATTGTTTGGGGCATCTGGAAAAAGGCTTGTCCAGAGAAGAAAAGGTGAGTCATCAGTCCTGTGTCATGCCAACAGTGAAGCATCCTGAGACGTTCATGTGTGGGGCTGCTTCTCATCCAAGGGAGTGGGCTCACTCACAATGTTGCCCAAAAACACAGCCATGAATGAAGAACGGTACCAAAACACCCTCCAACAGCAGCTTCTTCCAACAATCCAACAACAGTTTGGTGAAGAACAATGCATTTTCCAGCACGATGGAGCACCGTGCCATAATGCAAAAGTGATAACTAAGTGGCTCGGGGACCAAAATGGTCTGGCCTGGAAACCATTGAGAACTCTGTCAATCCTCAAGAGGCAGGTGGACAAATAAAAATCCAAAAATTCTGACAAACTCCAAGAAGTGATTATGAAAGAATGGGTTGTTATCAGTCAGGATTTGGCCCAGAAGTTGATTGAGAGCATGCCCAGTCGAATTGCAGAGGTCCTGAAAAAGAAGGGCCAACACTGCAGATACTGACTCTTTGCATTTACGTCATGTAATTGTCGATAAAAGCCTTTGAAACATATGAAGTGCTTGTAATTATATTTCAGTACGTCACAGAAACAACTGAAACAAAGATCTAAAAGCAGATTAGCAGCAAACTTTGTAAAAACTAATATTTGTGTCATTCTCAAAACTTTTGGCCAAGACTGTACATACTGTATTACAGTACTGTATACATACATCTGTAGTAGTACTACAAAACAATAACAAGGGATGTTATTATCAGCATTACCACCAAGGTAGTCTGTTGTCTATCCAGATAGACAGAGAAATAAAAGCCTTGAGTGATGAAGGTCAAAATGTATGAACGCGTCCTTAAGAGATTTATTTAAACCGTTATGCAATACTTTATGCGTCGGGATAGGCTCCGACGGACCCCCGTGACCCGGAGACGGAGTAAGCGGGAATAGATAATGGATGGATGGATGGATGCAATACTTCCTGAAGTCCCTTTGCATCTCAGCCAGCTTTGGTGGACAAAATACAGAACTTGATTGAATACTCAGGACTTAACTGAATCATTGGCATAGATCAAGAAGCTTCCTGGTAACATATTCATACCATTTAAAAATTAAAAATGACGGGGAATGATAAGGAACCCCTAGTTTGGTGGGCTTCCGCCCTCTCAAGTGCTCAAGTTTGGGAACCACTGAACTAACCAACAATTACTAACTTCAAACCCTTTTGGCCAACATTAAGGGCTCAGTCAACATCACAGCATAATGCCTACAGGAAGAACCAGTTTGCTTCTAATGAAATGTCAGCTGTCATCAACTCTGCTCTTGCTCACCTGGAGAACAGGGACTCATATAACAGACTTCTCTTTAGACTTTAGTTCAGCATTAACTGCTATTGTTTTATACTCAACAAACTGCTAATTTTGGGGTTGAAAAAACTGTGTGTTTTACCTGTTGTCACAGTGCTTGAAGATTCATGTGGCCTCATCCATCCATAGTCCACTGTCCACATTGGGTCTCCATAAGGCTGTGTCCTGAGCCTCCTCCGTATGACTCTGAACTGTGTCATATGTGAACAGCATGAGCATCATGACATCCTCTAAGACTGTCTGGGCACCTGTTCTGTGGCTGAGGAGGCACAGCAGAGGTCAGTCAAATCTGCTCCAAAAGCAATCCAAACAAACAAGAAACAAGACTCTGTCCCTTGATTTAAAACATGATGATTAACAATTAATGATAAATGATTAACAGTAAGCTATCTTAGCTGACTTTGTCCCAGTAATATGCAAAGTAATATGTGTTTGTTTGTTTTTTTAGCAAAATTAGGACAGGTTACATTGATTACATATCAGTAATGGTGGCTAAAAGGAAACAATGCCATTGTTGAAGTGGGGGTGTTTTTTTTTATTAAAATTTTTGTTCTCATTCTTAATAGGTTTGGACAACAAACTACTGCCTTTGCTTCTGATGTTCCTTTAGATTGTCAAAGATGAGTTGAGTTTAAAGACCACTTTTCTGACTCAACATTTTTAGGAGTCCTATGATTCAACTAGGCAGCATGGTGGATTAGTGGTCAGCACTGTTGCCTCACAGCAAGAAGGCTCCTGGTTTGATTCCCACCCCGTTGGGTCTTTCTGTGTGGAGTTTGCATGTTCTCCCCATGCTTGTGTGGGTTCCCTCCAGGTACTCAGGCTTCCTCCAACAGTCCAAAAACATGCATAATTGAAACTTCTAAATTGCCCGTAGGTGTGAATGTGAGTGTGCATGGTTGTCTGTCTTTGTATGTTGCCCTGCAATGGACTACCATTTTGTCCAGGGGTACAACCTGTCCAGATGACTTGAGCACTCTGGAAGATTCAGTACTGGGTCAGGAGGTTACTGATGTATTTTGGTCCTAGGCCTTTATAGACCAGGATCAGAACTTTGAAGTCTATCTTCTGATGGACAAGCAGCTTGTGTAAAGACCTCAGAGGACTGATGTGGTCCACTTTTGGTCTTATTGAGGACTCGAGCAGCAACGTTCTGAATGAGCTGCAGGTGTCTAACTGATGTTTTTGGGGGACCTGTGAAGATGCCGTTACAATAATCAAGCCTACTGAAGATGAATGCAGGGACTAGGTTTTTCCAGTCAAATCTGGATTTGGTCAAATCTGGCCGTGTTTTTTTCTGCATTCTTCTGAGCATTTTGAGAGGCAAATCTGTAGCTCTATTCGAGATGGGATTTAAGACTTTGGACATACTGACAATGAGATTTCTGCCCATCTGCTTTTAAAGGCAACCTGGAAGCTAAGTCAATAGGCAATCTGGGTTTTCTGCCAAACATCAACTCATATGCTGCAAACCCTGTAACGTCATTACCCGCATGTGCAATTTAGAGGCATGTACAAAGAGTTTTACAACGTTTTGTCACTCAAACTATTGTTTGTTCTCAAGTGTGCCTAACATGCTCAGTAAGGTTCTGTTGAACCTTTCAACTGGGTTACCCCTTGAGTAATACAGGGTTGTCCTGATCTTTTAAATACCCGAGACCTCACAAAGCTCTTTAATTGGCTTATATTTAAAATCAGAACCTTGATCACTGTGCAACCATTCTGGTATGCCATAATGGACAATGAAATTATCCCACAGGCGTTTAGCGACAGTTTTGCTTTCTGGTTTGAGGAGGGCATTGCAACAGCAAACTTTGTGAAATGTCTGTCATTACCAGAATATCTCTGGTGTTCCTGGTATCTGGCTCAAGACTCAAGAAATCCATGCACGCTAGTATTAGCAAGCTTGGGGTTGTGATATTTACCAGTTTTGCCTTCTCAGGAGGACTCTTCCTGCGTGTACAATGCTCACAAGTTTACACTTTCTCAGCAGCCATTTTAGGCCACCAAAACCCTGTCCTGACGAGATCTAGAGGTTGGTCAATACCCATGTGCCCCATGCCATTGTGCAAGCTATGAAACACAGATGGTCTGAGCTCTTTGGATAGAACCAACTGATAGGTCACCTGATCTGCATCCTGCCTTCTCCTGAACATTACCTCATCGTGCATTTCTAAACAATTCAGCTCTCCAAGCAGGAGAGGAAGATCTGGAACTTCTTTGCAAGCTGCAGAAGGAGGGATTTCCCCAAGTTCAATCTGAATGATAACTTGCCTGATCATTGGGTCAGCTCTCTGATGGGTTTTGAGCTCAGTATGCAACAAGGATAGAATGGTAGGTAACCCAAGCAGAAATTAAATTTTCTGGAAGTGCATTGGCGGAGATGGCCAAGGCTCTTAATGAACTGGCTTTCATAGATTGCTTGGATGGCATCTTGGTTTACCACTTCAGTGGTTTCTAGATTCACCACATGAAACTGTGTGAAGTGACTAATGCGCTCTTGTTCTTTCTGAGACTGGGCATCATTAAATAGTTCTCCATGGGGTCTTCTGGACAATCCATCAGCATCAAGGTTCTGCTTTCCAGATCTGTTCTGGAGCTTAAATGAATAGTTAGACAGTGCTGCTAGCCATCTGTAACTTGTAACATCTAACTTTGCAGATGTCCATATATATGTGAGAGTGTTACTGTCTGTAACAACAGTAAACTCCCTCCCATAGAGATATTCATGAAACTTTTCTGTGACAGACCATTTTAAAGCAAGGAACTCTAGCTGGATATTTGGACTCACTTTGCGACAAGCCTCGAGTGGCAAAAGCAATAGCCTGAAGTTGATCATCCTGTTCTTGGTACAACGCAGCGCTGAGACCAATAGTACTGGCATCCGTATGCAAAATGTAGGGCTGCTTTGGGTCTCCAAATCCGAGAACAGGGGCTAACGTTATCTATGATGGTTTCAAAAGCTTTCTGACAATCAGGTGTCCATTGGCTCTCAAATGGCCCAAAGTTGTCTAAAGTGTTACTTAGGTCTTTAGTCCCTTTGTGCTGATGGCCGTCCACATGGACGTTTGTGCTCAAGTCTTTTGTAGTTAATTTCATCCATCCGTCCATTATCTATACCTGCTTATTCCGTCTCCGGGTCACGGGGGTCTGTCGGAGCTTATCCCGACGCATAGTAGGCGAAAAGCAGGGGTTAGTTAATTTCATAGTTAATATAAAAACCCCTCTCTCAAATTCATGCACTAAAGTTTGCATATGTTTTGTATGTTTATTCATGCATAAACCAGTCTTAATTCTGTTTGTACTGTTTGTTTTAATTGTCTAAGACACATCTGAACTAGGAGTTCAGATGTAAAATATTTAGTGTATTTTGCTGTTCTGTGTGTGTGTATGTGTGTGTGTTTAATTTGCTCACAAGCCTTACATTTTAATTTATGTAAAGCTTAATATCCTTGGTGCACAGAAACTCACAGTACAATCACATTAGATTTTTGTTTTTAACCACTTGACTCTGTTTGATATGATGCATCCCAAATATATCCAAAATTTGTTTATTGTTTCAGAACTATTGTGATACCCGCTGGAGCCGATCCCAGCTCTGTTGGCTTAAAGCAGGGGTGCACTTAGGACATGCTGCCAATCAGATAGAAAAACAACTACACACACTCACAGACAATTTAAAATCACCAGTTAACCTGACACCCATGTGTTTAGGACTACAGAAGAAACTTAAGGTAAGTTTCCATAAGTTGAAGTTCAGGGTAAACCTGACAGGAACCTGTAACAGGGCCGATCGTCTTCTCAGCCCCAGCATGTCTCCATGACACTGTAGCGCCACACAAGAACCTCTGACTGAAAAAAAACAGCACAGCTACCTGGCGATGGTGGTAATGCACATTTTTTGCTGTTCGCAAATGGGCAGCAAGATAAAATGGAAGAATAGCTTAAAGAGTAGAATAAAACACATAAACAATGGATGCTACTGGTGTGGCTGAGATCCCCGCCAGGAGGTCCCTGCTGGCCAACCGGAGTACCTCTCCTGCTACAGGTCCATTTTTTGTCCCATTTTTACAGGGCCGTTCCTGGTGATGGAGACACACGCCATCTACCCACAACCTGTGTCTAGAGTATCCAGGAAAAACTGAGAATATACAAACTCCACACAGAAGGACCTCAACCGGATTTTAAACCAGAAACCTCCTTGTTGGGAGGCAACACTGCTAACTACTAAGCTACTGTGCTACCCACTCCAGAACATAGTTTCTGCTTTATTCATAACAATAAACACATCCTGTAAAAATCTATGCGCCACGCTGATAAACAATGTGTTCAAACTGTCAGGTCAGTATGTCAATAGGCCTAGGTATCACCCATGTCAAAGAGAATCATTTCAATTGAGGATTTTGGGAGAGAACTTCACAGTACTCAACAGCCCTCCACCAGAGTCCTCGCTTCAGTCCCATGCTTTTTCTTCTGTCTGGTTTCCATCCTACCAACTGAAGTATGTGAGGGGTTACAAGCTGGGGATAAGCTTTTCTGGTTAAAACTCCATGAAATGGAGCAATAGGATTATGGGGTCCATACATAAGTCTCTAGCAATCCTCTGTGAAATGGACTGCCTTTATTCATGTCTGCTTTTCATCTCTTTGTGTTCCGTGTTCCATTTCATTTTTCTTTCTTAAATCCACTGGTACAGATCGTAGCTAGTGAATAGTAACTCACAACACATCATATTTAAGGTTCTCTAACAACGTATTACACTGACTGCAGTGCGAGTGTATGTAAATGCAGCTCGTGCAGGTATTCTGCAAAAATGACTTTGTGCAATCTTTTGTAGTTTTAGAAAGAAAAACAACAATTGGCCAGATTTCAAAGATTACCTCACAGTCATATTTTAACTCAAAACAGACAAATTATTGCATTTATTGACTTGTTATTCGAGATCCAGATCTAAACACACAAAACAAGGATTGCAGAGCCTTTTATTTGTTTTGTTGTTTGTTTTGTAATCTAAAGAAAGTGTTGATAGACTTTTTATGCATCATGTGACTTGCTAAAAAGGTTTTTGCTCACTGGTGTATGCAGATACTTGCAGATACTTTTGTCAATACTGTTGGTTGAAAGTATGGAACCACATTTTGTATGTACTCTTGGGAATATACTCAACTTGGGAATCCTTTTTTTCAGATAGAAAAGAAAAGAAAAAATACATTCTCACTCCCAGTGGCACAAGCTTGGTAGGTAAACCACGTTTTATCACCGTGCACAAACAGCATGAGGAAAAACAAAACGTACAAAAGGGACTGGAGTAATAGGTTAACTTTCCAGAGAGTTTATATTCTACAAGTAACAAATGTTATTGGATTTTCATTTTAGTTCCAATATTTTTGTTTCTATTCTATTCTATTCTATTCTATTCTATTCTATTCTATTCTATTCTATTCTATTCTATTCTATTCTATTCTATTCTATTCTATTCTATTCTATTCTATTCTACTGGTATAATAAATGGTAAAATAAATGAATAGTAAATAAAAGGTAAGGAAGTTTGCAATAAATAGTGAAAAGTATAATTATTTTATAGATAACATTTTTATTTCTGATTTAATTTTTGTTTGTTTGTTTTTGCTTTTAAGAAACTAACAAAATTAACAAAATGTGCAGGATTTGTAACACAATGTAAAATTGATGAATAAAATAGGTTAATAAATGAACTGATTATGTTTCTATACTGTCCTATAATCACAATAATTAAAACCGAAGCTGTTCTTCATCCCATCGGGTGTGTCACAGTTCTTTTGGAAACGTTCGCCCACATAGAGACCGGACAGTTTTCCTGGAGGGTCCTAATGTTATGCAGCCATTTCAGTCACTCATCTTTCTTGTACCTTCTTCACAGCATGGTGTAGAAACAATCTAGTAACCAAAGAAGCCTTTTCTTTCTTGCCACTGCTATCTTTAAATTGAAATATTGTGATTATTCCCCTGGTTCAAAGGAAGCCGGCTATAATAGCCAGACAAATGATGTGGAAAAGCAATAAAAGGCTATTCCCCGGAGACTCTTCTAGCTGGCTGAATGACACAGGCCGTGAACTGTTGATGTATCTTTGGAACGTGTTTCAAGTTGTAGCAAGACACTGCCTCAGAGCCATAGATCTGCAGTGCTTAAAGGGAATTTGACTAAACAAATGTCAACATATGGTGGACGGGAGAGTGGAGAAAGGGGGATGTAGCATTGTTTTTAAAGAGAAAGGAAGTGGTCGGGGTTGAGCGGCGCTCACGTGTCCCTCTCCTCTTCAATCTTTCATTATGTTGTCGCACTCTAACTGCATGCTCCCAGTAACACTTTAATTAGCCTCCGTGTGTTTAATTGTGTGTATATGTCTGCTCGCTTGCTTTGCTGCGTACATCTGTCTTGTTTGTTTTCTCCCATTTCTAAGAATTACTACTGCTGAGGGGTACTGTGAGTGGCTCCCAGCTTATACCTAATTGTTTAGTTTTTACCCCCTTCTGAGATGAAAAAACAGAGACAGAGCAGTTACATTTATGTGCCATGATACCTCACAGGATAGGGTTGGATTATATTTTTTTTAAAATTACCCTGCCAAATGTTATTTTGATCTGTGTGTGTGTATACAAACACACACATAGAGACAACTTGTATTGCAACAATAGTTAAAAGTATTGTTACATCACAGAAATAATCTACTAAACACAAATTTCCTTACTTTTTTTTGTGTATATATATATATATATATATATATATATATATATATATATATATATATATATATATATATATATATGTATATGTATATGTATGTATATAAGGTTAGGTAAAGGACAAAAGAGGAGGGGGAGGGGCAAATATATTATAATAGTATTATATATGCATGTACACATGGTTAGTTGATGTACTACTGAGACGACTACATAAAGAGGTGTAGGCAGCAAACACTGAGTCGGTCAAAGGCTCAAACTGCAGGTCAGCGTGCAGCTCTGGAAGCCTGCTAACATATACAGAAGAAAAAGGGGTTCAGAACAACATGGCCTATGGCAATATATGTTTAAGATGAGGCAGCTCTAGTTTTGTCTCGTAGCTGTAACTATGATTATTGGCCCTTCAACATTCTAGTTTACACTAACTTTAAGCTTTACTAAACAGGAACATTTCTAGTTTGGTTTATAAAGATGGAGGTGGTGTCAGCCTCCTTAATAAAAATCAGTAGCTGTCATCAGGTCGTGCAGATAACAAAGCACTTGGCTGTTACGGGTCTTATGTGAGTAACAGAAGTTTGAAATTTGTCTATAAATTTCTGTATGGGAACCAAAAAATTGTTCATGGCGATTACTGTTAGTAATCATTGTGCTGCAGTTTGGATCATCAGTACTCTTTTTAGAACATTACTTGGGCATCCTGCTGATGATAAAGTACAGTAAGGTTTGGAGCAAAACAACATCAAGAGGACAATAAGAGAATTCACAAAACGGTGGAGGACAACTCTAGAGGCCAACTCAGAACAAGTTGCACAGGTTACCTTTATGTGTGTTAAACTTACCAAGGAGATGCGTTGTCCCCATTGCTGGTCTTTATTGGTCTCAACCCTGTCAGCTAGATCTTCACAAAGAATGCCTATGGGTCACTGTTCCAGGAGAGATGGAAGCCCCAAGTGACGATAAAACTTTCTTTAGACATATGAAGGATTACATGTCTACAGCCCCGCACATAATAGCAGGATTTAAGCAGCTAAGACACATATGGAGCGCCACAACGACAAAGCTGAAATATCGTACAGAAACGCCTGTACTGAGCATGGGTTGGAGATTCCAAACTCAAGATGAGAAGGAGGTGGAGGATGAAAGAACAAAGAACTTGAGAGTCTATTACATCTAGACTGACAAACTGAAGGTGAGGAGCCCTTGGAGCTGTTATATATTATTATTATTATTATTATTATTATTATTATTATTATTATTATTATTATTTTTTTTTTTTTTTTATATATATATATATATATATACACACAAAAAGTAAGGAAATTTATGTTTAGTTGATTGTTTAATTGTTGTAACAATCAATTAAATGTTATTTATATAGTGTCTGTTACAACACAAGTTGTCTCTTGGCGCTTTCCAGAGACCCAGAACACGACCCCCGAGCAATTATTACATAAACAATCCTAGTAGGAGGAAAACTGCTTTTTGGTAATAAATCTTATACCATTAGAAGGCCTGTTTACTTCCCTTTTAAAAGATAACACATTTGTAAGGAACCTGCATTTGTGGTATGAACAGCAAACCTGAGTATGTGGGCTGCACCCATGAAAAATTTGCCAAATCTTTTCTGCCAGTGCCTTATTTTGCCATTGACTCTTTTTTGGTGGAAGGGGTGATTGAAGTTTGAAGTAACAACACAAATTGGCAATTTAACAATTGATTTATTTTACAAACGGAAGCCTCGGTTGCTTGTGGAAGACCCAAACAGCCTCAACAGCCTGGCACCTCCTCCTCATGCTGGTCACCAGCCTGGTCACACTGCTGTGGGACGGCCTCCCAATCTTCAACCAGCATTTGTCACAAGTCAGCCACCGTGGTTGTGTTGGTCACTTTGGCACGGACAGCACGTCCAAGCTGACCCCACAAGTGTTCAGTGGGGTTGAGGTCAGGACTGCGGGCAGGCCGTTTCATCCTCTTCACTCCCAATGTCTGGAGGTGGTCTCTGATAAACCCCAGTCTGTGGGGGCGAATTGTCATCTTGGAGGAGAGAGTTCATTCCTCGACTGAGGAGATATGACACAGCCACTGGTCTCAGAATCTCATCCTGATATATCTCTGCATTGAGATTACCTCCAATGATGACGAGCCTCGTTTTTCCAGTGAGGGAGATGCTGTCATCAACCTGCCTCCACCAAAACTTTGTTAGTGCAGCAATCAGCATAGCATTCTTGGTGTCTTCTCCACACTTATGTTCAGTGATGAGTCATGGTCAATCATTCCTTCACATGTGCACATGCTGCCGACATGCTCCTGGCAGCCCTATAAGACCGGAGATTTGCTGCGTGCAGTCTGTTCCGGATCGTCTGGGCAGAGAGCTGTTGCCCGTATCGTCCTGCAAACTGTAACAGCGAATCTGTAGAAGGCACCTGATTGGCAGCAACTGGTGGTACCAGAAGCCTTAAACAAGAGTCACTAGCAACCTGTTTGGCACTGGCAGAGAAAATTTGGCAAATTTTTCATGCCCACAAACTCAGCTCTGCTGCTTATCCCACAAATGCATGTTTCTGACAATTATGGCAGTAAAGTTGCTACAACAAAGAAATAATATTCCAAACACATATTTTCTTACTTTTTTTGCTACGTTTATATATAAATGATCATCATACTCTTCATGTAGATTTAGGTTTTACATTTGATGCCTGTTTAATGCTTGGGACAGGCACTTTGAGAACCCTAACTTGTGAACTCTTATTTGCCTAAGTGACAGGGGCAATGTGAGGAATATTTTCTCACAGGGGACAGCAGGGGATCCAATCAGTGACCTTCTTGTTAAAGGGCAACCAACTCTGCCCGTTTAGTATCAAGTAACCCTAACTTAAGTTTTCTCTTACTTAGTTTTTCTGTGCTATATTTCACATAAAACATAATGATAAAAGTTATACAAAAGGAAAATATAATGAGACAAGAAATCTGATTAAATAGATTATAATTTTAAACTGCTCAATACTGGTCCAAAACGCATTCATTCATTTCCTTGACCCATCCCATATGTAAACAGCACTGTCTTAAATTACAGAAACTTAAACTCAAACTTAAAAAAAAAAAAAAGAAAAGTTATCAAAACAGTTACTTCAACTGTTTTTTTTTCTGTTATTTTTCTTTATAGCAAAACAAGAAGCAGGCAGTTGCTGGCAGTATGAGGATCTGCAGGGGCTGTCTTGCCATCTGTGTATGCGTGTTTTTGTATGTGCACGTGTGTGTGTGTGTGTGTGTGAGTGTGTGTGTGTGTGTGAGTGTGTGTGTGTGTGTGTGTGGTGTGTATATGTGTGTTTGTGTGTGTGTGTTTTTGTGTGAGTGTGAGTGTGTACTTGTGTAATGTTGTGTTGTGTGTGGTTTGTGTGTGTGTGTGTGTGTGTGTGTGTGTGTGTGTGTGTGTGTGTGTGTGTGGTGTGCATGTGCGTATGTGTGTGTGTGTCTGTACGTGTGTGTGGAGTGGCTGTCGTGGCCATTGCTGCTGTTACCCCTATCACTTGCCACTGTCTCCTCCCTTTTCTGGCATAATCAACAAAACAGCCTCAGCTGCCCCTTCGGATCCCCTGCCAGGGTCCCTATCATCCTCTGATCAAATATTAATGTGTGATACTGAGCTTGCTCACTAATCCAAAGCCAATTAATATTATCTGTCAATTATTTACAGATCCTGAGGTGCGGAGGCAGTTCCCCAAGGACTACATCGGCCAGGTTCAGAATACATAATTAACTTCCTCTTTTACCCCCCACCCCAACCCCAACCCCAACCCCAACCCCCAGCCCACCTCGTCCAATCGAAGCCTTTCTGCATTCTTTTTCCCTCTTCCCCTCTCATGCAACTTTTTTTGCTGTCTTTTCATCTCTTCTTTCCCTTTTTTCTGTAGGTGTGTCTTTTAAAGCCTAAATGGCTGTCTTCTCAGCAGTTCAGGGCGAGTGGCACAGGATGCAGCATGGGCATTAGCATTGCTGATACATCTGACAGTGTGGGATGAGGGAGTTGTGCACTGCCAGGGCTGTGTCTATCTCTCATTCATACAGTGCAGTTGGGGAATAGTGTTATTAGTTTTTATCACTGATGCGCAACAACATGACATATGTTTCAAATCCTGGTGCCTAGTGATTCGGATTGTTAGCTCCCATCACTTCCATTGTTATTCCAATGCATGCAGTATTTATTTTTACTATGCAATTTCCCTCTTGGAATTAAAGGAATGCTCTGGACTTAAATCAACCCTAAGTCTATTACTGGATGGTAATGAGAGCAAACTTTTGTTTAGGAGTCAAACACCATGAAGGAGTTATTATTTAGCAGAATAATGGCTTTGACACTGGCCCAGAGGCCGAGTCGTGACAACGTCTTTCAGCACCTAACAAGACTCAAAATGTCATTCCATTAAAATGATAATGTGGACAGGATCCTGCAGACAAACCAAGGTACATTCTAACTCTGCGAGTTTTTGGTTTCAAGAAGGACTGTTTGCGCTCATGGAAATTACCTTTGTGTAGCCACTAACCTTACTGTAACCACACAGTCCTATTTCTATACGCTTTCTGTACACTCACAGAGTTAAAAGAATGGTAGTTCATCCCCATCCAAACGTTCACTTTAGTGATGTACAGATACGTCACTTCAGGAATGTTTGAGTCTTACTGCTGGGTTAAAATAACATTGTATTCCATGTTGGTTACTTTCCGTTTCTGCCAACTTTAAATCCTGCGTCTGACCTGTAAGTAATATGCTGCACATGCTGTAACCATACACTGCCTGTCCATAAAAGTCCCACACCAACATTTCGATGGACCTCCTTCAGCTTTGATTACGACACACATTCACTGTGGCATCATTCCGATAAGCTTCTACAATTTCACAACATCTATTTCTGTCCAGAGTTCCATTCATTTTTCTCCAGGACCTCGTATTGATGAGAGTCAGGCCGCTGCTCAAAGTCTTCTCCAGCAGATCCCAAGATTTTCAGCGGGGTTAAAGTCTAATTAAAGTAAGGCAAGACATGGCAACTTTATTTGTGTAGCACATTTCAGCAACAAGGCAATTCAAGGAGCTTACATAATGAAAACATGAAAAGCAAATAGAAGGAGAAAAAGATTGAGTTACAGAGCAAAGGCATTAATAAAGAAAAGTTAGACTTAAGCCAGAGTTACAGTGTAGTGCTGAAATCACCACTGGTTGAATTTAAATTCAGATTGGTTTAAATAATTCAGTCAAAGGCAGCTGTGAACGAATGAATTTTTAACGTTGATGTAAAGGAACTGAGGGCTTCAGCATTCCTGCAGTTTCCTGGAAGTTTGTTCCAGATCTGAGGAGCATAGAAGCTGAATGCTGCTGCCCCACATGTCCTCCTGAAAGATGAGGGTTCCCACTATCCTTCCAGGCTTCCAGTTATCTAAAATAATCTCCTTCATTAGGTCATCAGGAATCAAGTTGGCCACAGACCGACTGTCTGTCTGCTTAAGAAAACGTTTATAACAGTCAAGTATCCTGTGAATGAATGAGATGAGACAATGCCAGGACAGCAGCAGAGTATTCAGATGTTTGGGTTTTCCTGTTCGTTTGTGTGTTTTTCATTAGCACTGACTTTACAGCTGACATCTTACTGTTTGGAGGAGTGTTTTACTACAATATGCAAATACAGTGTTTGATCCAAAGCAACGGACTAACAAACAGAAATCTCTGCTTTTCTCTGCCTTTCCTCTGCCAGTAATTCAAACAAAGCCTATTGGGGCTTTTGTTATAAAACTCCTGACTTCTCTGTGAATTTGTTCCTCATGTTTTGGTTTCTTCTCTCCCTCGATTAATGCCTCTCCTTGTCTTCTCTTCACGATAAGCTCTGCACAGTCATGATTTTTACATCCTTTACGTTAGGCAGATGCTGCAGATATTGTCAGAACTGTGCTGCTGTGAAGCGCGTTGTTATACTGCAAAAGCCATGTTTGAAGCTCTTTTGAAGTGGCTGATGTTGCAGCTGTTTTAACTGGATGGAAAAGGGATGGCCATCGCCTGTAATGGGGGGGGTATTCAAATGTCTGACCTCTAGATGACAGACTCAACCAACCACACTTTGAAAAAAAACAGCAGATTGATCTGGTGCTTTGTTCAGGTTTTGATATCATGTCCCTATCATACTGCCTGGTTAGATGAGTGAAGGTCACCGGTGTCTCAGAGATGGCAATGAACCCATTTAGCTAAGAGCTGAGAGACTAAAAGTGAGTGTACAAAGCCAGTTGCTTCTAAGGTGTTTGCTCACATTTGTCTAAATGGAGATGAGCACATTGCCTGTGGGTGTTAGAAATCCATAAGAATATTTATTTCCTTTATAAAGAAAGAAAAGCTTATGGTAATTTGCTCCTAACCTTACAAAAAATAGCACACTTAGCCATGAGTGAAGTCTTCGGAGGGCACGAAGGAGTCCACTGCTCATTTGTAGTGATTAATACAATTCAATACAAGCTGTAATTTAATATACATTATTTAAATAGTTTTGTGTGTGTGTGTGTGTGGGGGGGGGGGGGGGGGGTGTCTGCACAGAAATAATAAACATAATTAATGAAAGCATGCATTATCTAAATGTATCTTTAAAAAAAGAGTTTTTTTTCATTCAATAACTATGAATTTTTTGAGCTGAATGTAGGGTCCTGTCTAATCTTATTGTTGTTCTGTCTTATAAAAATAACAGATGTTTTACCAAAAATAAGAAGCGTGCAGGCAGTAAACGCGGTTTTACCTCGCAACTGCACTGTCTCCTAAAGCTCTTTTTCATGACCCAGCATGCGGCACCCCAACTTCCAGAGAGCTAAACTGAACCAGATTTAAAATCTCCTCGCAGGACTGTGAGATATCATTTCTCCTAAAAGCAGCCTTAAATGCTTGACCAAATTTTACACAGAAAAACAGGGGTCATGCAAAACAGTGTACATGAGGGCGAGTTGCCCAAATCGCTTTTACAAAAATACCACAAAGCTGACACGGAGTCTGCTGACGTGAGGTTAAAGAGAAGCTCTACCTGGGAGAGATGTTACCGTAAACTAAGTAGGAAAATCTAAAGCACCATTCTGAACTGAGCACTTTGCCTTTTGTCATGCTGAGAGTAGGGCAATAATAATAAATAATTGTTTTACTGACTGCAGTTCAGGTGAGAGAAGAGAACGGCTGCGTCTTCAAAACCCACGTTGAATAGAAGACTCGTGTGCCTCTTTCCCTCAGCTGCATCTTTTACAGTTTTTTGCTTGTATGTGGTTCTAAATCATCTTTGAATTGTCCAAGGCTGTGTCACGATCTTCATTACAGCTGCAAAAGTGGGCGCTGGCTCCTGTCGAAGCCCTGCGGTTTTCGTGACTTGTTTCCGGCACTTTGAGCCAAGTCCCTCACAAGACATGTTTTCAGCGACTATGAACAGAAATGCGTTCCTTGGCTCATTAACAATTCCCATTCCCCAGTCATTGGCACCATCACAGAAACATCATCTTTAGGATTCACTGCCTCGGAAAGTTATTAACTGTACGTCTGCATAGTTTCCATCGACGCTTTTAACAACATCAGTAACAGGAACAGCTAGCAGGTGAATAACTGTCATGCACTCTTCTTATCAAACACGCTGTCTAGAGATGCTGTGTACTGAACGTTAGTTATTATTTGAAGTGTGGAGAGAAGATAAACACTTTTGGCAACACGTTAAATCTACCTTCAGTCTGCCTGCACCTGTGCTGGAACACAACCTCGTGTTAGTATCAAGAAATGGCTGCAGAAGTGGCAAAGCTTACGTGAATGGTCCGGAGACAACGGCACCTTAAACTGACTCAGAACCCCAGCAGGCTTTGCAGTCTCACACCTAGGTGTGAGGTGATGCAGCCGCTCATTCAGAGGCTTTCAAAAACAAAGACAAGCAGTGGTTCCTGGTCCCGGGAGCTCGGGCTCGGCCGTAAATTCTCCAGCCACCCTTTAATTCGTTCTCTCCACCAAAGCTCTTCCGACTGCAGCGTGCCGCATTGCGTGTTTAAGTTATCTGACAAACCTGCAACGGAAGGCCGTGGCAGGCACAGCTTTCTTTCCTGCCTGAACTTATCCGCAGAGCCACTGGTGCACGGCCCGATGCTCTCCAACAAGGTCCAACCCCGATCCAACCCCTCCAGTTGACACAAACCAGGCAAAAACATCCGCCATTCTGGCTGTAAAAATGCTGCGTGAAGGAGTGACCCCACAGGGGTTTCGGTGACCGAGCTGTTAGGATGGAAGGACCCACAAGACCTCCTGCTACACAGACAGACACAGATGAACCAGAGGACCCCAGTCCAGTCGCCACCTGGCCACTGCTGCACTTGTTCGCCCCCCCCGAGGAGAAAAAGATAGCCACTTTTTGCAAGACTGCCTGAGGAGTGTAACTCACAGCCCTACCCTGTTCATCTACGCAGATGATGCTTTGCTTCCAGAGTCACACATGAAACTGGTTTTGTATCAGGGCAGAGAACGTTGGTGTGTGTGTTTCAGCAGGCGTTCTTTTTCTGTTTTCTGTATTTGGAGCTCCACCATTGTTCCTGCTGCAACTGTGTTTTTGTCTTCTTGCTGCTCATTTTGTGCTGCTGAAGCTTATTTATCCACTGAGAGTCAGTGTATTGAGTCAGCATCACTAGATCACATTGATGTGTTTCCTCACCATGGAAAACTATGTATTTGGTGACTTAGGTGCCCTGACTGTGGCAAAATAAAGCATGTGATCCCTTAATCTGTGTCATCTTGTAATCTTCATTATGTGTTGGCAGCCACACATACTCATACTTCCGTTGGACTTTTTGTGTTGTTTGCTCATTTAGTAAATATCAGAGCTTTAATCCGAGTGATGTTCATCTTTAATATAATGTGAGTTTTGATATTGTAATGCGAGAAGTTGGTTGTGGTAATTTCCCAGATGTTGGCTGCAGGTTACAAAGATGAGCTCAGACTTCTCCTTTTCTACGTCTTCGCAGCACCAGACCTGATCACTGGCACGCACCAGTTCCTGATACTCAAGTGGTTCCCCCTCTTTAAATATACTCTTTTTTTTCCCAGTAACACTAACCTTTAATAACTAAACAACACTTTTAAAGCCCGTCATCCCGACATGAGCAGAGTCTTTGTGCTAGTGTCAGAGTGACAGTGTTTCCGTATTTTGGTGTCATATCGCAGTTTTCATTTTTCTTGTCATTTTACTGAGCTTACACAGTTTGGAAAGCCTTTACCGGTACTTGCTGAAACCACAGTTCTACTTTGACATATGGAAAACTGACTTCTGAAACACTCAGGATTTTAGGATCAAAACAACTCCTGCCCAGAGTTTTTGGGGAGGGAAGGAAAGAGGACATTTCATGGGGAATCAAGAAAAAAAGGTCCAGGAGCCATGAAATCTGTCGTTTTGCTTTGATACTCCATACTTGCAACTGCTGGGTCTAGCCCTGTTGAATTGATACTCTCCTAATTAAATTGTCTGCAATCGGGTTACCACGATGAAAGATCTCCTTTGGACGAAAGAACACCTGGTAACATACACTACAGGGACTGACAGCAAGGCATCCACTGAGTTCCAGCTGCAAAAAACAGGCAGGCCGATTCAGCAGATGTGCACATGCAACACAACACACACACACACACACACACACACCACAAACACACACACAACACACACACACACACACACACACAACACACACACACAACACACAACACACCACCACAACACAATACAGGCATGCACGCACACACACGCGCACGCACGCGCACGCACACACACACACCACTAGGCATGCAACATCACAATGCACGTACACCACACACGCACACACACACACACACACACATACAGGCATGCACACACACACAGGCATGCACACACATGCCCGTACACACACACAGGCATGCACACACATGCACGTACACACACACGTGCGCTCACACCAGGATGACACAGACTGGTGAATAACATAAACTAGGCTACATTGACGGTTCTTTTTGACTGTAAACATAAGTCACTCTCACTGTTTGTTTGCAGCCTTGACCATTTTCAAAGACGTTCTGAGTTGAAAGGTTTCAGACCATTTTTATGAAATAGTAAATACATTAATAATTCTCTCTTAAGGTGGAAATGAGATATTAGACTGTTCTGAATGGGGATGATGTCAGGCGCTGAGGTGAATCAGTGGACCATTTAAAAGGTTTTCACATGACATTTTTACACTCTTCCTCTTGCATGTGCCTGTTTTCCTTGAGATTTCAATTCCCTTTCTAACTATCCTCCACTTGCTTCTTGGTTTCCAAAAATACCAACAACACCCCGCCTCACTTGAACTGCACTGCTCAACATTCGGGCTCGTGTTCTCCGCCAGGGCAGTGAGTGCAGTGAGATAGCGCTCGGCTGGGATTTGCGGATCGGCAGGTCTGTTGCTGAATACTACCTTGTATTTTGGGTCCTGAGAGGAGTGCCCCAGCAGCTGCCCTCCTTCATGCCTGTTTGTCAGGAGCTGTCGATAAGTCCCACACTCATTCTGCTTTAAAGGGGAGGGGAAGAAAAGGCTGAAATAGGATGCTTCCTGCCCTTTAACATGCCAGAGGCTTCGTTAAGGGAACCTGTGAAATCAGTCTAATAGGCTGACATCACCCCTGGGCCTCCGTGACCTGTCTCTCCTGAGACTCTCCTCTCTTCTCTTGCGCTCTCCCAGTTTCATCTTCCTCTTTCCCGTCTTCCACCTTTTCTCCCTTTTCCTTGTTACAAGGAGCCTTGTCTTCATTGTCCCTGCCGCATGCATCATCTCTTGTTTGCATTTTTCATGTTTCAGATTCATCCTCCCATTTATTCCTCCGTTATTCTTTTCTGCTCTGCTTGTTTTTCACGATCTCTTTTTGCACTCCAGTTCCAGTTTGAGTGTTGTGCCATCTTTCATTTCCTCTGTGGGCATTCCTGAGTCTCTTACTTTTATTTTCCCCTTGATCACACATGATGTTTTTTCCTGTCTTTTATACTTTTAAGTTTTCTTTCTTCTCTTCTTTACATCTGTGCCTGTCTTCTTCATTCCTTTTCTGTTTGCTCGTCTCCTCCTGAATATTTTCTCCGTTCATTTTGCCTCAGCAGCAATGTTTTGTAATAGGTCCAACAGCGGTATGGCTCTACTTTTCATCCAATGACCTTGATGAAAACAGGGGAGTAGGGCAGTCCAAAGGCGACCCTGAGTCTGCCTGAACCCACCTGACATTAGTGAATAAAATATAGCATAGGCTTCCTGTTGGGGATGGCTGCTGAAAGCGAGATCACCCAACCTCCTCTTATTTATTCCCTTTTCCTCCTTCTTCAGACACTAACACAGAAAATGTGACGTTAATGCGCATACCGGCTGTTTGAACCGCCGACCACAGGTCACCCACTTTAATAGAGGGGTTCAACCCTCTCTCAAAGGAATAGCAGCCCGACGCCTCCATTAATGTAGAGCAGGAATGTAGTCATAAAACAGCACTTCCTCATGTAAGTAGTAAGTCGGCTACCCTGGGAAGCACCAGGATCCTGATGTTTTGACATCGGATCATACAGTAAAAATCTTTAACTTATCATCATCAGTCAAATGGTTTCGTGCATGTTTGGGGTTTTTTAAGCCCAGACTTGGAGCACAGACCATCTGCTGTATCTTCAGGCTGCATTGGTAGATGCTGTGGTGGTTAAGGGGCAAAGGTGGCATATGCCTTCTTTTCTCAGGGCTCCGAAGGGCTACTTGTGTATTATGAATATTTTGTCTTTTGGATATTGTGTGGGGAATGTGTGTTTTTGGCTAAAAGTGTTTTAGTGTGGTCTGTGGGTCCTGACACTGCCTGAATGGTTATGGCTGTCGTGGCTGTAGGGAGGCCTTGGGGGTAGCAGGCCCTCTCCTGGTGGGGATAAAAGCAGGAGGCATCTGGCTCCACTGGAGCTCCAAAAACTCAAAGTAGCCTAAGATCCCCTTCTCCTAGTTTAGCCAAACAAGCTGGACTAATCCCAACTATCAGGGGATGCTATGTCAAAACAAGCAGCAGGGCCCTTAGGCAAGCCGATCCACTGAGCGATAAAGCTCTGTGGAGAGAGGGAGAGAGGGAGAGAGAGAGAGGGAGAGAGGGAGAGAGAGAGAGGGAATGAGGCATTCCCATTAGCATAATGCCTCTCGGTAGCGAGCTGGTGTGCTGGTTTGACAACCTGAGCACAGAAGCACAGTGTCTCACAGGGGGGTTGGTCTCATAGATGGGGCAGCAGGGGCACCGAGGGCAGCAGTGGAAATGTGGGAGCTTTCTGGCTTAAATCAGCGAGGGGGCAACAACCCAGCTCAGCCTGCTGATGGCAGCTCCCTTCTCTCTGTCTTCCTCTGCTGTTCTCTCTCTCTTTCTATCTGATTTGTGATCTTGTAGCTTATTTTTAGCAGCCTTCATCCTCCAAAAGCAGGTTGAGTCCTCTTCACACTGAATATGTAGGCCTGTGCCCTGGGCTCGCTGGGCTTGCTGTCGTTCACCCAATTCACCAGCTACATCGCAAACTCACAGAACTATTCTGGTGCTCCTGTGTTGTGGCTACCTCGAGTAAAGCAGCGAAGGATTTGTGTCAGAGAGGGAAAGAGAGAAAAAACAGCTGGAGACACAATACATGATAAATCTCATTCTTCCCACATGAAATATTTATTTGGCATGCTCATTAATACATCTTTTCATATTCAAAGGACTCTGCTCACAATCTTTGTAAATGTGCACTTAACTTTAACATGTGCACTGATTAACTGAAATCCCTCAGTCTTAATTTTGTACATGCAGAGCGGCAAAATGAAACAAATGAGTAAGTTGTATGTGTTATTAACCCTAATGGGAACATAATGGGGTTAGCTTAGGCCAAGTAATAATGAGTATCAATATCAGCAGCCTGGCCCTTTATTAAAGCTTTACATCATCTCTCAGACACTTAATTTAAAAGGGCACTGACATTTTATTTTTTATTTATTTATGTTTTTGTTGAGGGGGGTGGGGGGGGTCTGCCTAAGTATTTAATCAAATTCTCAGCCAAACATTATTTGTTTACATCACACAAACACACAACACACACACACACACACACACACACACACACACACACACACACACACACACACATACATATATATATATATATATATATATATGTATATATATATGTGTGTGTGTGTGTGTGTGTATGTTTGTTTGTTTCAAAATTGTTATGTGATGTGAAATTGCCCCAGACACAATAAACATGGTTTCTGAATGAGTGTTTGAGGCCGGAGCTTAACTGAAATATCATTTTCACACCAGGAAACCCTGCTGCCTGCCCTGAGTCCAGCAGCCCTGTTGGGATTGTACTCGGACTAGATCTGGTTGATTATCATTTCAGCCCACTGTCACTCATAAGGAAGCATGTTCCTGAGCCCAATTATCTTTGAAAACCCAACCATGCAGGCTGGATGTGATCAATGAGGCCGATGCCAGTGTCGATACACTCCGAGTCAAGCCCATTGATCAGCAGATGCATATAGACAGACGCTGTGAGCTGTATAATGTCAGGAGAGCTGGCGGTTGAAAGGCAGGAGGGGAGGTGGAGAGTGAGATCTGGAGGCGTGGCTGCTGCACTGGGAGGCTCAGGTGTGCTGCATCAGAAGGAAGATGTGACAGTTTGGTGGGGCCTAGGGTCCCCAGGGAGGAGATCAGGATCTGCTCTGACACCAAGCTTCACAGCTCATGGCAGCAGGGTGACGAGCCACCCCAGCAGCCCCTCCCACAGCCAGCACCGCAATTAAAAGTCTGGCTCAGTTGCAGGCTGGAGAGTAATAAAACAAAGAGCACAATGACCCTCTCACCTTACACTCAGACTGGGACACAGACTCGTACATGCACGCACACAAGCTGGGACATTTCCTTCTGTCCTCCCGCAAGATGAAGCCCCTGGCACAGATTGGCATTTTCACAGTAGCGTTATCAACTCAAGTAAAACATTTATCTGCTGCATATATAACTTTAGGTTGTGGACATGTTATATTTGTGTGTATCTGTGACAGTTATAACATGTCCACAACAAAAGGTTATGTAGATATAATAGAGAAGTGTTTTGATTCAACACACTGAATCTGCCCCCAGACAGGAATGTCAATATTGTCTGTTGTGCATTCTGAGACATTTTTGAATAATTAATTTTTGCCATTTTGAATTTGTTCACAAGATCAAACCTTTAATTCAACTTTAAGTCAAGATTAAGGAGATAAGCCCCTTGATTTTGGAAAACTTATAGTTAGTTATAGTTCTTTTGCTGGGTGCTTTTTTACTATAACTTGAGGATAACTTGATGACAAATGTACTGCTTTTGCAAAGAAGTGAAAAACAATATTTAAATAAAACATTTAAAAAAATAACAACTAATTAATGGGAATTAAAAAAAACAAAAACAACCTCCAGCTGAACCAGACTCAGGGAGGACGGCTGTATACTGTATGAGGGGGGGGGGGGGGGGTTATCAGTCTATGAGACTGAAGTGAACAGTTTAAATTTGTAATAATTGCATATAAAAAAAATAAAAATGACAAGAGAAGAGTCCCTAAACACAAGTTATTAGGAACTATAGGAATCACAGGTACCACAGGTACCACAGGTAGGTCTGTGATCTGAGTCACGTCCTCCGTTGGGATCATCGGTAGCCAAAATACAAATACTACTAAATACTACTAAATACTACTGCAAAATGATCAAAAAAGATGCAGGAGAAGTCTTCACTCCACTTTGTAACTCATTAATATCTATTCTTCATCAACACATAATATAATAATCATGTTCAAACATTAGTGGACCATTTATTGGGTATCCATAAAAAAATTTTGTTTGTTCTCTCAGGAGATGCATTTTTTTTTACTTTAAGAAGTTTTGAATATTAATAAGAACATAATGTTTGTTAGAACGAGATCAATCAACCAACTTTAACATAAACTCAAAATAGACTCAAAAATACTCACTCCCATTAAGTGATAGTGTGGATGGGAACTGGGGTAAACTTACCTTTGTATTTGTAATTGTATAAAATTGTTTATTTGTTCAGGAATCCATCTTCCATTTGCTGCCACGTTGTCATACGTCTGTACAAGTCATCAAAGTAGTGTCAATATGAACAAAAGGAGGAGCGTTCATAGATCTGTCTTTAACATTTCCCTGTTATGTCAAAAGTACTGATCCTGAAGCCATGTGCTTTCAAAGAAAAAACATACTGATCCAGTTGTACAGAAACACATGTTGTATGACCGATAATTAGTTTGATTCAGGATCGTCATTGATTTGGCAGTTTTTAATCTGGATGCTCTTTCTGATGCAACCCTGCAAAGAACACATAACCCTCAGACAGAAAAGCAATGGGAAGGCTTGAGCGCCACCCACTCAACCACCACCATCCCAACGGGATGTTGAATATGAACATGTTTTTCCCTCACTGACTGATTCTGCTGCTGCTGAACATTGGCAGGACAACAAGACTACTTTACTGTCTTTAAGGACCCCTGTTATGTGGCTCTGAGAAGCAGGGAAAAGACACACACACGTGCAAGTGTGAAGTTCTGAATATACACTCTGTTCAAGGTGTGAAGGTGGATTAAGGGTTTTGGTGCATTCTTTTCCTCAAGAGTCTGTTGGCAATCCCTATTCAAAGCCCCCGTTGATGAATGAAAGGCTGACCTTCAGCAGGGACACCTATGTGTATATGGCCTCTATGAATATGGGATCAAGGCTGCAAACAGATAATAAAGTCCTGGCGTAAGCTGTGACTGTTGTGTCAACAATCATACAAACCGTTTTTTAAAGTGCTGGACGGTTTAGTTTTTATGTCAGTATTACAAAGGTTTAGAAAATCTGTCTCATGTAATTGTTTCACCTATGAAACAAATCTTTTAACCTTCCTTTTTAGAGCCCAAATTCAGTATTTGGAACATGAGGAAGTTTAATTACAGGGGTGGGCTCTGAGGATGTGATGTTTGTGTTAAATTACAGGCAGCTTGGCAAAGAGCGAAGTTTCGTTGGGTTTTTTTGTTGTTTTTTTTGCTTTATTTTGATACTTTTTACTTTTTTATTTTTTTACAATTAATTTTGCAATTAATTTTACAAGGCGGATAGTTACTCTGGGGGAGATCTTTCCAAAGAAATTCTTCATGCAGCACTACTCTTTTTCCCTCCCACCGCCCCGACTCACCAGTACTTACACAAAGAGAATTATTTGGTTCTTCTACTATTAATTAGGATACTTACATTACCAAATAAGTCACCCTGAGATGTTGTAATGGTGTTCCAATATATTAAAGAGATTTAATAAATTCAGTGGCTGACTAAAAAAGAGACTAGTTTCCAGTTTTGAATTGGTAAAAGTAAAAATGATTTCTGAATGCATGAGTCTTTCAAAGGCTGCGGTGTCTCTAAGATATTACAAAAGATGCATTATTGGTGCTCTGACACATCAACAATAATCAAGTGAGAGGGTCATCAATTTGTCAAGAACTGAGAGAATCACTGAAATCTTTGAAACCAATGTGCCTCAAAAGACATTTTGGAGAAAAAAGTGGATTCTGTTTTTCAAATAGTGCATAAAAGTAGTAAGTCATTTCGGGATTTGACCATTTTTTCAGTGCATACAAGGCAAGGGTGTTACTGTAAGCAGTAACCTGGGATTTTTAATCCTGTAGACAGCACTGGATCTAGACCGGTCATTCACCCGACGTGCCTTTGTCAAACCATAAGCAACCAGTGGAATCTCTTCCTGCTTGCTACACAGTTAAGCCATGTGCTTTGAAACTGTCCCATGTGCAACTATACTGTCACTGTGATGCATGGCTCCCATATTTGACATCATCTCTTTCAAAGTCACTGGGCACAAATGCTTTCAAGAGCAAAGGGTTAATGAGTCAGTAGTTCAAATGTAGCTCCGACTTACTTCAGCAGTGAATATGTGTCTACAATAAAAGTGTGATGTCACATGCAGTTATCTATGTGAAAACTAAAGAGTCCACTTTTAGCTTAAAGAACGACGAAACTACAACCGAAACTGTCTTTAATGTTGCTGAAACCACATCAATGATCCAGTCTGTCTGCTCCTCTCACTGGTTCCTCTGACTTCTTGAAGCAGGTCGACAGAACATATTACTGACAGCCAATGAAATAACAGAACAATATTTAAAAAACAAAATGAAACACAGGCCATGAAAAATAAATACATTTGACATAGTAGGTTTACAAATAAATAACATTTTAAACATTTAATTAATTAATTAAATTACAGGGTTGCAAGAAGATCCAAATCAAGGAGACCAGGGAGGCCGTGGTTGTATGCAAAGTAATTTTATGCACAAAATCACCCCACGAAGCAGAACATCTCAGGGAAACCAAAACCAAGGAGAAAAGGTGAGCAGCATGAGGAAGGCCACATAAAAATAGGCTACTTGCACGCTTATACTTACAACTTTAGTGAAAAAGTGTATTCACACTCATAACTCTGTCTTAGAGAAATATTGTGCAAGTACCAAACTGTGATATGGCTTGTGTGAGGGTATATAAGGACGTGTACCACCAGGACATAAGTCTCCCTTCCTGTTCTTCCAGTGGTCCACTTAAACAGTTAAGGACTTATGTGTTTAATACACAACACTTATGGCGATGAGACTTGGATGTTTAGGTTGGAAGACACAGGGTTAACACATCGAGTGAGCTAGAGATGGAGAACCAAGAAGAACAAGAGAGCTGTTTGGTGAGGGGAAGGACCATCGAACGGATAATGGCATTTGGGAAGATAGAAGATTTCCACTTCCAAGACAGTGAGGAATTTTTTTTTCAACTTTATTTATGGACCATTTTAACAATTTTAGACATTCAGTGAGATATAGAACATAAAATATAAAATTATAGAAGATACATTGTCACATCCAAATGTCAAATCTCTTTCCACCCACCACCCACTTCAAAGCCATCCATCCATCCATCCATCCATCCATCCATCCATCCATCCATCCATCCATCCATCATCCATCCATCCATCCATCCATCCATCCATCCATTATCTATACCCGCTTAATCCGTCACCGGGTCACGGGGGTCTGTCTGAGCCTATCCCGACGCATAGTAGGCGTAAGGCAGGGGTACACCTGGACAGGTCACCAGTCCATCGCAGGGACATCGCACATAGAAAGACAGGCTCACATTCGCACCTACGGGCAATTTAGCATGATCAATTAACCTAGTATGCATGTATGTTTTTGGACTGTGGGAGGAAGCCAGGGCACTCGGAGGGAACCCACGCAAGCACGGGGAGAACATGCAAACTCCAAACTCCGGAACCGAACCAGGAACCTTCTTGCTGTGAGGCAACAGTGCTGACCACTAAGACACCGTGCTGCCCACTTCAAAGCCAATCACTCAAAGAACCAAATACTAGGGAAAAGAAAATAGATTACAAGAACAATTCAAATAGAAGAAAAAAGAAAGATAAATAAAGCATAAAATAATTACAAAAATAAATTACAAATAAAATTAGTTATTCCAAGAATCAATCCTCAAACTAAACCGCCCCAATTTAGCCCAAGACCAGAACATTTGTGTATCATTCACAGGAAACTAATCTGCCACAGGAATCGCTAGAAGAAGAACATGTAGGAAAGTTTTGATAGTTATCGGCAGTGGCTAGACCAGTACTTTGCAGCTAATGGCATGGATCCCGAGGAGGAGAGGCAGTTTTATGGTACATATGTGGCTAATGGATCTGTGTGCACCAGTTAAACAATCTGAGAAAACTTATGAGGATCTGGTGGAACTGTTACAGAAGCACTACAGTCCAAAAAACATCTTTATTGCTGAAGATGCAAGTTTCATGAATGAAATGAAAATGAAAATGAAACAATAAATACATTACAGTACATTGCTACTATGAGAAAGTTAGCTGCAACAGGCAAGTTTTTGATGACATTTTTAGACGAAGCACTGCATGATGGAGTTGTCTGTGGGGATAAGAGCACTGAACTGAGAGATCAATTGCTCAATGCAGCCCACATTAAAGACTCAACATTGCCGCTGGCTGTTGAAATGGCACTTGCATTTGAAGTAATGAAGGACAGCACACAACAGCTTTAACAGAAAACCTACAAAGCTAATGTGGTTGATAACAAAGCTAAAAGAAAGAACAGAAAGGCTACAGAAAACCTGCAGCCAGTGGGGAAACCTGTTATTGTTATGGTGGTAGGAGCCACAGACCAGATGAATGAAGATTTAATGAAACTCTGTGTCATGAGTGTAAACGGAAAGGACACATCGCAAAAGCATGCCGCTCTTACAAGGAGGGAGGCAGTTTGAAGTCTTCAAAAGGCGCCACGCCTTCTGAGACCAAGGGTCCTTGCAACGCTCTCAAGCATGAAACATGGCGAGGTTCCAGGGTTCTCAGACAGTAGGCTACAGTTGCAAGGCTACGCTCCCTGCGCGAGAGAGACCCAATACTCCCCGGCTCTGTGCGGATCCCAAGCTTCCAGCAGATTGTGATTGCAATGGTCTTCAGCGTCACAAAGGCAGGAAAGACAGTTGTGTACCATCCAGGTGCATGACTGAGGCCATGCAAAACATTGACTTCCAGCATATTTTGGACAGTGGAAGGGCTAATCTGTTGTAGTTCACATAAGCCTCACATAGGGTTGACATTGTGAAACCATATCATGTGTATACCAGTATGAATGGTGCCAGGGTAAATGGAGGTTGACACTGGTCCAGCTGTGTCAGTGACTTCTGAAGATCTGTACAAACAAAGCTTCAGCTCTGTGAAACTTTGCCTCTCAGATGCAATGATTCTTAACAGCAAAAGTAAAATGCAAATAGGTCACTAAAAAGCATCTCGTAGTAAAAGGAAATGGTTGATGTGTCAAGACTGGATTAGCCAGCTAAAACTAGACTAGTCAAGAGTAAATAGAATTGCTCCAGGAACTGTGTAAGATGTTTGTGCATCAATGTTAAAACCTGATTTTGGAAGGCTCAAGGGTATCAAAACCAAGCTGTAGAGAGACAACTGCAGAAACTAGAAGCCAAAGGGCTCATTTCACCAACTAACTACAGCAAATGGGCAGGTCCTATAGCTTGTGTAACTAAAAAGGACAACAGTGTACAAATATTGTATGTGAAGACAACAAAGTGACCATAAATGCATGACTGAATGTGAAACAGTATCCACATACTAGAACTCAGAATCTATTTGTTAAATTGGCTGGAGGCCAACGTTTACTAAACTAGACTTGTCAGAGGTTTATCAGCAAGTGCAACTAGAGGAAAACGTGAGACATTACCTCAAAATCAATACACACAAGGGGCTGTACCATTACTATAGTCTACACTAAGGTGTTTCCACCACACCCACAATACTTCAAAAGGCAATGGAGCAAGTTCAACCCTGATTTACCTCTAATTTTAGCCTGTGATGCTGTGATGATCATCGTATGGATGTGGTGCTGTATTTAGTCACAAAAGGAAAGATAGAAACAAGACCAACACGGATGTTGCTGTTGCAAGGATGCAAAGATGAGCTCTAAATGTTGGCAGCATATATCTATGAGATCCAGTGCAAGAGTTCAGAGCAGCATTGCAATGCTGATGGAGTATCAAGATTGCATGTTATGCCCATCATGGATGTGGTGTCAAATCCAGTATAAAGAGTCTCTTATCTTGAAGACTTACCCATCATTATTAGAAACATTTCTAGAGAAACTGAAAGAGATCCTATCTTAAAGGTTGTTAAACTTTATTTTAAAAGAAAATGTCAGCTGACAATAGAAAATTATTATGTTTGTGAGGGTTACAAGTTACATGATCAAATAGTTAAGATGAAATCCCTCGCGAGACGTTTCTGCTGGTGGCCTAGATTAGATGACGCTATTGCACATAAGTTGAGTGAGCGTAGCATTTGCCTGGAGCCGTGTAACATCCCAGCTACTCCACCAGTACATACATGGAAATGGTCTTCTAGTCCATGAATGCACCTTGATTTTGCTGAGGACCATAAGCAGAAGTTCTTAGTGGTGATGGACGCTTATGCTAGATGGCCAGATTTCATTCCAATGCACACTACTACATCAGCTAAAACCACAGAAGCGCTGAGAACTTTGTTTGCAACCTTTTAGGTTACCAAAAGAAGTTGTTTGTATCACAGATTTTTGAGCCATATTTACCAGAAATTGAGTAAAACCTATCAAGTCACCTGCATCCTGCAAGCAATGGTTTAGGTAAAACATTAGTGCAGAATCTCAATGAATTGCTTGCAAAGAATAGAGCAGATGGAGGCATGACACTTGAACCCTGTGTAGCAAGCTTTTCTTTGGGTATTTAAACACACCCCATACTACAACAGGTAAGACTCCTGCTGAGCTGTTTTTAAAACAACAGGTACAAACCAGGTTGCCGCTTATCAGGCCTTAGTTTTCTCAAAGGATGCAAAATGGATGCAAAACAGAACCCAACATCTCTCGTATTATGTCCTTTACGGTTGGTCAGCAGGTCTTGGTAAAGAATTACAGGGGAGGGGAGAAATGGTTGAATGAAGTCACATGTGAAGTGTTGTGACTAAGGTGGAAGTGAATGGAAACCGTGTAAAAAGACGTGCAAACCAGATGTTGAGCACCTGCTCAATTGACACAAGTGATCTCGGTTGCATGTTAGGACTTTGATGAGTTCAGTAACTGACAAGGATGTGGAAAAGTCTGTGCAGCTGACTGTGGAGGAACAACCCGGAGCACCACTACCGCCAGTCAAGGAATGCAACAGTCGTTCTGTGAGAAACAGATGCCCTCCTGACAGACTGAACTTGTGACTGCAGTGCAGATGAAGCTGAAAAGAAAAATGGATGTAATAAGGTTGGATGTTGAGGTTACAGGGGAAGAGCTACGCTGTTCCAACACAGGAAAAAAGTGAGTTTGAGTGGAAGCCAATTCCTTATGAATGACCTGTGATGGATATAAGGAAGTGCACCACACGCTTTCCCCCCCAGTTACTGCTAAGTGTGGAGGGCAAGTGGTTTTTGATTCAACCAAACAGAGTTTGGTTATTTTAGGTAAGTCTGCCTTCCTTTTCTTTCAGTGGTCTACTTAAACAGCTTTGGGACTTCTTGTGTATAATACACAACAGTTTGTACCACTCAACCTTTAAAGAAAAAGGAAAAAGGAAAGTATAACGGGACTGGAAAAGGAGCAAATCTCTGAGATTTGGAGATTTACGAAAATGGAAGCTGATATCACAAAAGCTGTAAATATTCCCAAATGTAAGTGCTGTCACTGATCTTACCTAGCTTTGTTCAAGATTGGACAGGTTTAAAAACAACATTTTCTTTATTGCAGGGTTTTTGCTGTTCATCACAGCCTGAAGGAAATCTATTTTCCATTCTTTCGCCACGTCACTAAAGCAGACTTGCTGTCTCCACACTGATGAACAGTTATGAGGATCAGAATGCTTTGTGAGAAATGCATTTGTTAAAAGTGCATAAAGATCAAATCACTTCATTAACACAACCTTAATGTGCGTCTCCTGACATAGTTTCATGTGGCATCCAAGAAATGGAGATGTCCTCTCTACCCCTGCAGCACTTAGGAACTGAATTCAATACATCATAATATGGATAATATACTGGTGCGAGCAATGCAGTGATGTAATGACTACAACTAAAACGCAGTGACATAATGAGATCAATTGCTTCAGTGAATTAGTTCTTACTTCTTGCTTTAAAAGAATTAGGAGGGGACCAAGTTGTTTATCTCCATGAGGTCAGATTTTAAAAAATGAATATAATAAGCTGCTGGTTGAGGCCACTCTCTTTAAGAAAAGGTGATTTATCCTCCTCTTCGGTAAAATAAAGTTAATTTTGTGACTAATAGGAGGTAAAGGCACATTGATTCATTCTTATGAATGTAGGGTGGTTTACATGATTTTTGTCACATGTGCGTGCAGGCGTGCAGGCGTGCGTGCGTGCAGGCGTGCAGCCGTGCAGGCGTGCAGGCGTGCAGGCGTGCGTGCAGGCGTGCGTGCGTGCGTGCGTGCGTGCGTGCGTGCGTGCCTGCGTGCGTGCAAAGTGGCTGTCATGGCCATTGCTGCTGTTACCCCATCACTTGCCTCTGTCTCCTCCCTTTTCTGGCATAATCAACAAAACAGTGTGTGAGTGTGGACAGATGTGTGTGTTAGAAGAGAAAGAAGAGCACAGCATACTGACGTTCATAGGCAGAAGTGTTCAAGCAAATACTACCAGGACAGAATAAAGATGGGATTAGAAAAAATAAAATAAAAAACAGCTTTGTAAATTAATCTCTCTGCTCCTATTTTCTGCTGAAGGCAGTCTACCACTCCAGCTTGAGTTTTACTTCTCCTGGCATCAGGGAAATTAATTAGCTGTTTGTCATCCAAAGCTCAACTAGGGGAATCATACCTGAGACTCAGTGGTAAACAGGCTGCACATGGACTGGGGTAAACCGAAGGCTGGTTTGTTGACGTTGCAGGACCCAATCCCCACCTCCTCCTTCTCAAAAGAAAGGAGCAGTAAATGCACTTAAATAGTTCATAAGAAAAAGCTGCTATTTCATTTTATTTGTGAAGACTGAAGTCAGGGAAGGAAAATGGTATGTTTTGTGTTATTAAAGAGGGACAGGTGGTACTCTGTTTGACTGAGCCTTAGGAAATACAGACTCATGTTAACCGAGGATGCTTTCAAGGCCTCAGGCTACAGCAGGGACAGAGAGAGGAGGCGGTAGTCTCTCACTGCCATGGGGTAGATTTAGTGATGGTGAGAAGCTTCCGATCTGGCCCCACTCACATTTACACAGACATACAACCTCACTCTGTTATTTGATCCTGGCCGGCAACTTTCCCCGGCTCAATCAAAAGGGAAGTTTAGTAGCACGGTTGATTCATTTGAAAGTTCACAAACTGGCTTGGTAAGAACTTTGCAGCTAACCAGAGCAGATGGCTTACCGAATGCTCTTCGTTGTTCAACACCATATGAAGATAAGTAAAACACTTTTTCTTTTATGAAACATGTGACCAATTGCTGGTATGTGACACTTCTCAATGAAAAATGGAATTTGATGTTATTCAATACACATCGATTAAATGGATAGTAAGCAGAGTGATGCCTTCAAATGCTCGCAGAAACTGTAGTAAAGAAGAAGTTAAAAACAATATTGATAAATAATAAGCCGGATTCAACAGAAAAGGCACGGTTAGGAAAAAGAATATGAAACAAATGAAACGTCCTTGAGACGTACGGCTCTCTCACCGAGCCGGTGGGGCTGGGGTCTCCCGGTGACTGCTCCTTCTCTACCTGATAACCACTCGTAATATTAACTCTGACCAGTACTACCGCTATGGGAGCGGAAGTCTAGTTTTTACTAAGATTATGCATGAACTGATATCGTACTTAGCTGCTCTTTTCCACTGCCAATTTTACACAGTCAATGTATGATTAACATGAAAGTATGAAACACTGGTATCAGAAAACTCTTATTTACTGACTTCTTGTCAATCATCTTCACATTTATTCACAAGGACGTGCACAGGGGTTTCATAATAGTGAGGCAGTTCTTCCAAACATGGGGCAATCAGTGAAATAAGTTACACCAACCAAAACTGTGAGCTGTTAACAGGTCTGATATGCTTCCACATTTTTCCAGAAATAAAGCACTTTTTGTACAACTGCTTCGGAGACCCGACCGTTTGAATCTCTGTGGGTTGATTTTCAATTATGTGATTTTTTGCACTTTCCATTGTTGAATGACATTACTTTTGTCTTTAACTAGAATCATTACGTTCAGTGTTCATTACCATTTCAATTGTAGTTATGTACAACCTCCTATAATGATATCCTCAGGAGCAAATGAGCATACAGAGAACTGTAGGCACAATGAACCTATGGAGATAGTCCACGTATGCATTCACACGGTTAGAGCAACTTAGAGCATCACAGTCGTCATCAACAGCTGGTATTTTGGTTTTAATGATGCTGGTATTGTTTTCTAAAATAAAACTCCATAATTAAGTTATTACTACGTCTGTAAATTACACATTTTGTCCAATCACATTTTAAGTGAGATTAGCCAGCTCTAATATGATCACGTTTGGCTCCCGAGGTACAAGGATGGCGACTGCCAAATGCCGGAGTGTGAGATGTTATAAACGGAGGGCCGGCCTTTATTGACAGACGTGCATGGACTCTGCAGTACACATGATTAAGGCAAATACTGTGTATTCAATAATGAAGTGTTGGCAGTAAGATTAACTCCATCGAACGTGTTGTTTTATCTTAAAAAAAAGAAGTGAAAAGGGGCCTTTAATATTTTCCAATAAACCTCTGGAGTTGACGTTTTATAACTTATAACTAAAGGGTTAAGTTGAACTTTCTCTGAGTAGAAGCTGGTCTGAAGGAGGCCGGCCAGATGTTACACCTGGGTTCCACGTTCTCCTGAAATGAGGTAAAATGCCCAGAAGAAGATACACTTCATACCAGCAGCATGTCATGTAAAGAATGTTATATTGATTAATTAGAGCATCCGCACCAGTTATGTGCCACAAGCACCTTAGCTGCACTGCTCACACACGTACGTGCACGTACGTACGCACGCGCACACACACATGTGCACGTACGTACGCACACGCGCACACACACATGTGCACGTACGTACGCACACGCGCACACACACACACAATTCAAGCCTAGTTACCTTATATCAGCAAGAATACACATCTTTGTGGTTTTAATATGTAGACAACATGTTATAGACAATAAAAACATGTGCTTTATTTGTATGTCAATGATTTTTTTTATTTCAAGACCAATAATTTATAATAATAATTACCTTCAAGTCACCAGTCCTGAGACTAAGCAAGTTGGATGTCTTTGCGCTTCAAAGTGCAGCATGAATCAAAGAGTGGACATTAATGCTGTTGAGAAGAGAAGCAGCAGCAGAAGCAGCAACTACCTCCAAGCCGCTGCTCTGCACGTCGCCCTGTTTACTCTCACTCAGCCGGGTTATGTATGTAAACACACGTGTGAAGCCAGTCTGATATCAGATTCATGTGCACTTGTATTTGTTATTTCAAATGACAGTGACTAATACTAACTAAGACAAATTAGTATTAAAAAATGCACTGTATTACCCATAATAATCCTTTTTTCTGTACATCAAAGTTTATACATTTAATAATTTGATCAACTGCCTTAGTCTTTTCTATGTTATATAAAGAAGTATCTATATGTCTTAAAATGGTAAATGTTTCAGTTGATCAGCTTCATCTAAAAGTGGTTTACATGACCTGGATAAACTGTTGACTGCTTTTGCTTTTTATCTGCGAACACACAAAAAAACAAAAAAGCAGAATAATCCTTGTGAGCGATGATGAGACGGCACGTTTCTGTCTACTCCTATAGACCGAGCATGTGATTACACGACGTGAGCGTTTGCATGTGTGTGTATTCATGTGCTGAGGAGTGTATCGTCTAGACCGTTCCGTTCCAGTCATTTACGCTTGAAGTGGGCTGTACATGTGTGCATGTTTGTGCACTTGTGTTTGTTCACAATTCTTCTATAACACAGGCCATATGTGGAAGGACTCTGGGCTTTTTTGCTGTATTTTGGCAATGTGTCACGTGTGTGTAAGTGAGTGTGCAGTAGTGTGTGTGTGCGCCAGTGTGTACCTGTCTTTGTTGCACTCTAAGTGGAAGCACTCTCCACTGGTGTCCACCCTCTGTGTCTGCCTGTGTGTGTTGCCCTGTACGTTGTCTTTGTTGTGTGTCTCTAATCCCCAGGTCCCAGGGGCTCCAGGGGAACAGCTGAAGCAAGGACAGCGGTGGCTTGTCAGCCCGGGGCTCCCGCTGCTCCTCTCTCTTTCACTGCTCCCCATATGGTCCTACAGCGCAGGGTCTCTGGGGGCCTGTTAGCACAACACCACACAGGCCTGCGCCCTGCCACTAGACCCCTCTCGCCTCCTGTCTCACCCCAACCGTCACCCTTTCATCCCTTCTACCCTGTCACCCTTTTGTGGTACCCCTTCTTCTTCTTTTGATTGTCTGGATCATGTCTCAAAGTGAACCTTTTCTTTCCAACTAATTTTGCTGTCTTGTGTTAACCACCCCCCCCCCCCCTTTTTTTACCGTTCTTCTTCCATTTAAATGACGTTTTATTTTCTTGCCTGCCCTCATCTGTCTCTTATTTCTTCAGGCCATGCCCTCATTTGTGATGAAGTTAAGTTAATATGAGGATTTATGGCTCCCATTAGATACATGAATTATTTTCTCTTTGCAGGAAACTTTTTGGAGAAAGATTAAACTTTCAGTCCACACCATAGCATAGCCCAGTCTTGTCTTTAAAACTAATACAACACGGGGCAGCAATTATGCTCCACCGTAATTGTTGCTGAGAATCCAAGTCTCTTTAAAGAGTCGTTCAGACCCTCTGAACAATTTACCACTAGAAAGTTTGTCTAAACCAATAGAGCCTAGGGCATCTCTAAGCTGGCTGTCACTACCTCTGGAAAATAAGCTGTGATTTATAAATGAACAGGGACAGCTGTTTGACACTAGTTATCAAACGGATCATGAAAACACTGTCTGTGGGATGTGACTGGGGCTGCTCCTCATCCTGATGGCATTGGTTACTGGAGTGTTAGGTCAGAAGATGTTCCCTTTCTCTCTCTGTCTGTCCTCATTCTTACAAGGCATTTAAGGTAGTTTAGTAATTCTGATTTAGACAACTTAATCCCTGCCTCAGATACAGATACGCACAGCCCTCACAGCTGTTCTTAGTTTTAGGTGACATTCATTTTATACACAATATGTTTCAAACCACCTGATCCATCTATTTGTCTAATTTACTCATCAGGTTTGTCAGATGCCAAAACGTTTTTCATATCAAACATTTCTTTAAAAAGAGACGGAGTCCTGGATTAGTCTTAGATGATCCACATATTGAATATTAGCGCCCTCTGTTGATCAAAGTGTGTCTGAGAGAATCAGACCTCATCTGGGTTCCCAGAAGAATCATGAGCAGGAAGAAGTGTTAGTGTCCATAACTGGAATACATGCTGGAGCTCCGGCTGAATGCATCAAATTATCAGAATTTATGTCATTCAAACTCATGAAGACTTTTCACTTAATTACATATTCACTTCCAAGACACTAGAAGTTAAATAATATTGAAAATAAATGACATTTACAATTTTTTTAATATTTTCTAAATCTACACAAAGAAATTCTGGAATGTTATACTTCCATGGATTATTTAGTTCCCCTCTACATAAACTAATGAGATTGCTCAATAAACAGAATAAAGATATGGATTTTTGTCTGATGGTCCTTCTTCCTTGTGTCTATCATCAGTTTTGTCAGGATGATCTGTTCATTTTTTTTTTTTCAAGGTTACAGTATTCCAATTGTGAGAGTATTTCATGGTTTATTTCCAGTTTCCAGTTCTGATTAAAGCTATCTGGCAAGAGATGAGCTCAGAAAAGTAACACTTGAAGACGTCAGTGTCAAGGAGAAATTGTTATTGGTTGTACAGTCCTACGAGTCACCATGAGTGGAGCAACGCAAGTTTAGAAAGTATGGTATGTTCAAATGGTTCGGCTGGTTTAGGTCCTTTTTTTTCAAACAAGTATAAACAACAGACATCTACAATGGCGTGCAGTTGAATAGGAGCGCGTATGGCCTATCCTGGTGGAAGCGACATGAATGGGAGGTGTGGCAGACTCATTTCAGAGAGAAGTTGTGCAAAGTGAAAAGGTGAGGCTGGCCAGACTGCCCGTGCACGTACATCGCTTGCACATCGGGAAACCCTAGTGATGCCACTGGATTTGTACGCCACTTTCACAGCCCAACGTTGGGATGTTCATTATAGAAATACTGTGTTACGTGCTGAGTTAAGTCTGTTGTCCCAAACATGTGGTTTGTTTGCACTCCATCACTTATGCTTTACGGTCCAGGTTTTACATACTGGAATGTTTCACACGGAAAAACGTCTGCACCTACGAAAGACTTACGAAAGAAATTATATATAAATATATATAAATAAAACAGTAAAGCAGAGGCCTACGATAAAGCATTTTAAAAATAATTAAACTTTCTAGTCATTACAACATGCAAAGCGTTTCTTATTGGTACCTTAATTAGGAGAGACTAAATAAATGAGACTAATGAGAAGTTAAACTGTCGTTGAGCGTGCTGCCATCTAGATTTGGTGTGCCACTTTTTGCAGTGACGACGGCTGATGTTCTGTGCAAAAATGCTCCACTCTTTTCCCTCTTTGAAACTCAATCTCTCAGGGTGCCCGTGTTGTGTCTCCGACTGCAATTTCCTCTGCTACACTCGTGCTGTCATCAGCCGCCTCTCTTGGATTTTTTTCTCTCACTGTGATTGTGCTTCCGTTCGCTCCCTCCCCCCTTCTCCATGGGATCCCTTCCACCCTCCACCTCTGCGTGGAGGGCTCCAGTGAAGCCTGCAGCTGGCTGAGGCCTCCTCTGGGCTCAAGGCATGGCAGGGGGTGGAGCTTTGGATCCAGCTTAAAGAAAAGCTGGCACATCAAGGACAAGAAATACAGGGGGAGAAAAAAGTAGAAAAAAGTTATGTATGATCCTCTCTGTGAACAACCCCCACCAACCACCCACATCTCCCCTCCATCCTCACCCACATGCATACCCCCAGCCCCCCAACTCCTTCAACCCTAACAACACCCCTCAGCCCACCAAACCCCTCCCCACCTCGCTGATCTCTTCCTGTCTACTTAGTTCACCATTGATGTTTGCACTAACTAGTTTCAGATTTAGGACCAAGCAGGTATACCTTCTCTGGAGTGTCAGCTGAAATGCAGGTTGACTTTATCATGTTGTGGAAAGCAGCTGGAGATGATGTGTTGCAAAGAAGCGCGTCGTAGTTTTAACCACGTATAACTAAGGATGTAACACTTTCATCTGCTGTTCAGGTACTAGTTTCTAGGTTGTCAATCAAGAAATCCGTTGCTGTTGAAATATTATTATATGTACCAGTGTTTTTTCCTGCCATAAACAAGAAACAAAAAAGGACCAGCCTGTTTTATGGCTGTTTTATGGCTGATTTGCCTCTGAGCAGGCAGGCAGGCCCCTCTTCACACTTTAGTGCACATAAGCGGTTAACTTAACTATCAAGCTGAGTGAGAAAAATCCACCTGGACTGCTGCTCGCATCAACAAACACTTAGCTAATTTAAATGTTTGAAATAGTTCTGTCTCATTTTATTCACATCAAATCACAGATACAACAGGACCTTTTGCTTTTTATCGGCAGACACGTTTCTGGGCGCTGTTTCTACGGCTAATCCGTAAGCAGCATTGTCGTGATTTAACACTGTTTCCGATGGCGAGCAATGGCGATTCCAGCGCTCGGAAAGGCTCATTTTTGTGATTTTCGACTTGGATGTAGCATCGTTCAAAGTTCCGACTTCCGACTTTGAGAGCTAAATGGAATGCACCGTAACTCTTGTGCTTTCGCACGTCCTGCGCTTCAGTTGGAGCTCTCCTCCTTGCACTCACGCAGCTTTTCCTCTGCAGTAATGGAAGTTTTCTTTCCATATTGTCTCTAGTTGTGCTTAGATTCGTTTAAGATGACTGTCAAAATTTCCCCAGCCAAGAAAACGTCAGATCTTATGTTGACAACTAAAACGTGTCCCTGCCTCATTATAGGTGCGTTCATTTCTCTTCGCACACTATCCGCAGGAGAGTTGTTTTTTTCTTTCTCGGAAGTTGGCATCGTGGATCAACCAAACCAGGAATTTCAAGTAAATATGTGTTTTTAAATATGCAAATAATTGCCTTATACCTAAATGCATTTCAGCATTTGTGAAATGCACTCAGCTGTGTTTGAGTGGATCTGAAGAAGCCTCTGACGGAAGACACTGGGATGTTGGATCATTGTGTTGTGAAGAAAGCTCAGCTGCATCGAGCTGCTCCATGAGTTGCACAGGGGTCACGCTCTGGGTCCTAGAGATGACCTGTATTGTAAAACACTCTATATGAATAAAACTGAAATAAATACAATAAGTGGCACTATTTTAGAATAAAATAATAACATAAACAATCAAATTAAAGAACCAAGTCTTGGGAGTAAAGTCAGTAATGTCTGTAGGTAGGACTGAAGAACACCAAGAATAGTTTTATAAAGGAGTATATGTGAGTAGGTGAACTAGAAGAAAGCTCAGACTCAGTAGACAGTGTGTGTGGACCAGAAGAGTGCTGTATGAATGTGTGGATGAGTGAATGTCGGGTTAAAGTGGTAAACAAGACTAGAAGAATCAATACCTGCACTATACTAAATGCAGTTCATTTACCATTTGGTGTTAACGATTAGTATTTGGGTTTAACACATTAGTGTCTGCACTCGTACTCTTACATGTGTGAAGAAAGGACGAAATGTGAGGACGAGTCAGGTGCATCATTCATAAACATTTAGCAAAATGTTAATAATAATGTTTCTATATCTGCATGCAACAACACATATTTTATTGAAATAACTTCTCTTAACTTTATGATATCTGAAACATTGTAAAAGTAATGCAAATTATGAGTCAGATTGTACAAAATCAAGACCAAAACTGGAAAGTAGACAATTAGCTTCCTTCTTTAATTGTGTTTTAAAAGTGGATGCGAGGTAGTTAATGTCTGCAAATAATAAAAAGTATTATTTATCACATTATACATTGTGTGTGTGTTTGTGTGTGGGTGTGTGTGTGTGTGTGTGTATGTGAGAGAGTGTGTGTGTGTGTTTGTGTGTGTGTGTGTGTATGTGTGTGTGTGTGTGTGTGTGTGTGTGTGTGTGTGTGTGTGTGTGTGTGTGAGAGTGTGTGTGTATGTGTGTGTGTGTGTGTGTGTGTGTGTGTGTGTGTGTGTGTGTGTGTGTGTGTGTGTGTGTGTGTGTGTGAGAGTGTGTGTGTGTGAGAGTGTGTGTGTATGTGTGTGTGTGTGTGTGTGTGTGTGTGTATGTGTATGTGTGTGTGTGTATGTGTGTGTGTGTGTGTATATGTGTGTGTGTGTGTGTGTGTGTGTGTGTGTGTGTGTGTGTGTGTGTGTGTGTGTTACAGACATACACTAGTCTTAATGTCATGCTACTCATAAGTGCTCCATCAACTACACAGCTTCAGCATGTGGTTTTAATTGGTGCACAGTCATGTGTTAGTTCCTTGCACCAGCAGATTAATAATTCCATTACCCTCTCTGCCTTTTACTCTGTATGCTATTCATTTGCTTTTCTCACTTTCTCCTTTCTGTTCCCCTTTATGGTCACACTCTCTCCTGCTTCTCTCTCTTTCTGTGTGTTGCATTTGCAAGGTGTGATATTGCTTTAATTGTGCAGAAACATGTGGAGAGATCAGACATATCTCGGGGGATTAAAAGGAAAGCTGGGAGTTTGTGCGACTGGCAGCTTGTGTTGGAGCAAGGGTCTGCTGGGAATGAATGTAGTTAGTGTGACCCCTGACCCTGCGAGCTGTTGACATGGAAGCTAGCCAAGAGGGGTCCAACAGAACGCTTTTGTTAATCTCATTCAGGGCTCCCTGTGAACTATGTTCAGGGGGAAAGCTGGCAGCTCAGACCTGTGGAATGCAGAGCTCTTTATTCCCATGCTTTGGAAACAGAGGTGGGCCTTGGAACTAGCAAGGCTCCTTTAGCAGGACCTCCTCCACTCAGCTCAATCGACACTGACAGTTTCCTGGTTTAGGCTTGCCAACTGGCAAGGCAGTGGTGCAGGGGGGACAAATGCGCCCCACCAGGTCTGCAAAGGCAACAGGCAGCAGGACACAACTCCTAAAAGGGAACTACAGTAGTGTGCCACTGTTTCATGAGTCCTAATACAACCTTTACTTCAGCTGTATCCACGGTTACACACTTTCTACACTGTGTAAGTACTCGAATACAAGACCGGGATGTGCAGGATCACAACTTACCTGTCTTCAGAGGTACTGCTGTTCATGTAATTATCTTGGCAGAACATTTGGCTATTAACATTATTTTAAATAAATAAAATGTCTACACTTATGAAGTACTTGCGTTTAGATACTTAAAACTACCTAAGTTGAAGAAAAAAAGCTCATTATATGAACTGTGTATGTTTCACAGTGATAAACCTGCTAGAGTGAAGTGATCAGACCACATCTCTTCATCCGGGACGGGGCAGTTAAAATGTAAAAGATACTGGTATTACGTAAAGTTTATGCAATTCAGTTTCAAATGAAAAAAGTCTTAACAGACAAGCTTAAACATACTTAACAAGGATGCAAGAGACACAGCAGATAGATAGATAGATAGATAGATAGATAGATAGATAGATAGATAGATAGATAGATAGATAGATAGATAGATAGATAGATAGATAGATAGATAGATAGATAGATAGATAGATAGATAGATAGATAGATAGATAGATAGATAGATAGATAGATAGATAGATAGATAGATAGATAGATAGATAGATAGATAGATAGATAGATAGATAGATAGATAGATAGATAGATAGATAGATAGATAGATAGATAGATAGATAGATAGATAGAACATTAGTGATCTTCATGGTCAGAAACATTTAAACACAAGCTGTCTAGCAAATGCCCAGTGCTGCTGTCTTCCAGAAATAAAGACAGAAGTCCCTCGAGGGCCCCTGGAGGCCTCCCAGCCTCACTCTGGAAATGTCTTCTCTGAAGGGTGCAGCTTTGAGTATTAGATGAAACCCCATCCACAGGGCATTAACCACTCACTAGTTGGGCTAGATTAGTCCAGATTAAATAAGCAAAGTCCTTTACCAGTCTGAATGGAAAGCTGCTGGAGACTAAGTGCTTGTTTCTAAAACTGATGAAAGATCAGGAATATTTTAGATAAACACCTAAGCACACATGAAGTCTACTATATACTTTTGACAAGCTGCCTTTGAAACATGAGTCTAAAAAAACCTTATCGCAAATAAAACAGACAAATTGCTGCGCCTTTATTATTCTGTTTCAAGATGAGACGTGCTGACAGACAGGAAGCAAGGAAGTCAGCTTTTAAAGAGGAGGACTTCTCCTGCTCCAGCAGCGCTGCCAGTCAGCTGAGTCCGCTGCTCAGTGGTGATGGGGGAAATACCTGCCGCTCCACACAATGGTGCTGCTGGGATTACAGGCCCCCCTGCTGGCCGGCAGCCCGGCAACAGTGAGTGAAGGAAAGGGAGGGAAAGGAGGGAGGGGAGAAGGGATGGAGAGGAAGTGTACACAACAGTCTCAGTTTTAAAAACTGGACTTGCAGATGTGTTAAGTGTGTTCAAATTATCTGAAGGTAGTATTAGTGAAATGAAAGTGATGAGAACATGATATCAAATGACCTATCACTTGTGAATAACTATGATTAAATCATTTTAAATCATGCTTTATCAACCATAAATGCTGGTTTTATATATAATGGCATGTTTCTCAAATTATGTCTACATTATCACTCATCATTGTTAGTTATTACCCAAACCTGCGTCTCTCGCTTTAAAAAAATGTTTCCTTATTACCTCCACAAAGTATCACAATCAGAAACTCCACGAAGTTGCTCAAGTCTGCTTCTTTGGAGACATCCACGGTTGTTTTCCAGTCTAAGAATTCACAGTTTGAAACCCAACTCCACTGGATGCCTAAAGCCTTAGCTTGTAGCTCATATGTACAGCTTATAATATAGTAATAAATACGTTAGTGCATGTAGGAGTGTTTGTATATGAGGGAGAGAGAAAGAGAGTATAAATGAGAAAGCACTTTGTCAAAGCTAAAATGAGGTTAAAAGGTGCCATTTAAGCGTGGACTGTTTACCAGAGGGATCAGTTGTTAAAGGTCTGCATTTACCGCAGGTGGCACATGATCAAACTTACAACTGATCGTTTTTCTTAATTTTATCTGTATGCGTGTCTGCACCTAGGAAATTTTGAATTCACTTGATTATTACGTACTAAACTGCACTTGATTCATGTTTTTAAAAGTGGAATTGCAACGGGGCCAGCTTCCCCCTCAGTCACTGGACAAAGGGACTGTTGTAGGGTGTTGTAGGGTGGGGGACAGGGTGGTACCATGTTGTACCCCACCAGAAGGGTTCAGCCAATTGTTAGATGTTACTGCTTCCTTATTTGTACTTGTCTTGACGCTGCCCTTCGTGGCGCAACCATCCATTTGTATTAACACAGAATCGGCTAAACGCAATGGTCAGTTTTGATATTGCCGTCGGGTCGGTACATCCCGCTGGAAACATCTCACGGCACCTCTGCAGATATTTTGACATGTGGTGGGCGTGTTCCCGTAAGACGGAAAACGGGCTTTGAAACCAGTCTTCAGAAACCAATGGGTCACGTGAGCGAATGCTTTGTCCATTCTCTGGTTGAGTCTCCATTATCATGATGGATTCAGTAGGATCCACTTACTTAGCAAACTACCACCCCATACCGCACTAATGGAAGCATGCGTATTTGTAGATATAAAACTGAATACGGTTGTGAAAGGTTTTTACTAGCCTCAGTGTCAGAAGCAAAGCAGTATTTGACTTATCTGACGACAGTGAGGTCACCAGCATTGGTTCCAGGTCTGATTTACCTGCTGCAAATGGCTTTAACATGCTCCATTTGGTAGACAATAACCATAAAGAAGCCTTGACAGTAGACTGAATTGTAAATGCAGCCAGGACCTTGGCCTCAGCTGTGGCGAAAGCTCGGCCTTGTTGGCAGTGTTTGGACTGTACGCTTCTGAAATGGCAAACACATTTAGCATTAGATTATCGTGTAACATCACGTAATATGTTAGATGTTGGTGTTACTCTGTATGACCAACTACATATACACATAGCTACGGTGTTTATGTGGACAGGCTTGTTGATGTTGTGTATGAATCATGTGTGTGGTGTTGAAGAGTTGTAGCTGGCAGCTCCCAGAGCCAAGCAGATGGGGTGAAGAGGGATTCTGGCTACAGCTCCGTATGTCATATAGAGACATCTCGTAGCTACTTTCACTTCTTTGTCTGATTTAATGAGTCATTACTTAAAAATAAGATGTTGTCTATCTAATAAAATTAATTATCAAAATAGAAATATACATTTTAAAATAGATGCCTTTTCATTTCTCAAATCATGCCAATACTTTGGATTGACCCAGTCTCACCACTCAGACCAACTAACTATCTTCAGTACCCCAACAGACACGTTGCATCACATCCTGTTTGCCCTGCGTCAGCTCTGCTGGAAGCAAGGCTCCTCAGCGTTGAAAAGCGCTGCTGTGAGGCAACCGAGTCTAGTGGAGCCCGAGCAGCTGTGCGCAGACCAGATGGGCAATTGGGTCCAGGCCTATGATTTAGCACCAGTCAGTCCACACTTTTGAGACGAACCTCAGTGAATGGCAGCTGCACAGTCAGTGACGGGGCATGTGACAGTTTGACTTCCTCCAGGTCTCTACTGACTTACAATTGGTTTAAGTTAAGCTGCTTTCCTCCTTTTTCCACCTCAGCCTTAAACAGTTGAATTCGATTCATTTAAAGGGGGAAAAAAGGCGAATGGAATGCTCCAGACCCTCAGTTACAGGCGGTAAGACTCTTGTACGGCCTTTGACTGTTGCTCATATAAATTCTACAAATGATTTACAATATACAAGCATGAGACACACCAGCAACCACACTCAAATGTATCCCTGGTTATTCAGGCCAACGGTTAAAGGAATTGGTGACAAAATTTAACTTTAATAAAAACAAAGGTTTAAGACACCTTCTGGACACTTGTTTAACCTGACAAGCGATTGCATGTCAGAGTGCCAGCTCTGAGTGCAGTCAGAAGGACTGGAGCTCACTGCTGGACTTTGTCATGCATTCATATTTAGTTAATTTGCACTCTGGCTCGGGCACGCTGTTTTTCACCAGCTCAGGTTTGAAGAGACGAGGATGTTGAAACACAGTGAACACGCTCCCTTTCCCACTTCCTGGGCAACATGGCTGTGCTCAGTACAAAGAACAGAGGCTTCAAAACTGGTCTTCACAACCTAATGGGTCATGGGACGTAATGTTTCATCCATTGCTTTTCACAGCCTATGGGAACAGTCTGCGACCAACTCCATCACGTTACCAAGAGGCTGCTGACCCGGCACCCCCTGCCCTCCTCCTCATCTCTGGAGATTTTAATCATCCCCCACCAAGCTCCATATTTACCCACTATGTTTCTTTCAACACCAGAGACAACAAAACACTATTTACTTCATGCCACCAACACCAAGGAGGCATATAGCTCCTCAAACTTTTCTTCAAACTTTTTATTATGAAAGGTTTTCATAGATTTTTAAAAATGAATTCCTTAACATACAAAACGTGCAAACATTTTAAAGATTTTTTAATAGAAAGACCTCATTTTACAAGCAATCAAGACCAGATGCATTTAAGTAAAAAGAGAAGATTTAATTAAATGCACTTGAGTGATCATATCTCTGATATAAGTCAGCATTAAATCCCAGCCCCTAACCCCATCCTCCAAAAAGAGTCAACATGATGTCAGCACGTATTAAGATGCAGGTTTATCAAGGAGACGAGAGCCGAGTTAACAGTATATTCACACAAATATTCTTATATGTATGAGAACTAGTGGGGCATGGAACTGTGGTTTCGTCCACTCCTCCAGGGGTTATGACCAGTGGGGCAGTTAAAATGTCACATTCAACAATCAAACAGGCTTCTTGCAGATCATAAGCTGTGATGAAATCCAACATGTTGTGCCTAGCTTTTTTTATTCAAAAATGTAAATCGAAATCTTTCACTTGTCCCATTTTAGGTCTTTAGAACAGCTTATCCCTCCTGCCAGATATCACAGCTTTGATATGTCCCACTGTCTTCTCCCACCTGGCCTCAGAGTGGGATGTGAACCTGACAGCCCTTTAGCTACCCAGTACTACTTATATTTCCTTTGTTTAACCCCTGACCTAAGAAAATAAGACATATCCCAGAGTTCTGAGGAAACTGAAGCAAAGAGGAAGTGTTTGGTTACAAATTAAATATATGTATGTCATGAGCCATAAATCAGCGGGCCTCCCAGGAACACTGCTACGGAAACAGCATGTGGTACCAAGGCTCTCGCCATAAAGTTTTAAGGCTTCACTTCCATCTCTGGTTTTTCAAGAGAATTTGGGTATGAAGAGATGAAACCCAGGTGAGACAAGAAAAGAAAAGAAAAGAAAAGAAAAGAAAAGAAAAGAAAAGAAAAGAAAAGAAAAGAAATCAGATTGACTTAATGAATATACTCGCAATTTGAGACAGCTATAAAACCTTACAGTTAGGAAGTCTGTCTTGGAAGGAACAAAACTGTCAATGAATTAATAATAATAGGAATATAAAGAATAAATATGATTGAGGACAACCTTTTAATTTTTCAGTGCAAAGAACATAAACCCCGCCCACACAGTACTGCCCAGAGAGTCATTATTAGGAACATGGTAGTCACTCTATGTGCAGGTGATAGAAATAGAATTGAGCAATATGTTTTAGTGTGTCCTAATGTGGGCAGAGTAGGTTGGCACACTCTTCTGGGGATATGTTGACCAGTATGTTGACTAAGGTTTCTTTCAACTGAACTAGAAAACGTGGATTGACAGCTTTGCCACTTGGCAGTGTAGTTGCCAGGTGAGGATATAAGTAAGTTGGTTCAGTGACCTCCGGTGAACTGGGATCTCTCGTCACCCTTGCTTGTGTCCCCTCAGCCATGGGGAACAGAACCCCCACACCCATTTTATTTTTTCCAAGGCAAACACAGCCTGTGATGCCTGGTTTTTAAACAAACCAGGCAAAGCCATGTCCATTTATGATGTGCCTGGAATCATGTGCTACAAGTCCCTTGGCAGCAATTCAGTCTAGATCTTGTTCAACTGGAATTTCTCTGTTTATTAAAGGTGTGTTTTTTTTCCTGTAATTATATGAATGTTGCACAAAATAGCTAAACAGAGGAATATTACTGACTGTAAAAAGTGTGTCCCCCAGCCCCTCTAGTTCAATCTTTTCAAGTCCTGACGCGTTGCTGGCAAATCAGAAGGCGGTCAGAAATTGGTACAACAATGTTATATATGACTCAATTTATAGAATCATCAAAAACTCACTAAAGGATGTATGATTCATCATCAATAACAAATAGTAAACAAGCCAAACTGCAATATAGCTGGAGGATCCCTATTCGATCTACAGCCAATAAGAGTGCAAGGCATCAGGTGAGGTCACTCAAAGGAAGTAAATCCCAAAAGAAGCACTGCAAAGCAACGGGGTATGCACACAGCTCACCATCACAGGCGTTATTACACTGGGGACAGGAACCCCCCTTTCAGAGTGTTTATATATGTCATTTATAAAGACACTGTAACAAGAAGTAAAAATTGCAGGACTTGTTGCTTTTATTTGGTAATGATGGACTGTTATCAAATATGTATGCGCAATTTGTGTAACATGACATTGAGTCCATGTAAATTGCAGCCTTTCGCCCCTGCGATATATAAGAATAATAATATAGAATATGATCATAACTTAACCTTTCTCAACCTTTAGACAAAGCAGCGCTTTAAAAACACAGAAGACAGACAGAAGCAGAAGAAGCTCAGATCTGCAGGCAGGAGATGTGAAGCAGCGAGGTGATTTGGATTTTTTGACAGTAAAAAGAATATGTGCGCATAAGGGATGAACACAGTATTGTTACAAATATAAGGCTGAAATAAAGATAAAATAGGCTTGAACTAGAAATGTTTCAAACATGGCGTAGACCCTAACTTTCTCATTAGCACTAATGCATATGTGTCTTTTTTAATGTCAGGCGACAGAAAGAAAAAGGGAAAAAAGAGGAGAAAAGATGTCAAAGAAAAAAGGTGGATCGAAGGGGATGACATGCTTAGAGACATATTAATCGAAAAATAGAGGACAATCACATTCTCGCTGTAGAAAGGTTTTAGTCGTTTTTGGTTTATCTGTTCTCCGTTAGTAAAAATAGCTCGTGAAACGCTTCCCAAACAACCCTTTCAAGATCAGAGTTAAATTAAATAAAAGGGAAAAACATTTAATTAGAACTGAAACTGATAAAACTTTGATCGCGCACACTATGTAAATTTAGAACATTTTTCATTTTCATTTTTAAAGTATTTTCAAGTGTTCTGTGATGGACCAGTGTTCTGTTCGAGTCTAACCTTTCCTCAACCCAAAGGGAGCTGGGATAGAATCCAGCAGAACACTGTGGTTTTGAATAGAAATGAATAGGTACAGATAATAGATGGATGGATGGATTCATGCTCTCACCCCTTCATCGACAACGCTCTTTCCATTTGATAATATAGAATGTTTATTTGTTTTTAGTTAGCTGCAATATCTAGTATGATTGGTTTACTTGTAGATGAGTACAGGTTTTTATAAAAGTGCCTGAAATCCTCACTGACTTCTTTGGGTTCTTGAACAATGTCTCCTGCTGAGTTAACAACTGAAGAGATTGTTGAGTTTTCCTTACCTTTCCTAATCTGATTGGCCAGATATTTGCCAGATTTATTGTTGAAATATGTTTATTCCCCTTTTCTTTAGTTGAATAAATCTATTAAAGAATAAAAAAGAGGAGAGACGAGAGGTTAAATGGATGAAAGCACATAAAAAAGGGTAAAAAAATAAAAACAGTTGAAAAAAAAAAACAGAACTAACCGTGAGAAAAACATGACAGGAAAAAAATACAGAGAAACACAGGCAGGATAAAACGGACCAGTGAGGAGCAGGGAAAAGACAGACAAGATATACACACAGGTGGAAACAATCAGGGCAGATGGGAACAGGGAAGGTCAAGACAGAACTCAAGGACACAGACTTTCAAAATAAAACCGGTACATGAACCCAAAAACCGTCACACAGAGGTGCAGCGCTATTGATCAAAAGGATTACATTATGAGTTATCAATTGTGATGGCATACATTATGAGTTATTATTGCGATGGCCTTCCTTCATATACTTCCTGTCTGTTCTAGATCTCACAAGGAATTTGGTCGTTGAGGCTGTAGTTGGTTACCTCAGGTTTTCCCCCTGGCGTTTTACCAGCTGTTTTTCTTTAAAGTGTTCAAATTTAGCCACAATTGGACATTATTATTCGTTTTCTGGATTCTTACATTCTATACAATGAACTCTGTGGAATGTCTTTAATCACTGCATCAGTGTATGTTACTATATTTACAATTGCATTTTATAACTGCTATTGATTCTAGTAGATGAACCATGTAATATAGACTTATAGTTCTGATATAATTTGTTTAATGAAAAAGGTACATATTTTTGGATATAAACCACATAAAACAGATGTTTTGTATTTGAACAGATTAGTATAGATGGGAAAATCAGAGAGATAGTATTATGACAATATACTTGTGTGCATGCTAGGGTCAGCTAGGGTTTCAAAGGTAATCACAAATTCTGTGTATCTATTATATGTTATATATTATATGTATCTGTCTATCATGTTGCATGTCTGCCCTTTCTGTAATAATCTACCTCACATTCGCTTACATCAAAACACATCACACTGCACTAACTGCACTCATCACTGTCTTGTCTCTTTCTTTGACAGTGGTTTTTAGAATCAGGTTTCCTCTGTTAAAGTATGTTTGATCAGTCTCACTAAAGGACTTGTGTAGGACAAACAGCTGCAGCATTTAAATGCGTATATACTTGCAAAAGATTTTTGCCAGTTAGGCACAAACCATATACAGACAAAAAAAGAAAGAAAGACTCCTGATTACAAAACAGCAACATCATGTGATCTTAACAGAACAGCAATCAGGTGACGTAGTCCGAAACCAGCCTACAAAGTTTAACAACTAAAAAGACGCTTTTGTTTCTTTCAAAGTACCCTTTAAGTAGGCAAAAACAACAATCAAGGTCTGAGGTTTAAGCCTGAAATGCAATATGCACTTAACATACCTAACACCCACTTTCTCCTCCAGCCTATCATGTTTAGGTTTCTGCTGACTCTGACAGACAGCTATCAGCTCGCACATCAGTGTAATCCCAGGACTTCAGGCCGGCCAAAGTGATGACAGCTAAACAACACAGCCTGCGTTACACTCTGCACTCTACAAAGAATGTGATAAAGGATACAGATGTAGTATCTTTCTTGACACATTTGCCAACTGAGACCCAATCTCTTGTCAATTGCTCATATTTTGCACACACACACACACACACACACACAAGTCATCTCAAATTTTCAGAATTGTCAGAATTCATAATTTTGCATTTTGACTATTATCTTATTAGCAATTCAATTATCTCTAAAAAAATATTAGATATTGTAATACATCCAATGATTATCAGTGATCATGCACCAATCCCTCTTACCTTAAATAAAGGTAAATCTGTCCAAATCAGCAACAGCTGCTGATTTATTACATTGCTACTTGAGGATCCTGACTTTGATGATAATATTCTGAGAAAGTGGGCATACTTTCTTGAAATAAATGATTCACCACATAGCTCCATCTCTTCCTTGGGAAATGAGCAAAACTGTGCTAAAAGGACAGATCATCAAATTCCTCCCATAATAAAAAGAAGGGACAAGAAGAAAGAAGCCTGGAAGAGGAGATGAAAGAATTAGAAACTATAAATGCTAATAACCCAGCATCTCAAATTCAGTCTGCAAAATTATAAACTACAGTTGAAAGACTACCTACACAAAAAGACTGGATTTCTCATTCAAAGATTTATACATAAACATTTTGAGCTCAACAATAAATCCTGCAAGTATCTGGCCAATCAGATTAAGAGAAATGACGAAAAATCACAGTTGTCAACAGGAGACATTATTCAAGAACTCCAAGAAATCAATGATGAATTCAGGAACTTTATAGATGAATACAGATTTATTTAAACAAAGCAAACATACTAGAGATTGATAAGTCTCTCAACAGTATCAACTTATCTCACATTACAAAAGATCAAGCTAAAGAACTTGATAAACTGCTAACTCCAACAGAGCTTCATAAAGCGCCCTAACTTGTACCTATAAACAAATCAACAGGTCCAAATGGCTTCCCCGCAGAATTTTATAAGCACCTTTGGAACACGCTAGCGCTCATATTTATAAAATTAATAGCAGAAATCAAGGACACAGTTGTTAACTCAACAGGAGACATTATTCAAGAACTCAAAGAAATCAATGATGAATTCAGGAACTTTTATATAAACCTGTATTAATCTATATACAAAACCAAACATAGTAGATTCAATTCAATTCAATTCAATTCAATTCAACTCAATTCAGTTTTATTTATATAGCATCTATATCAACACCACTTGTCTCTAGGATCTTTCCAGAGACCCAGAACATGACCCCCGAGCAATTATTACATAAACAACGGCAGGTAAAAACTCCCCTAGTGGAAGAAAAACCTTAAACCAAACAGTGGCAGGAAAAACTCCCCTTTAAGAGGGAAGAAACCTGGACCAGGACCTGGATCATGAGGGGGGACCCTCCTGCCAAAGACCAGCCAGGTAGAACAGAAAGTAAAGAAAGAATAGAGACAAAGATATTGATACATTTTTGTGTCAGTTGTGTCCAAAAAAATCCTGAATTAAAAAAAGGAAACACTACACTCGCGCTTTTGATTGTGTCCACTCTGTTCCACAATCACTATGATTTTCAGCTGTCCCCACACACATGACAATTTTTTTTGTCGTAAATATTGAACAACTTTATTACTTTCAATTGTTGGCCCCAACCCGTTTCAGAGCCAATTATCGGGACAAATTTATTCCTAACACACCTCAGACCACAGGATAATCTGAAAAAATAACGTAGGATAATCTGGAGTTAGTTGGAAGACGAAAATCAGAAAAAAAAAAAAAAATAGCCCGATGATCTTTATGTGTGTACCCTGCTAAACAGAGCTCCATAAAGCTCTTTAACTTATGCCTAATAACGAATCACCAGGTCCAGATGGTTTACCTGCAGAATTTTATAAGCACTTTTGGAATATTCTACCACCCATATTTATCAGATTACTTAAGGAAAAATCTAAGATCCCTACAGAAATGAACCCAGCTAGGATTTCTTTAATATTAACATGGAAATTATTCTACTTTTCCAACAAATTATCATCAATAATCTCTGATTAATTCAGACACAAAAATTACCAGTAAGGTGCTAGAGCTACGAAAAGATTGTACTGATTGTACTTGTAATTTTGCTTATCATCCACTCAGTCCAAACAAACTTTATTAAAGGCTGATACTCCTATAACCTGCACAGACTATTTAATTTAATCCACCATTGATCACAAACAAACACTCCATCAGACATATTTTCATTGGGCGCTGTAAAAGCATTTGATAAAGTTCATTTGGGAATTTCTATTTCAGGAACTTAAAAAATTTGGACTAGGTGAATAATTTATTTATTGGATTAAGGTTCTTTACACATCACTGATGGCAACAGTCACCACAAATGGATTAATATGACAGCACTTAACTCTACACAGGGGTACAAGCCAATAATGTTTACTTTCCTCATCTTTATACAACTACTTGCAGCAGCCTTAAGGCAAAATAGTAATATTTTAGGAATCAATACTGGAGATATAACCCATAAAATTTGTTTATATGCTGACGATATTCTTCAGTGCTTACAAACTCTATCAACATCGGTTTTCCAAACCATCTACCTTAATAATTCCTTTTTTGTTAAGTCAGATTATACTATCAACTGGTCTATGTTTACCAGACTGAACAGTTGGGATGTGGCAACTGAAACTACACCCCTGCACTCCTCTCACTCAAAACAGGCAATATTAAATATTTGGGAAATAACATCTCTCCTCAGCTGTCAGAGTTAGTCACTGTTAACTATAATACACTTTTAAAAACAATAGTAGGAAACCTTAAACGCTGGATGAACTTACTAATAAACCTTATTGGGAGAATTGCCACGGTATAAATGACCATACTTCCCAAGGTAAATTATCATTTCTCAATAATCCCTATTAAGACTCCATTCTCTTGGTTTAAGTCTGTCACGGGGGTCTGTCGGAGCCTATCCCAACTCCTTACAGGCGAAAGGCAGAGGTCCACCCTGGACAGGTCACCAGTCCATCACAGGGACACAGACAAAGACAAACAACCGTGCACGCTCACATTCACAACTAAAGGCAATTTAGAAACATCAATCAACCTAACATGCAAGCTTTTGGACTGTGGGAGGAAGCCGGAGTAACCGGAGGGAATCCACACAAGCACGGGAAGAACATGCAAACTCCACACAAAAAGACCCACCGGGCCGGGAATTGAACCAGGAACCTTCTTGCTGTGAGACAACAGTGCTAATAGCTTGAGATCAAATCCTTTGTTCAGGCAAAAATAAATGGCAAAACACCCAACCTCAACATTCCTCCTTTGATTGTTGTTTTTCTTGGTTCTTCAGGTTTGATTTTGTAACCTGTATCTTGTTTTATTTTGAAAGTTTTGTTTCTTTTGAGTTATATGATGTTTGACTGTCCAGTTTCCAATCTCCCCTGATTGTTTCCACCTGCGTCTTGTCAGCCCTATCTCTACATATTGTTTTGTCTTTCGTTTCCTCCCTGCTGGTCTGTTTTTTTATTTTTAAATTAACTGGTCCTGCCTAATCTGTGCTGTTGAAAGGAAAGTGTTTTTGTTTAATTATGAAGTCTTTTGTTTAAATCTAATTTGTTGAGGTACTATTCAGCTTTAAAGCTCCTCACCTGTGGCCCAAACATGCAGAATGCATCAGGCTGGCTGGAACTCTCGTTTACTTTGAGGCAAGGTTGAAAACCTTCACTTGCATTTCAGTAATCCACCATAATGCTGTATAACCTCTTATTTATCGCATCTCATTTAATTAAATTATGTCTGTCCTTTTTAATTTCTGCTTTTAAGTGCTGTTTTTTTTTTAGTGTAAAGGTGCTAATTATTAAAAATGTCCATTCTTACCACTAATGTAAAATCACAAACTTTCTGGCACAACATCTGCTTGGCAGCCTTTCCTGTGGCTGACCTGGGTACATTGTCCTCAGCTGGTACCATAGTTTAGTCTTGCGTAGACCCTGGGACCCACGCAGCCAAATATATTTTGTTTTGTTTTTTTTTTAATTGCAATGTAGTCTTAGCGATTTACATTAAAATAAACCCCCCACCAGACCTCTACATTGTCATAATGTTCCACCAAGACCCAAAAACAACTTTGTCTATTTACTGATTTTTCTTGTAATCTCCAACTTTGTCAAATGTACTCGTAGCAAAATGTCCCTGGTTCAAATGAGTTGTGTTCATGTGATTTATGTTGACAGGAGCATGCTGAACGTAATTTAGAAATCCTGATCAGCTGAGACCTCCTGCCAGGAGGCTCCTGTTGGCTAACCTGAGTTCTTCTCCTGCTACAGGGCCATTTTTTCCCCTGTAAAGGTTCGTGAAGGCCATTTTCATGAGGATTTTCCTGGAATGGAGACACACAAACAGCCCGGCCCCTAAAATCCACCCAGAACTCCCGCTAGTGGAAACCTACCTTCTGATACGGCAATCAGCATAGAGTTCTTCACAACTTTTCCATACTTTGACGCTACAATCCAACAGCCATAGACAGAAACTAGGCTCATTGCTGAACATAACATTCCTTCACGTGTTCATGTTCCAGTGCATGTATTGCTGACAGCAGTGTTAACAGGCCTGCGGTGAAGGGGAATCATGGCAGGCCTCCTGGCAGCTCTATGAGACTGGAGATTGGCTGTGTGCAGTCTGTTTTGGATCATCTGGGCAGGGAGCCTTTGGCCATACTTTCCTGTAAAGCTTAACTGCAAATCTGTAGAAGACAGCCTAGAATACCTAAGTGCTGACAGGGTGAGGAAATGATCTTCTTGAGTTGCCCGCTTTACAGCCTGTCTCTGACATCCCCCATTGTATGAAACTTTGCTATCAGTTTGGAGATGGTACTAGGGTTCACTCCAAACAATGATGCAACTTGGTTTTGCAGAACACCGGCTTGAAATTGCACAGGCCCTATCCAGATCAGTCAAACATGACATACTTATTCTTAGAGCAGATACATACTGACCACTGTAGCAGGACCCAGGCTCACAGTTGCTTCTAATCAGGTGCCTGATTGGCATATTGGCATATTCTTTTATTGCAACACAAAAGCTTTCACACTCATTCACGTACACTAACACACCACAAAGTCACCAGTCTGCACCCATCACTGTCTTGTCTTCTCTCTTTATTTCGCTTTTGTGTCCCACTGTCCATGATTTTAGTGCTCCTTGGCAGAATCAGCATGTTTTTTTTACGGTTCAACAAAATATGGTAGACTGTCAATGGTCCTGGTAAAGGAAACACATTCCCACTCACAGACATGCACAAGTAGAAGAAGAAAAAAAAAACTTCTGCAAGATCGAAATGCATATATATATATATGTGGCTCTCAGCTTTTGATAACTTAGGTAATAACTGTTAAGATATATGCAGACAACCGAAGAAAGCAGAAGAATTCTAATTTTCACCACAATTTCCTGTAGCCTACATCAGAGTGTATAAACTTAAAAAAGAGTCTAGTATAGTGTGTCTGCATGTGTTGCTTATAATTGACATAAGTTTGATGTTAGTAGTTATGCAATAATGTGTTTCTGTGATGGAAGGGAGGGGAATGAGGAGAAGGTCTTAAGGAAACATGATTCTTCATTCTTTTGATATAGCACTTTCAATCTCCCCTCTGGGAGTGGACCAGGGATGCCCAGCGGTTTAGATTACGCAGCACTTAACTCAGGGAGGCCCACAAGTGTTAAAACAACTGCCTAACTGCATTTGTGCTGAAACTTAAGCTGCTCCATTTCATGAAATTTGACGGTACCATCTCTTTCAGTACCTGAACAATACAAGTCAAAATATGATATAAACTACAAAAACAGGTGAAACTAATAGGGTATACATGTGCATGTACTACAGCTGTAAAATGTCTCACACTATTCACTGTATTTGAATACGCAAATTTCAGCAAATAACAGACCTTACTTTGAGGCTGGGCAATTCCAGTCCTCAAGGGCCGCTGTCCTTCGAGTTTTAGATGTTTCTTTCCTTCACCATATTTTGATATAAATAACTGTTAACAGATTTGTGCAGACCTTTGTGGCAAGCTGTTTCAGGAGACCGGAACTGCCCAGCCCTGCTTTGAAGGTACTTTATCCTGCAAGCTACAATATAGAGATGCATATTTATTTTTATTGATATGTTTATTTTTTTATGGCTTCAAAAGTTCAAGTTACATGTATTTTAAGAAACAATGGCATTGATTGGTAAAGAGACAAACAATAATTGTCTTTCTAGCTCAAATGGAAAAACAATAAATCCTTGTTTTATTCACAGGGCTAATATATGAAACCATGAAATGCTCAAAGAAAGACATTCTATCATTTAATGAAATTTTTTTTCTTAAGAATTTGTTGACAGCAATGCATCGTTAAAGTTAAAAAGACATGAAAATGTAAATTCAATGCAATTTCATTTATACACTCTAATACAATACAGGTTGTCTCCAGGATCTTTCCAGAGACATGACCCTCGATCAAGTATTACATAAACAACGGCAGGTAAAAACTCCCATAGCAGGAGAAAAACCTTAAGCCAAACAGTGGCAAGGAAAACTCCCCTTTAAGAGGGAAGAAACCTGGAGCAGGACCTGGATCAGGAAGGGGGACCCTCCTGCTGAAGGTCAGCTGGGTAGAACCGGAAAGCGTATCATCAGCAGTGTATTTGTATATTATTCTTGTGTATCATTTGGGGCTGTATTAAGTACCCGTGAAATGGGCAATTTGCATATCCGGAAAGGAAATGCATATTCATGGTATTAATACAAATTTTTGGTGCAATTTCATGCTCTCATCCAGACAACCTTTTCAGGTGTTGCATCTTTCAGCAAGACAATAATAACCAAAACACTGTAACTATTACAAATGTTTGGCTTTGTGGTAGCGGAGGATGCTTGGAGGATGCTTAACTGATCTGCCTGCAGTTTAGACATTTCACCAACTTTGACGAATGATATGAAAAACCTGACAAAGGAGACCCCGGATTGTTGAGCAGCTTCAATCCTATATCAGACCGGGATGGTGCAATATCTCTATCTTACAACTGCAGCAACTGGTTTACTCATTTCCCAGATAAAGTATATGGACTGTTATAAAAAGGAGTGGATGTGCTTCTTTCATGACACCATGTTATGACACCATACCATTTGTATTAAACTTTTTTTTTTTTAATTCTCTGTGTGCATGTGTGAGTTGGGACAAATCAGACTTTGTAATTGGTTGGTCCTCTAATTGGACCGTCTGTCTGTCTGTCTGTGTGGGTATTGTGTGTAGTTTCTGCAAATAAATACATTTTTTTAAATTTTGCACACCATCACAACTTTTTCATAAATGGGGTTGTATTTGTGTTATGAATTATGAATTGGCAATGCACAAATATGTGTATTATATTAAAGATTAAGATCTCAGGTGTGCAACAAAAGAATGTACTGATGTACACTTTTCAACAGTATCTTGCACAATCTCACTGTTGAGCAAAGATTTATTCAGTACAGACTAAATCTAAGTCTGTTGTCAAGCTCATTGTCTTCTTGTCATTTAAAACTTGTAATCCTCATGGTATTGCATTGTTTACTCTGCTTGCCCTTATTTTTTTTCACAGAGCACATCCTTTAAGAGTTTCATGCTTCACAGAGCTTCCCCTTTGAATATGTTGCAGATGAAAGTAAAAACAGGATTACAGTCTAATCCCTCTCAATTGTTTGTGTCTTTTGGCCACTGGGAGAACTCTGTGGTCTTCCCGTGCTTGAGAGGGAGACAGGGGGGTGAAGACAGAGGACAATAAGACTTTCCTTTGTCCAGTAATGAGAGCCAGTAATAAAGTAGATGTATTCATGGACAACTGAAGCCCAGCAATTAAGGAAAGAGGTAGCTAGGTTCAGACAGTCACTTTGGATCTTTTAAATGTAAATACAGCCGCATCTCACAAAGTGCTCGGTGAGATATTCCAAATGAAATCCTCTTTCACTAATGAGGGAGCTGTGATATGTCTACACCAAGACTAACTACAGTGCTACCTCAGTAGGCAACCCAGACTCTTGTTGAAATGTTTTAATCAGGGTGAAGGAACAGGGATTATGATATAACAGAGTTGGTGGAGACTAGTCTTCCTCTGTTTCCCATTTCAACACAGTTCTGTTTGATCTGTTCTGAAATCTACACTGCTGTGACTGTCTTAATTAGCTAAGTAGACGTCGGCAACATAGCCTACATAGGAAATTGCAGGATTTGGCATACCATCAAGTAATGGCCTGTGCTCCACTTAATAAGAAAACAATACACTCACTGTTGCTAGATGCATAAGAAAACATAAGACAAAAAAGAAGGATCATATATATATATATTGTGTCAGACAATTGTGTTAATTTTAAAATCAAAGCTTTTGTATTTAGAGACATTTTGTGTTTGCAATATCTCCTCTCATCACCAGTAAGTTGGTGAAGCCTTGATTAGGAGGTTTTGGCTGTCAGCGATACACAGCATTGTCCCATTGTTTTATTCCATCTGCCTGGAATTAATGTCTCCTTCGCATCCTCACATCTTTCTTTAGCAATAGCTCAGGTCACTGCACACTGGTATGTGATGTGGAGCCACAAAGCTGCCAACAATACATAAAAGCTTATCTTACAGTATTGTAGTCAATTGTTTTTTAAAAAGAGTGGTTTGGCAGAAGACCAATCAAATGAACTGTTTTAGACAGGGTTAGTGTGCCATACAGAAGAGTAAAGGCAGTTACGCATTACAAAGGAGTCTTTGCTGTAGAGCAGGATTGCCCCATTCTAGTCCGTAAGGGCCACTGAATCAGTTACGTTGAAACGGGGAAACATCTTCTCTTCATTGGTTGTTGTTAATAACAGTAATAAAAACACAAGTTTTGGTCACTATTTTTTTTTCTTTTTATTTTGTCCAAGTCTTATGTAATTGTTGTTTGCACTACGAGTTTCCGGTTTTTATTTTGAAAGTTTGCGTACACCCATGTCGGTTTAGCCCTTGGGAGTGTGTATGGTTCTTCCCTCCTGGTATGGTCTGGGCGTGCCCCTACTCCCTGGCAGCCCACGTGTGCCTCATGTCATCAGCAGCTGAATTTATTCTATGTTCTCCTGTCAATGCCAGATTGTTGTTTCTGCTGTGGTAACTCTCTTCAGCCTCTCGCTAGTCTGCTCTTAGATAACTAAATCGTGCAATAATCTTGTCTACTCTTATTCATTGGTCCTGCCAGGAACCCGTCTGTCTGTCAACCTGTCTGCTCACCTGTTTGCCTGCTTGTCTGCTCATCAGCCCATTTTAAATGTACATGATGCAGATTATGATCCCCACATGATGTGGGATGAAGTCCACATTTGGATCACCCTTAATAGAACAATCTGTCCACTCGAATGGATATCACAGACACCAACATCTGCTGCATCTGCATCTACTGCTCTTGGCCATGCCCAGAAACTCCTTGCCTGGCCAAAGCCCAGACTGATGTGACACGAACAAATAATTCAAGCACTAGATTGAATTCAGGATGCTGGCAGTCGACTCCGATTGGAATGGTGATGCTCTACAAGCTGTCTTTGCCAAGCCACTTATCTGGTGGAAGTCTTATTGGATTTGGCGGCCAAGGCAAACTTTATGGACCATGCAGTTGCATCCAAGGTTGATCTGGATCTAGATTCTCTTTTTTTTAACCGTCTCTGCCAAGGCCTGCCAAGGTCAGCTACTTTATTCCATTTCCTAACACTCTACTTTTGAAAAACGTATAAAAACGTATAATTTCTGATAACAATTATAAGCATTATATTTCTTTTTTTTTTGGTTGTTGACTCACCTACCACCCCAGTTGTTCTGGGATACAAATAGTTATACCTACAAAATCCCCATGTTGACTGAAAGACCAGGTGTATTGTTAATTGGGGCCATACTTGTTACACTGACAAGAATGATCATGAAAAAGGAATCTCACCGTCCTTATGATTGTGCTTTAGACCTGCTTCCCAGGGCCCCATTGCCTACCAGCCATCTGTGTAATCTATCTGGATCAGACACAAAAACCTTGGAAAAATACATAAACAACTGTTTGGCTGCTGGATTGATAAGACCATCTTCTTCTTCTGTAGGTGCCGGTTTCTTTTCTGTTACTGAGAAGGGGTCCCTATCGAGGGATAATATTAATATTACAGTCAAAAACAAATATCATGTGCCCCTTATTGAATCAGCCTCTGACTATTTCCGTGGCTATTCTTCATCTTTACAAAATTATACTAATAATTAGGCATAACGTCTGCTTAGGACAAAAGAGGGGGACGAATGGCGAAAGACAGCTTTCAATACACCCCTGGGCCACTTTGAGTACCTGGTCATACCATTTGGTCTTTGTATTGCATCTGCCTTATGTACAACTCTGGTCAATGATGTCTTGAGAGGTTTCCTGAACCATTTCATATTTGTATACTTGGACGACATCCTCATCTTTTCCCTCACTTTCTTAAAACATGTACAACAGGTACAACAGGTCCTGCAGGGGCTCCTTGAAAACCACTTGGCCAGGAAACAAGCAGCATGGTGTGATCATTGAGTCCATGCAGACACAACAGCTTTATCTGGGGTTATAGATATATCACTGTCCCCTGACTCATTTGACATCTCCATCTGTTGGTTTCTGCTGGTTGAAGGAGGCAGCTCACACATTTATCACACTGAAGGAGATTTTCACTTCTGCTCCCGTGCTTTGGCACCCCCACCACCAGTTCATGGTAAAAGTGGATGCCTCCAACACAGGGGTTAGCGCGGTGCTGTCACAACAATCAAGAGAAACACAGAAGTTACATCCTTATGCCTTTTTCTCTAAATGCCTAATCCCCATGGGACACAGTTATCATCATGTTGGTGACCAGGAGCTTCTGGCTTTAAAGTTATCCTTGGAACGAACACTGGCAACATTGGCTGGAAGGGAGGCGCTTACTTTTCCTTATTTGGACCAACCAAAAGAACCTCTCATATCTGCAGACAGCAAGGCAGTTAGATCCCCAGCAAGCATGTTAGTCTTTGTTTTTCAACTATTGTTGAACTTGACCTAACTTCACACTGTCTCATAGGCCTGGAATGAAGAACAAAAAAGCAGACTCCCTTTGCTGATAGTTTGCTCCAAATGGTCCCACACCTCCAGAGACCATCTTGCGCCCATCTTGTGTGCTGGCTGCAGTCGCAGTGGAAAGACAACAACCTGACCCAGGTAGTGGTCCTCCAAATTGCCTTTTCATTCCTACTTTATGCATTTCTAGGTAATCTAGTGGGGACTATTCTCCCATCGTACCTGTCATCAGGGTGGTGCCTAAAACCCTCTCCCTTCTGAAGCACCAGTTAAGGTGACAAACCATGGAGAAGGATGTCTTGGAGTATGTTGATGATTGGTGTAACGCCTTACCCCCTGCTGGTTTTCTTCATCTGCCCCCTATTACAAGCTGCCATTGGTCTCATATTGCCCTGGATTTCAGTATTGGCCTGCCCACTTCTAAAGGTAATGTTGTCATTCTCACCATTGTGGACTGCTTCTCCAAGTCTGTACACTATATGACACTATGAACCCCTCTCTGCCAGGTACCATGTTGTCCTCCACTTTCATGGACTACCAATACAGTCTCCAACAGAGGACCCCAGTTCACCTCACATGTCTGGAAGGCTTTCTGCCAATACATTGGAACCTGTATGAGCGTCTCCTCAGGTTTCCACCCTCAGAACAATGGTCAATTGCAGACTGCTCTGCGATATTGCTGAGGCCAATCCCTCTTCCTAGAGCAACCACCTAGATTCAGAGTACACTCACAATTCCTTTACCAGTTCTGCTATGGGTTTATCTACTTTTGAGTGTTCCCTAGGATACCAACCTGCTGTTCTCAGCCCAGGAGGAGGAGGTTGCAATTCCGCCGGTCCACATCTGCAGGTGTCATAGGGTCTAGAGGTCAGCCGGCACAGCACTTCTCAGGGACCAAGAGTAGGGCACGCTGTGGATGCTCACTGACATCCTGCACCTGCATACACTCCTGATCAGAAAGTTTAGCTCTCCAATAACATTCCCCTCCACACCAACTCTTGGAAAGTTGTCCAAAATACCTGGGTCCTCATGAAGTCTTGGAGGTCATCAACCTGGAGGTGGTTTTGGTTGGGAAAGCCCTTCCCCTTTCCTCTCCATCTCTTTTTTTCCTTTTCTAAGTTTAAGCAGATCAGCCTAAATTATCTTACAAGTTATCAATTTATAAAGTTTGTTCTCTTTCTCTCTCTCTCTCTCTCTCTCTCTCTCTCTCTCTCTCTCTCTCTCTCTCTCTCTCTCTCTCTCTCTCTCTCTCTCTCTCTCTCTCTCTCTAGTTACTCATATGCACAGCATAAAGAACCATCATTCACAATATATAATATCACTACATTACGTATAATGAGGTTGACTCACTGTATAGTGAATTTACCTAAAAGTATTAACCTATTAACCTTGAGACCTTGAGACATAAGCAAATAATTACTTGGTTAGACCTTTAAGCACTACAATACTGAGCTGCAATTTAACTTAAATGTCCACAGGGCAAAACATAGATGCCTAATGTTAAAGTTGTACAGAGGCAGCTTTAACATCTTGTGTTTTATGGCTAAATGAATCAGTTTATCCAGATCTTATTTTTTTTTGAGAAGAAAAAAAGTATGTGTTTTTTGGTGACAAAAAAAAATACATCTGTACTGTTATCATGCCAACACAAAGCCAGGCTTTGAACTTGTATTAGGTTTTATCTGTAAACTTGTGCTAAAGGTCACTTACACTTCTGGCATAGAAGCATTAAATCAGAAAAGTACACAGATTTTAGAGCAACATAGGACATTGTCTTTGTTATATCATTCCAGGGACATAACTGTTCAACAATTAATGAAAAACTACATATATTCTGTTTATTGTTTAACTTCCTGTTAGTCCTCTGTTTCTTTATTGTTAACATCTGTAACCATTTCTGAGTTCGAAGTATGGCACGTTTGGACTTGTGTACTTGGTAGTTCATACTTGGAAGTTCGACTCGAGAAAACTATTTTTGTTTAATTAAATTGTAAAGACTCTGAACCCTAAAATGACTGAGAATGGACAAGCTCTTTCAACAAAAGTGTGTTCATGGTTGTATGTCATGTAGTTCAGCCATGTTATAAATAAAGTGGAGACAAAAAGACAATCCTGGAAGGATTTAGTTTTATATTTTTTTTAAACCTCAGAATTATCAATCAAACATTTATCTACACTAAGTAGACAGGGAAGCACCATGCTTGAGAGCAACTACAGCTCCTTTTGCAAGATGAATATTTTAATAAAGGATCTAAATATCATTCTGTCTGAGAACATTGAACATATACACACCTTGTTTTCTCACAGACAAAGCTGTGATAATTTCATGTTTACTCCCTTATGTCTGGTGGTGAAACAAGCAGTTCAGCCATACAATGTAGTGATAATTTCAAGGTTATTGACACTACTCAAAGTCAGGTGTCTAAGATCAAAGCCAATGCACAGAGGCAGATCACACACTGAACTTAAAATGAGCTTTTACTCTTATTTAAAAAAATAAAATAAAAGTCTTGGTGCCACCTGGCGGGTGGAATTGACTGGATTGAATGGAAATTTCTTAATCTCGTTCCTTTTTTTTGTGTCTGAGTTTGGGTTTGCTTCAGTTCTTAAGTGATGCAAGCTGAATGCATAAATGTGCAACAGTGGATTACTGTCCCAGAAGACTTTTGAAGCGGATGCAGTGTTTGTGTACAGTACTTGCATTCGGTGTTGGAGACAGTACATAAGCAGTCTACTCCCAAGACTCCAAAGATTTACATTTTAGCAGCCTGAATTTGATCCTGATGCTGCACATGCAAGCTAGGTACTGCGAGCTCACTTTGGTCTGTCACATGAAGGAAATATTGCAGGTATTATCCTAACATGCTTATGCTTTCTGCTAAATTACACATAACTCTGGGAGTTTATTAGCTCTAAATCTCTAAGCTTTTACTCTGTGACTTTTACATGTTGCAGTACAGAGAAATGTGAACTACAAAGTTCACAGGTCCTAAAATGTCCTGCATCACTACATTAAGTATTAGTTTTGGCCCACAAGCAGTGGGCGCCATAAGTGGTACCCCTCCTACTGGACTCATGTCTACTGTCTCCAAGGTGCGTACATTTCCAGCCCCTGTTTTCCATCCCCAAGGCCCTTCCTCCACTAACCTTCCTTCTATCACTAGTGCACAGGAACTCAGCATGGCAACGTCCCCCCTATAAATGAGATGACTCCATATTTTAATCATACCACTACCCACAGTTCTCCCCCAACTCAGCATGTATCCTGAGGTCTTATTACAAGCTACACCCCCACCTCAGTCCACCAATCCATTAATGCACCCGTACATACCTCACCCCCATTAAGGATCTATCGCCAATCCCAGCACTGCACAGACCACTTATGGTGGGTTTATGCAGATACACCAAGGAAAGAATGTTCAAGTGTTTACAGGCAATGCAGACATAATTCGTTGGTGGATCACTGGATAGGAGATATGCAGTAGCTTCTTGATGCAATATAGTTCCTGGCACACCTTTGCTTTTCAACTGGTCAACACCTGAGTGGAGATGTCAGAATACTGGTTCTGAACCTGCCTCCTCATGAACAAATACCTAAAGTTTTTGAGGAACTGACACACAAGGTTCTTTGGATCATGGGCTGACTTCTATAAGTGGAGCCAGAGGCCTGGGGAATCAGCCAGCTCATATGCCATTGCACTTGAATCCACTTTATGTTCTGCTAAAGAGAGTCAAAGAAGAGGAAGGCCCTTCCCTGATCATGAAAAGAAGTTAACCCAACAGTTTCTGAGAGGAATCACAGATGAGGAAGTGTATGCCAGAATTGCTCCTATGAAGCCCAGGCTCCTAAGTTCAGAGAGCTGCAAGTTGAGCTATGAGAACTCGCAAGAGAATCAAAAAAGGTCCAGTCCCAGCTGGATACCAGAGTATACAACAGATGTAAAAACCGAGAGAGCAAAGCATTCCTCAGAACTATCAGTACTGACATAAATGGTCCAAAAATGAGAACTTAATTAAGAGAAACACATAGCCAAGTTGTCAAGCCTTGAGCCAAGAATTGCTGCCCTTGCCGGCATGCTTCCCACAAGACCGCAGCCATCCCTCATTCCTCCACCCAGATCTTACCCCCCCCCCCCCCCCCCAGCCCTTCTCACATTTACCCACCCCCAAACCAGCACTGGCAGCAATGCAAGTGTTCTGTTATCAATGCAGGAACCAAGGACATATAGTCTGTGTCTCCAGAGGACTGTTCCTCAGCCCAAATTCTAATTCTCCCTGGGTTCAGCAACTGCAGCCATCGACCATTGCTGAGGTAAAGGCAATGCAGTCACCTCAGCCTTTGAACACCCGGAGCCCATGAAAACTGGGGCAACCATGGGTGAGCAACCAGGTCCCCCATGGAAAGAGGGAGAGGCCAGCAATGGAGGAGAGGGAACGTCTCTGGTGGGACCACAGAATAAAGAAGTGGAAGTCAATGGTGTGATGAAATTTAGTGACCTATCTGTTATCATGTATTACAACCACTAGATGGCAACATCACTGGTTCAACTGATTGTTACCTGCTATCTATAGACCACACCTACAAACATTTCAGAGGTAATAGATGGAGACACCTGTGTTCCAGCTACTCCTTCCAGTATGTGCTCCATAGTTCTGTTGATAACTTTAGGGTCAGAGAATATTCCAAAAGGCAGTTTCTGAAATGAGTAGCGAACAAATTGTGTACTTTGTGCTGTCCTTATGTAGTTTTATCTGCCAAAAGCCTTGTGAAGCATAAAATTTACTGAAGTGCCTTGCACCTGCCATTTCACTAATTATTTTTCTCTTGTTGGAATCTGATAATGTTCTCACTTTATATTTTTATTTAAGTCTTTTGGATGCATGCACATACGTATAGTTGTTCTGTACATATGACTTGATGCCATATCTTTTCTTGACTAGTCCCAATCACTCAAGTTCTCCCAACAGTGAATCATGTCTATCTGGTACTACTACAAACATGAGGTGACGCCCTTTTCCTTTGAGTCTTACCTTCAGTCTGCACACCCCTCTTGTATAGGCTGGAATTGGATTAGGACAAATGTGGTGCTTCACTTTCATATTTCTAATGTGAAGTTCATTTATCGTGTTTGCCTTTGCTCCTGCATCCTGTTTGAAAGCAATTACTGCTTCATTTATGTGCAATGACTCAGTCCACCTGTCCTGATCAACTCTGTTCGCACAGGCATGTAGTCCATATCCTGTGGACATGGTGACGTGCCGACAGATTATAGACAACATCCTTGTGTAAACAAAGAAAGAATCACACAGATTATCTTCCACAGTGTGTACACGTTCACCTCTGCCTTGTTTCCCCTTGGAAAAAACTGTTTTGTCCTTGACACTTGTGGCAAACTTTCCCATATGCTGGGCACTGTTTTGGTGCATGACAAGTACCACATCTTTTTCAATCAAAAGTCTTTGACTCTTTTTGTTGATCATGCCGCCCCACTCCTTTAGTCAGAAGTCCCCCTGGTGACCATAGCGACTGTTGGATTGTCTTTAGCATCCCCACAAATGATTTAGCATGCTGCAGTGCTAATTTACTCGCATGTCATATTTTCACAGTCGTGATCAGGGCAACCTCAGCAACCTCTCCCTCAGTTTTGACTCTCGTATGAAGCAGTGCAATCCACCATGTGGCAGACTTTTCTTCCAGCCCCACACCCTGCAGGTACAGCATAAAACACCGCTTGAAGGTACACTACTCATAATCCACATTACCAGTCCAATTCACAGCGTCCAGCGGCTTCACACTTTCCATTCCAATGACTTGTGAGCACTTTTGACACCACGTAATGTTTTTTTGTCTTTAATTAAGAAACTTGGATTCTTACATGTTCATTTTATTCAGGACCGGTAGCATGTCAAAAACAGCAGGGACACAGGTGTCTCCATCTTGTCAGAAGGAGTATGAGGAGTACAGGTGTACATGGATGATGTCATCTGGGAATCCACACTGGGGTTGAACAATGAGAGACTCATCAGAGTGTTAAAGAACATCAAAAAGAAGTGGATTAAAGCTGAACAAAGCAAAGTGTCAGTTTGGTGTGGAAGAACTCACCTTTCTAAGAGACAAGAATTGCGTGTAGGAATCCAGAATGACATCTTTAAGGTGAAATTTATACTGGAGATGCCAAGCCGGTTGTCTTTTTGTAATTTTGTAACATTTTTTTATACATGGATATTTAATCTCAGTGTTAACAATACTGAGAGATTCAAGTGATGTAACTAAACAATTCAAACTGATGTAAAACACTTTCAATAAATTCTGCAAATTTAATTTTACAAAAGGTATATTCTTACTGAGGAAAAAGTTAGGACATCCTACCCCCTAGTAGCTAGTGTTACCCTCTTTGGCTTAAATAACTGCAGTGAGACGCTTCTTATAGCCGTCTTCCAGTCTCTGACATCGTTCTGAGGAAAGTGTTCCCCACTCCTCAATGTAGAATTCCTTCAGCTGTGAGATGTTTGCTGGGTTTCTTGCATGTACAGCTCATTACAAGTCACCCACATCATCTCAATAGGATTAGGATCGGGGCCTTTACTGGGCCAGTCCAGAACTCTTTATTAGATTTAATTTTCTCACAGATGGTCTCACCTTTCCAGTGGCTTCTGGCACCAATTGCAGTCAAAGCCATCGACTGGAGACCCATCAGTGGGGATTCTTTGACTCACTTCATTGGACCCATGGACGGTGGGGGACCACCATGAACGACTCTTCCTTTGTCCTTCCTTAATCTCGTCATCCCCTGTTCCTTGGGATGCCATGGGTCACTCAGTATACTCAATCATTTACTGGAGAGAGGGCGATCTGACATTTCCTTCAGTGTTGTCCAACATTTACACCGTGGCTTAAGCATGCAAATCTACATGGGTTGAGTCCCTCTACAGCTGCCAGTCCATCAATTTCCACGGATTGTCACACGGACAGGCTACCATTTTACTAAACTGGACCTCTACAGTGCCTACAACTTTGTATGCATCTGAGAAGGACTAGTGTGGAAGACCATATTCAACACCCATGCAGGCCAATTCTAATACATTGCAATGCTATATAAACTGGCCAACGCCCCTTTGTCTTTTTCGAGTTTCATTATTGATGTGTTATGTGACATGATGGGCAGATTTGTCATTGCTGATGACATCCTCATCTACTCATAAACCAGGGCCCAGCATGTCCATGTTTGCCAGGTTCTGGAGTGTTTACTGACCCACCAGCTCTACATTAAAGCTGAAAAATGCGAATTCTATCAGACCATGGTCTCCTTCCTGAGTTACATCATTGGTCCAGAGGGGGTGAAAATGGATAGAGTGAAAGTCGATGCACCGCCTGGCCAATCCCAAAGACCATCAAGAACCTCCATCGATTCCTCAGGTTCACCAACTTTTATTGCCATTTCATTCGGAACTTCAGTACAGTGGCATCCCCATTCACGGTCCTTCTTATAGGGAAGCCACAAGGCCTTGTCTGGGCGCAGAGCAAACAGAAGGCTTTTCAGAGCCTGAACTAATGCTTCACTACTGCCCTTATTCTGTGTGTCGCCTTCATGGTTGAGGTGGATGCTAGCGACTCTGATGTCAAGAAGTAGGCACTCAAGAAGTGAAGGCATTGGCTCAAAAGGGCTCTCCAACCATACAGATCTTAACTGACCACAGTAACCTGGAGTACCTTTGTACTGTATTGGGCAGCAATGAACTTGGGTGGTTTCTCCATGGCCATAGCTTGTAACAAGCACGACTGACTCCGGTTTCTGCGGAGTAAGCCCAGAATTCCATTCGAAATGCCTCCACCGGTCTCCCCCCCTTCCAGTGTGTGTGCAGGGGCACCAGCCTCCCTTAAGTCCCTGGAACCTGGCCTGGTGACCAGGTTTGGCTCTGAAACGTTTTGTCTGCCCAGACATAAACTGAGGTTCATTGGACCCACCACAGGGTCAATGAAAGTGTCGTACACTCTCCATCTTCCTTGACACTTACCCCCCTTTTTTTTTCTTCTCTAATTTGGGGTCTGCTAGCTGATGAACTATCTCTGGCCCTGGAGGTTGAGGGATCCACTGCATACACCGTTGGAGCTGCATTCAGTATCTGGTGGACTGGGAGGGGTACAGCCTTGAGGAGCTAGTATGAATATGAAAAATATATAACTGCTCAATTTTAATATGAAAACCTTACAATGAGCAGGCCATGAAGGCTAACCTCCTGCCAAAAAAAAAAGATGATAATGGGAGTGTTAATGACTTTTGGAAAGAAACAAACACATGAAGTCGCCATGTAGTATTGATGGGGTTGTTGGGACTGAAAACAATTCTTAAATGTGGGGGGAAACAGTATAAGGAAAGGGATTCATTTAATGTAAGAGATGTAGTTAAGAACCTGCTTGGTTGTTAGATCAAACAACATGAGCTGTGCAATTTAGAATCTGAAAGTGGACAAAACATGTGGCCTTGATTAAAATAAAATCCTTTTTAGTATGCTAACCAGAGACTTCCAGTGTTGCTTACTATGTGTTTTTCAGTATGTTTCAGTATGGCAGATTACTTGATTTAATGTCTGCCCCCTTGACACCCATTCAGGTTAAAACTGCAAAATCTAAAGTATGGAAAATTATATACCAATTGCTTTAGCTAGTGCACTTTCCATGGTATTTGAACATATCCTTTTGGGTAGACTTCAAAAATATAACTACAGGTAACCAATTTTGCTTTAACAACATCAGCACAGAATTCTGCATATACAGATGTGTACATACACATATATTCAACATGTTTTTTAGAGTTCAACTTGGTACTGTCAGCTGTTCACCTATTTAATCTGTATCTAGATGCTTGCAGACAACTGCACGACTCTAAAACAGGATGCATGGTGGGGAATACTAATAGTTTCAATATAATAAAGTGACAGTTTTTCCGATTTAAAAAAAAAGGTGAAGAAATGTTAAAAAATGGATGTTGCTTAAACTCTGACTATTTTTATGTATAAATAATAAGCAAATGTTCAAGAAAATCGCAAAACATGTTGACCCTGTCAGGGACTAATTCAAAGTAGAATAAATAGATTTTCTTTTCTTTTTTCTTTCCTCCTCTTTTATCAGGGAGATCATACACAGCCCAATATTCATATCAAATTCAAACCATCCACATATTATACCTATCTATATACCCATATATATCACATGTAGTATCACTAAATAGTCCAAGGCTTGTTTCAGTAATATTGATGCTTCAGTTATTGCTCTCCTTTTTGTTTAAACGTTTTAAAGAAATGTATACATTTTGAACCAAATAAAACCAAACAAAAGAAACATATAAATCTATCATTCCTACCCATGTGTTCATAAAGATACACCTACAAAACAATCTATCTGGTAATCTTGTAAAATCAGTATTAAATAGAAGGGTAATTAAAGCAAGTCTGGTGTCCGTGGACCAATATACTTGACCCATATTCTCCATCATCTCAGAACCTTCTCTGATTATATCTAATTGAAGACAATGTCTTTCCATGATGCAAATGTCATCTATACTTTTCTGCCAACCATCTAATGTTGGAATATTCCCCTTTATTATATACTTGTCTGCTACAGATTGAGTATGGCGTACTACAGCTCCAAGATTCAATGTGAAAATATCAAATGAAATAATAATTTGAAATACAGTATCCAAACATTTATGAACTTCTTGCCAAAAGGATGTGAGTTGTACCAATGCCTTGATGTCTCTTTTGAGCAGCGGTAATAAAGGATCTCATGATACTTTTCCACCCAAATTCCCTCCAGCTGTGTGAATGAGTAGTTTTCCGTCGTGATTGGTAAATATTCTCCCATTTGTCTTCAGATATTAGCACACCTCCTTCTCTTTCCTACTTACTTTTAACATGCTGAGTGTTTGGGTTTGGGAAGTCCTGTAAACTCTTGTGTCATCTAAATATCATTCCATGGTCACTCCCGGATACAAAGGCTGTCACAAAAACATTTAGCATGTCACTGCCCAATTTTCCTGATCCCTCAGCCATGATCTCATTCAACCAACGGCATACCTAAAAAAAGTCTTTGTTCTTTGTATTCCCTCTTGCACATTTACAAACATTTTTTATAATTTTCTTTTGTATTAAACATCAGTATGCAGTAATTCCTGCACCCCTCCCTCCATATTTCTCCATGAATCCAGAGTCTGTCCTGTGTCACCCCACCTTAATATCTTCCACCATATTTTTAGAGACACTTTTATCTAAGGGTCATCATCATCACCACCTCTAGTGGTGGTCCTGCAGAACCTTGCCCTTTCTTAACAATGTTTTCCCTTTATAAAACAGTATTTTATTGATGATGAAATTACCTCAAATATTTGTTCCCCTTACAAATATGTGATAGTTCACCTGTTTTTTGTTTTTATTTTATTTGAAACCTGACTGCAAATATATCTGGTCAAACTTTTAGCCATCGGTCCTTATTTGTTCATAAATAAATCATATTAAAGATTTTTCTAACTATTGAAAATAATTTATTTCATAAAATGTGAGGATGACAGGGTGGACAAAAGTGAACAAAAAGAGAACAAGTCATTTGCATTAAAACAGAAAACTATTAATGATTATGATATTAACTTAAGTTAACACATACCTTATAATAGGGTGTTGCGATTAAACTTCATTTTTATACCAATTCCTATTTTCACCATACCACTTCCTTGATAGAAACACTGATAAAACAATGGAAAAGACAGTAATTTTAACAGACTGAACAGTTGAACAAAAGTCAACACCAAAAGTCAGTTTAAGGAGGACTCAGTTCTCTGAATCGCCGTAACTGCTCTTCCACATATTTCCAAAAAGATGACTCAGTCTGTAGAGACCTGTTCAGAGCTTCTGGTTCTGATGGTACCACGATGGTACCATCTGATTACGCCCAGGAGACCTGATCAAGAGAACTTGGCAAAGCCAATGTGGTGCGTACTTTGACTTTTACACTGCCTTACCACATCCATGATGACACCCGGGTAACCTTCATTATCATTATTGATAATGCACCACTGTCCAATATTCTGTAACTCATCGGTTACCTCTTTTTTCTTCTGTTTCTTCTATGACAAAAACATTCTCACAATGTCCTTGCTTTCTAAGTTCCACTTACAGTAGAACCTTTTCTCTGAAAATACAATTCAGACCATTCCCTTGCAGTCAGTTGTTTTAATTACATAGAAAGAGTTAGTTTGGGAAAATTCAAATTATGATCATGATCGAAAGGCCTTCTGATACCCATGAAATAAAAACTCATTGTATTCATTGATTAAGTATTGGTATTAATCAGGATCCCCCCTGTTGTCTTCAATTAATTCAAAATACAGCAGCAAGACGTATTACTGGTACAAAAAGTATGAGCATGTCTCCCCTGTACTTGTGTTCCTTTACTGGCTTCTGATCACCTTCAAAGCATTAGGTGGTCTTGCTCTACCTTAAGTCTAAGATTAGTTGACCATGTACGTTCCCTCCAGACCACCAAGCTCCACAGGCAGAGTCCTTCTACCCACCACTAGATCACAAAGGTCACAAAGGAAGATCGGGATCAGACACACAACATATCAGACATTTTTAAACCTCTCCTTAAAACTTTTCCTTGTTGAAGGGTCTTTGGTATCATCTGAAGAATATATTATGTATTAATTGCTGTGAGTTTCTCTCATTTGGGTGGGCAATTTGTAACATGTTGGGACGAGTTTAATATAGACAACACCTTCTATGAAGCGAATTTGGCCCTATAAATTGTTTTAAATTGTTTCTCCTGCTGGTTCAAGCTTCGTATTGGCTGTTGTGCTCGGCTGCTTTGTTAATCATTTTGCGTGGTTGTTTGCTTGGAGAGTGCAGAAGCGTTTCTGTTTGCTCCTGCTGCCTACTGCTCTATTCACTTTTAAAACATTCTTTTAAATCATTCTACTTTTCCACAAGCCATGGATATGATTTTATTAATATTTTTTAAGTGAACCAATACTTTTTTAATCTATTTATTCTTTTTACAACTTATCAACTTAACTGATGAGCCAGTGACATCCCAGAGTAATGCAGTCTCCTTGTGAAAGCTTTTGACTATATCAACAAGAAATGTGTGCACTACAAGAAATGATTTCTGACTTAGAAAACACAAAAAGGACTTTGTGAAACTCTTCTTCTAATGGAATCCAGTGGTGAGAAATCCACATTTACTTTTTAAAAAATACCCTGCTATTTACAACTTAAAGCTAAATGACTGTGTAAAGACACAAAGCAAAGTCAAAATGTTGGTATCAATGGAGGATGCGTTACATCACCTGGATAAAAGTTAACAAACAGATTTTTACCACTGTCAAAGCCAAATGGGACATTTAAAAGCAGCAGAAGGGCAGAATAAATGTGCTGCATGTCAAGGTCAAGTATACTCTACTAAAGTATCCAAGTGCCACTGTCTCTGACATCATAAAGCCACCACCTGAGGTACTGACAAAAGACCAGGGAGTGTAACAGCTGATTGTCCTGATCCTGTACCTGCTTTTTAATAACAGTGACTCATTTATTTATTAATGCGTACAGGTAAGTCTTATTGGGCTCATTTTCTAGTGAGATCTGTTTACTTCATACAAACTTAACAATAAATAGTAAGAAATGGTATTCAATGAATTTCTGGGGTCCGGGATGCACCTCGGCTGGTGGGTCTGGTGTGTGGGCTGCCCTCTGGGGAGGCCTTGTGTGTGTGTGTGTGTGTATGGGGGCGTTTAGCTCTCTCTGACTGATTGGCAGCAGTTCGTCGACGGCGGGGCGGGGTCACCACGGCAGCTGCCGGGCCGCATGGGGAGGGGTCTGCTGGGTGAGTGGGCCCACTGTGGCTTCACAGTCACCAAACTGCAACCCTACCACTATAAACACATCACTGTCTTGACTTTTCTTTCCCAGTCTTTCACTTTCCACATCCGGTGATCTTGGTTTACTTTAGCAGAATACACTTTTTTAATTGTTTTTCTTTCTTTTTTGGGATCAATAAAATATGGCTACACTTTCAAGAGGGCTGGTGAAGGGAACACACACACTCACACACACACACACACACACACACTCACACACACACACACACACACACACTCACGCTCACACACACACACACACACTCACACACACACACACACGCTCACACACGCACACACACTCACGCTCACACACACACACGCTCACACACACACACACACACACACACACTCACGCTCACACACACACACACACACACACACACACACACACACATCCATATGCCCCTCAAGTGTGTGTTTTTTTCCTTTCTCAAATGAACATGGATAACATAAAGCTGGATAACATCTTGTTTGTAGCGCTTCCGTTCACTTCATAAGCAAGTGAATGTGGGCGTGGCTTCTGCTGCAGGTGTGCTGTGCTGGTGCACTCCTGAGCCCATCTGTGTCTCATCATCTCATCAACCTGCAGCTTCTTGTCTGGTGACCTCTTCACTCCCTGTCAGCTCATCACATCGGATTTTTGGTAATCGTGGCTGACTGTCACGTTCATGTCTGACGCCAAGTCTTTAATCATGTAATGTGGTAAACGTCACTATTATCTGTTCTGGCCGAGAGTTCCAGTGTGATAAGGAACTTAAAGCCCCGTGCCTTCAGCAGTCAAAGTGACAGCAGCCTGTCACTCTCTAAATTGACAACCCTATGAGGAGTTAGGAGCTCAGATCATATGTCAATCATTTCCCATTTGTTAGTGGAGTAACACATATTTAAACTGTTCTCAGTGGTCAATTTTACATATTTTCTTAAATGATATTACAGATTTTCCTTTTATTTCAGTTTGAAAACCTAATTTGCAATTTTCCTAGTTGTACCTGTTTAAGCAGTATTTATATTTTATTCTCATATTGTGCATAATGAGCTACATCTTCACAAATTTTGGCGGTATGAAAAACAAATTATTCCTTAAGTCCTGCCAGACTGGTCTTGAAACATATATAGTGTTTTTGTTCAGTAAATGTCTCGTGGACAGCTGTGTTGTCTGTAGTCGCACCGTCAGGAAGGCAGCAGGCTGCAGCCTAGTCGGGGCGCAGCGGCCTCAAAGTGCAGCCTTAACCTCATTGTTGTCTATGCTATGGTCACAACACCATAAGACAATCGTCCGAGCCCATTGGGTCAGTGTCAGTTTGGAACGAGTATAATGTTTTTGATTAGTTTAAGGAGGCTTCCCTCTTCCACTACCCCACCCCTTCATTTCCAAAGGACACTACTGTAGTTTCTCTAGGCTGCAGGCAATTTTCTTTCCTTTCTTTTTTTGTGATGGGATATATTCAACTGTTCCATTTGGCTGGTTTGTAGGAATGCTGTGACTTTGCTCCCTCCTACTGGTTGGTCAGTGGAGCGAGGAGGGTTATCAGAGATCTGTTGAGGAGGGGGCAGGACCAGGGTCAAGAGGGTTATGTCTGATTGGGCAAAACAGTAGGCCACTGAGCCTGTCACATGGCTGATGGATGATTTACTACTTCACTGGAGAGGTGAGGCCTTATAGGCCACATCTCCATGGCCTCTGCACATATGCACACACAGACAAATGCCCAACACACGTATATTGTTGACAGATAACCCCTAGTGCTCCCCAGCTCTACAGTGCTCAAAAACCTTGAACATTGATGTATTTTCTATTAAGTCTAGCCATCCTTTAAGACCAAGCTTCCACTGAAGCACCTGTATTGATTCCTGCTCCAACCATTTTAGCTGGAGCCTTTCATGAGCTGCTCTAGCTGACAGTCCTGTTATTTTTTTTAAAAACCAACCAGTTTTGTTATCTGCACCAATTTCCTGCACTCATGAGAGACTCCACTCATTCCTTTCTCCCCACCTCTGCTCTTACACTCTTCACATTTTGTCCACTTTAGTTGTACAGTGATGGAAAATCTATGCCATTCAGTTTGTCATTATTTGTAGCTGCCGCTGTATTGTCAGATCTCTGTGCGTTAAAATAGAAGAAAGAAAATGGCTAAAATTAGAAAAACCTTAGGCCCACTCACTCATCAACGACTACACGGCATTTTCCGAGACTTATCCACGTTTTAGTCAATTGCAAAATCACAATAAACATAGTTGTTGTTTTGTTGTGTTTAATGTTATAACCATGTGGTTAAATATAATCTCCTTTTTAACTCTTTACTTTTACATGTCAACTGGAGATAAAATATAAACGCGTGACCCCGCTGCTGTCATGAAATGTTATGAATGAGCATTTTTGGTCACCAGGAATATTTACTTGGAAAATGTTTAAGTCATCTGTAGTTTAAATGTAGCTTCCACGGCTCGCCAGCCATGTCCTGAGTTCAGAAGACCAATATCCCGATTTTCACCAGTCAGTCATGTTAATGCTGTTGCTGGTTGGCTTAAGAAGATACGGGAGGGATCATTTGTATGTTTTTGCTAAATCTCAGTATAAAATACTAGACCTTCAATATTATTACTGCAACAATGAGTAAAATAAATCAATAAATACCTTCTGTAATTATCAGTAGCATCCAGATGTGTGGCATCCTTGCATCCTTCCAACCATCCGTCCATCATCCAACTCATCTACGCCATCCATTTACACAATAACATTCATATTTACGGTCAACAGAACACTACCTTTTTTTATTTTAATGTATTTAAATTATTTTGTCTGGTCATCTTTATAAAAATGTTCCACTAAAATGATCAAGACTGTTTGTTTCAATGCAACCAAGTTGGTTCATTGTCACTATTGCAGGTTTTTTCTTCTTTATTTATTTCTGAAATTAAACATAATGATCCATCTTCTGAGGAAGACTATAGATACATCAAGACCATATCCTTAATTGTTTACACAGTGCAATTTATATTTTTTCTAATATTGTGCTCAAAGGTTTGCGCCATCTCTGTATGGGTTTGGTTTTGTTTAAAAATAAACATATTGAATATTGTCAGATCATAGCAGATCTTATGATTGGTCCACGCTATACCTCCTTTATCGCTCTAAACTACTCTGATATATAGATGAGTTCATGGTTCAATCCCTTGCCCCCCATCAGTGTCCTGCCTTAATTAGGTTCAACTCTTCTTCGTTAACCCCGAAAGTAAAATTATGTTTTTGAATAATTCTAAAGTTACGACAGTATGTGTGAGGTGATTTGCTGAATTGCTCATTTTCTTTGTAAGAGGATTTCTGTTTGCAACTCTTCCAAACAAAACTATACTTCTGTGTGAGTTGTCATGCAAATGTGCATTTAACAAGCTGGTGCTGGTGTCCAGCCTGTTTTTTGTTTGTTTTTATCTCTGAGCAGGGCACGGTCTAAACTTGGGGTACAATTGCTCCTGGGAAGATTTGCAGCGGTCATTAATGCTTTTCACTGGTGAAGAATCTTTCTCACTGTAAATGTTGATTTCCGTATTTGAAAATGACCTTCAAACCGTCATCAGATGAATGTGCACTGACAACTGCTTCTCACACCTGAATGCTCCACACCTGCTTTCATAGAGGTTTGCTGTCCCACTAATTAATTCATCAAGGGCTGATAATTAGCAACACCTGGCTATAGCTTACCCTCTTAAATTATATGGAAGCAGTAAGGTGGTACTTACAGTAGCATTCCCATTATTATTATTAATTATTATTTTTTTCATGTTTGCTTATGCTTTTGGTCACAAAATGTATACAGCAAAGATGACTGTGAAATCTATGGGAAACGTGTAATACTTTTTTTTCATCCTAATTTTAAGAAAACCAACATTATTTCACCACTGAGAAGTAATATCTATCTCTTCTCTTTGTGCAGCAGTACTTTCTACCACTCAACTGGCATCATAGATATGATCATGACATTTATTCATTACGTTAGACACAAATAGGGTACAAACCAAACCAATAAACCACCTAGTTATTCTGTTTTGTGCATAAATTTAACATACAGAACTGGTTCTCAAACTTTCTCTGCCATGCCGGTCTTTTGAGGAAGAAAGATCCCCAGTCGGTTCTACCGGGAACAGACACAGCTCACACTGGACACAACATGCTGGCGCTGCAGGAGCATCAAAGTGACAGGAGCATCATTTGTAAAGGTGCTGGTTCATCCTTAGCACACAGAGCTTGTCTCTTCCATGTTTCACCTTTTGCTATAACTACCTCCCAAGGTGAAAGAAAGGTGTAACAATAATGCTCGACTATTCTGCTTCCGCGTCATACACATACACAGTAAAGTGGCACCAAAAGAAAAGTCCCATCTTGAACGTACTGTAACCGAGGAATGTGTGTGTTAATCACTACATATAAGAACAAGACATCATCTATTTGGGGATAAACAAATCAAAACAAAAAAATCTAATCTGATTGGGGTAAATACAACTTTACAACATAACAGTAGGTGTTTCCTACTGTTTTGGATAGAACAGAAGCAGTAAATCTTGTTTTGGTGGCAAGAAGCTGCCAAAAGCAAAACAGTAAGAGAAGCACGTCTTGCCCATTTTCCCAGAGCTGCTAGAAGAAATCAGTCATCTCACACTCTGACAAGAATCCTGTCATGGGAAGCCCACTGTTGGATTGTGAGGGAATGGATTCTCAGGGCATGTGGCAAATGCTGCACATCAAGCATTTGGTGGTGAGCCCTCTTCACCCGAAGGTGAAGGTAGCTTAGCAACACCTGGCTCTACCTTACCCAGAACACGACCCCCGAACGATTATTACATAAACAACGGCAGGTAAAAACTCCCCTAGTGGGAGAAAAACCTTAAACCAAACAGTGGCAAGAAAAACTCCCCTTTGGAGTTTTACCTGGTCCTGGTCCTGATCCTGGATCAGGACCTGGATCATAAGGGGGGACCCTTCTGCTGAAGACCAGCTAGGTAGATCAGGAAACGGGTATAGATATAACTGCAAAACCAGATACCAACATGTGGGAGGAAATCTGCTTTATTACATAATGAGTACAGGAGTATGTTCTCTGCCTACACAGGCCACTGGGAGAGCCATGGGCCTCATCGCTCTCCAGGAGAGGGCATGGCAGCTTAGGCTCACTAAAAAGTCAATTAAGGAAAAAGGGGAGCTCCTTGACTTCCTGTTGTTCCTCAATGTGTCTTCGGTGCACCTGACACCTCCATGCAGAAGAGATGCAAATGGAAAAAAGGAATTATGAAGTGCTGAAACACTGCCTGCTGAGGAGAGTTAAACTGCCCACTCTCACCACGCTACGCCAGTCATACGCCCCGGTCTGACTCCAGCCTTCAGGATCACCTACCTACCAAAAGTGTTTGTTCCACAGGCTCCTGGAGGTCACAAAAACCTTGCCGTTGCTGCAAGGCAAGCCTCAGATGACCCTTCCACCTCCTTCCACCACCGCACCGGGGATTGAAAAACAAATCATGTTCACTATAACACAGCCTGTGGAGGCCAACTCCACAGCTGCGATGACACGGGGGGCACTGGCACTTTACAGTTTTGCTTTTTGGGGAGCTTCTTGATGGTAAAATTAGATTTTGAGACCTCCATTTGCAACATATTTCATGTGATGTTGAGGCTGGCAGCTGTGCATTTGCACCATAGACTGTATAAAACAGAGGACGAAACATTAGGTCACGTGTCCCGCTGATTTCCGAAGAGCAGTTTTGAAGCCTGTTTTCCTTCGTGCAGCCATGTGGCTCAAGAAGATAAAAGGAACATGCCCACCTTGTATCAATCAAAGTTAGCCTTGATTGATACACGGGGGGCATGTTCCTTCAGCCAAACCCTGCCAGAATATCTCCAGAGCTGCCAGATGCAGATGTTTACAGCAGAATATATCGTTTAACATTTTGACTCGGCAGCAAAATAAATAGACTGGGTTAATACAAATGGCTGGCTGCTTTGCTAAGCGCAGCAGCATGACGATTACAGATGAGGAAGTGATGACGCCCTGCCACTGGCTGAGCCAAAACTCAATCAATCAGGTGACCCGCAATACACAGAGGCTGGACTTCTCTTGCCGGAGGTCCAGGTTTAAGTCCCAGCCTGAGACCCTTGGTGTCTTCCCCTACTTTTACTGGCCAGAAAGAAAAGCTGTGGTGTGGTATAAACAAATTCACCCCCTCAGAGTTGCCATAGGTGTAAAATCAAGCAACTAAGACCAAAACGTGTTTTTGGACCAGTTTGTAAATATCTTTATTTTTACTCTAAAGTTGGACATTTTAAGAAATAAGCCAATGGAGATCGACTCGCTTTTGCTGCCAGCCTCTAGTGGCCAGTTGGGGAACTGCAATGAATATGTGCATTAACTTCAACCCGGAAGTTGGACGGTTGATGTTTGCCCTGCACACGTCCTGCATGTCAAGACTCAGCAGCGATGGGGGGGTGAGCTTGATGCCCTCCACAGCTTTGCAGCCCCACCGGTAGTGAGAATGGAGGACTCATCTTAACCATCAGACAGCATAAGCTCTGAGTCAGTTGACTCCCCATCATCGACTCCTTCCAGTTTGGCAGGAAAGTGAGAACACCCTCGAACAGATTATCTGTTTCTAGCAGTGGAAACATGGACGCAATGAACTGAGGGAAGAGAAGAGGGTTTGAATGACGACTGACGCTAAGTTAGCCCTATGGGGCTGGGCCCTCCTGACATAGACGTGACGAGTGTCAGCCTAGACATACGAGCTCCTGATGAGCTCGCACAGGAGGCCCCCCACTGTGAGACACTCACTCCTGCTATCAGGAGACGGGTTCATACATAACTATAAGATCATGACACAGACTCAGACAATTCAGAGGTAATTTACAGCAGAGTAAAGAGTTAATTGTGCTGTTTTAGGATGGCATACATTTAACAGATGTGTAGTGATCCATCATAGTATTGGCCCCAATTTGCAGCCACTTGATTTCTGAATGCTGGGGATCTGGTGAAAATGACCAGATTTTTTATGACATTATTATGTAATAATTATTTCTGTCAATGTTCATATAATTATTTTGATTTCAGACCCCTCTAGTTTTACAAAAACTAGCAACCTTTCCCAGGTGTGACTGAAGACTTTTGTCAAATCTAACTGGAAGGCTTCTATCATTCTCTCTCTTCTGAACGACTGGCCAGTGGTGCCGTGGACCCTCCCCCGAGGCGCTGTCAGTCCTCCAGCAGCAGTCACAGCGAGGACGTTCACATCTGCAGTCCAGACTGTAAATGAATCCAGCATCCGTGCATCCATAGCTGGTTGAACTTGCACTGGCCCAGCGCCATTGAATGATAAAAAATAATAATAATTACATTAATTAGAATTATAAATGACTAATGGTTAGAGTAGATATTCAATGGTGCTGCGCTGGCCTACAGTCAGGACACAGGAGGAGAGTTAGAATTGAGACAAAACAAAAAAGAATTGACAAAAGAAAGCTTATTTGTAGTCCTAAATATTTAGAACTACTTTATTCTAACTTCCTTTTTTATCTCTCCTGCAACATTCTTCCTCTCTGCTACAGCATCCATTACAGTTTGCACCAATACCTCTTTCCTTACGGAGGAGTTGGCAGCACTGGCTGACGGAAATGGAGCCCAAACCTGAAGCAGGCTCCTCAGCAGTTCTGAAACGTCTGCAATTTGGAAATATTTAAAATTGGACCGAAGGTTCACTGCTACAGCAGCTTCTGGTTGCAGTTTGGGAATTGGTCAGGCAGAAAAGACAGAGCTGCCTCTTTTTTTGTGGACTGGAAGTATCGGACGGGACTTTTTATTGGTGAAAACTCCAAATCAAACGACTTAGACTCAAAAGAAAACACGTGATCAGGACCTCCTTACAGCTGTGTTTACTTGTTGAAAGTTAAACTGTGATTAGTTTTCATTTCATCATTTCATCATTAGTTTTCAGAAAAAAAAACCTGCTTTCTTACCAAAGCTAAGTTTTATGGCTTTTAAGCAAGGACTTTTCTGCCTTACCTGTGATGAGGTGATTACCACAAATCTATTCATAAAGACTGGTCCCACAGTTTACCACTGTCATCCTGCACAAACTTCACGATCTCCAATCTCATCGTACATTTAGTGTAAAGGGCGTACTTTTCTCTTCTACTCTAGTCTATGAAGCAACAAGTCCATCCTTTAACCATCTTTCACTTACAGAAGTAACCAAAATTTCAATAACAATTTTTGTTTTATTCAATTATATTTTTGCTCATTTCTTTATAAAATCATGACAGCAATTTTTGGCAAGAAACCACTTGTTTTGTGACAAACTGGTAGTTTTACAGCATCGTTTTTGTTTTTTACATTGTTTCAGATTATCATTGTGTTGCAAAGTGCAATTCAGTGTATGTACTCTGGTGAAGAACAAGTACATTTAAAGTAAAATTTATACTTTATATTATATATATATGTGTGTGTATATATATATATATATATATATATATATATATATATATATATATATACACACACACACACAGTATATACGTATACATACATGTAGAGTGTGTATACACACACACACTCACACACACACACACACACAGTATATACGTATACATACATGTAGAGTGTGTATACACACACACACACACACACACAGTATATACGCATACATATATGTAGAGTGTGTATACACACACACACTCACACACACACACACACACAGTATATACGTATACATACATGTAGAGTGTGTATACACACACACTCACACACACACACACACACACACAGTATATACGCATACATATATGTAGAGTGTGTATACACACACACACTCACACACGGAACGATAGGAAGACCATTCAGACTCAGGAGAACGCTTTTCATTCTCTCTGTAAACATGTAAGTTTTAAGTGAAGCTGAATGAAGCAGGGACTCCTGTCTAGTATGCTGTCTGACATGAAAGGCTGCTGGGACTGAGGAATGAGCTCTGAGAAAAGTATTCCCACTGGACCCCCTAGCAGATGGAGCAAGAACACCTTGAAGGATGACAGTGTCAGAAGAGTGAGCGATGCCTTCTCCCGAGCACATGAAACGCAACACAGGGATGTCTCAGATCTCTGGCAATCTGCAGATGTGAGCGACTCATAGAGAGCACCTGGCTCTTCAAGGGAAGCAACCATTTCAGATGACACAGGATTACTTGTCATGTAAAGTCACTGTAATGGAGATATAATCCCACAGTCATCACTCAGAAAGTCGTGTCTGCAGGGCAAGTTGGAGGAGTAGCCAGACATGCAGTGTAACATTTACATGGTAAACATCACTGCAACCACTGTATTCATCGTGGGCTAAACAAAATAGTGAGTAATGATAAGAGGCACTTTGATTAAGAAAAATAAATGCACTTTGAATTTCAACTGAGATAACAGGAGACTCAAAATGTTTTAAAAGTAGATCAATAAGATATTCTGCTGATGCTTTTAGCTGGTGAATAGTCCCTGAGAGGAACAGGATTGGTCTTTGTAGGCTTGTCAGATGACAGAGACAAGTCAGACGGGAGAGTTTGCAGCCACTGCTGTGGATACAGAGATGTACCTTTGCTCTCTTGTCACTTGGAGGAGTTTTGCCACTCTTCCACCTTCCTTGACCTGTCACTCAGTTCTCTGACAGCTGGTATGCTGTACTCCTACTCCCCTTCGTTCCGTCTTTCCACTACTTCATCTTCCTGGTCCCTCACAGTATTCCATATCTATCACAGCATGAGGATTGTGGGGCCTCATTTTCATGTGTCAGGCACCTCTGTCAGTGTGACAGCTCCCTGTCCGCCTGTCTCATTAGAAACAGCCAGCTTGCGCCGGGAAACGGCAGGAGAGGCGATTGGCGTTCAGTTCTCCCAACTCAGGAACAGTGAGATCAGCTCTGCTAACACCAGTCAACCAGATCATGATCTGTCTTGATCTAACATCTACACATACACCGATCTGAGCACACTGGCCTTGGCTGCAACAGGGATCCACACATGAATACTCTTCTTCTTTTTTTTATCCCATTATTGAAGTTTAGTGTGGCTTTTTTTTTTCATTTTTTATAAATATAAAAGGAATGCTCATAAGAATGTAAAAAATAATAAATAAATTGTATTTAAACAAACAAAAACAAGAATAAAGTTCTTTTTTTATCATATTCATCAATGGCTTCAAAAGAGCTGTTGTTTTTATTCTTTTCAGTACGTCAGGTTTTTTGTATCGTATCCTCAATGTTTTTTTGTGATTTAAAATTGTCCTTTTGTCCCCTACAAAGTGTTTCAGTCAAAGCATGACTTTAGGAAACACTTCAGCAGGTCTGTGTTGCTGTATCCCACTTATTTTGTCTCGGGGGACAACTCTTGATGGTGGAAAAAAAGAAAAAAAAAAGGTGTTTACTTTTTTAGACCTGCATATCAAATGGCCTTGAAGGATAAAAAAAAAATCCTTAAAATAACTAAACATCAGACATCTATGTTTCCCACTTTATTGTTTGTCCTTGAGTGTTAATTGTGCAATGTAGAGACATCCATTAGGCAGGCTTGCGTTTGAAGTTTTCTGATGCGAGACCTAGATGTGAGATGGCGAATAGTTAAATTCTAATTGCGTGAGGAATTTGTATCGCTATAATTTGGGGAGGCTTTGTATTCTTCCTTTTTAATGACTGTAACATGGCTATCTAAGATAGGAAGAAAAAGAGATTTTGTGAGTTTATAATGAACTGTGAAAGGCCTTTGAATATGTATGAGGATGCAAGACCCAAGGCAAGATGTACACAAGCTCCCCTGATGGGTGTGAAGTTGATCATATCATTTACTTCCAAAGACCATGCCTCATTTAGTGCTGAGTTAAATTCAGGGCAATTCATTGTAACGTGATACAGCTATGGAAGAAATAGAGCACCAGAAAATTGGGTTGCAATGGAAAGAAGTGAGTTCCTTCACATTTCCAAATGTGTTTTCTGGTATGAACTGTCATCTCTTAGATATTCCATACATAAAAACATCGTTTCAAATGCTGTTGTGACTTCACCTATATGACATCTTCAGTAAACAGTTCCCTTATTTTTGGTATCTATCTTGGTGGGTATTTATTTATTTTAATCTAATAGCAGCCTTTGACATAAACAGACGACGCCCAGTTCATCATTTACTTAATATTCTTCCTGATGCAGCTCTGGGTGAAATCTTTGCAGTAGTTGTAATGCTGAATTCCAAAGGTCCTCCAAAAGTACTCTTGCTTCATGAAAGCCAGGCGTTTCCATTTTTGCCTTAAAGTTTTTACCTTGGTACAAACTGGGGCTGGAAATGTATGTTTAAAGGGGCCAGGTTCAAAGAGGTTTAGATAAGATTTTAACTTTTAAGTCACAGGAGTAACTGTAATAAAAAAAACATTATAATCAAAGTCTGCAAATCTATAAACTTGGTTTGAAGGTTCATTTTAACTTGGAGCTGTAAAAGTTAAGACATTAATAATCTGTTAATGGCAATGTAAATGTTAATGGGAGCACTGTTGAATCCAAAACAATGGAAAAAAAAAGAATACATACATATATATATATATATATATATATATATATATGTGTGTGTGTGTGTGTGTGTGTGTGTGTATTTGTGCAAAGAATAATAAAAATATTGTTTTATATATAGAATCTAATCCAATACAAGTTTTCTCCAGGATCTTTCCAGAGAACCAGAACATTACCCGTGGCAATTATTACATAAACAACGGCAAGAAAAACTCCCCTTTGGAGTTTTTCCTGGTCCTGGTACTGATCCTGGATCAGGACCTGGATCATAAGGGGGGACCCCCCTGCTGAAGGCCAGCCAGGGTAGAACAGGAAAAGGAGATAGGAAAAAGAGAATGAAACAGAGAAAGGAGGCGCACAGATGTATGGTCAAAAGTACAAATGACACGATGTATTAGTTTTAATTACCAGTTAGGTGGAGAACTAGGAGTTCTATGTATATCTGACCGAAGAACGACATCCATATAGACAGATGGAGGAAAACACTGGGATGGACTAATCTAGACAGGCCAGTCATGAATGGCTAAAAGCCTGTATCAAACTTCCCTTTTCTTAGTAAGATGATAGAAAAAGCTGCTTTTGAACATCTGTACAACTTTGTGACACTATTTCGTGACACATTTTGATGTTTCCCACTCAGTCACACCAAAGCACAGCGAAAGCTCCAGTAAAGGTCATTAAAGACAATATGCTCCAAAATGAATAACGGTGACATTTTAGGTGTCTGGGATGGTTGGTTGGCGTGCCTGCTGTTTGGGACTGCCCCTTCTGGCTTTGGTCTCATCGCTCTGGTTTTTTTACTTGCCTCCTCACCCCTTCTTCACCTTCTTCTTCTCGCTTTTGTCTGACTGGTGGTAGGCGTGCTAGCGCTGCACGGCACGGCAGTCCACAGCGGCGGCAGCAACAGCGGCGGCAGCAACAGCGGCGGCAGCAACAGCGGCGGCAGCAACAGCGGCGGCAGCAACAGCGGTGGCCGCCTCTGGTGCAAGATCAAAATGGATTTATATGTGTCTTTCAGGTTTGCCAAATTTGGTTTTAACTATTAATATATATTGCTGACAATGGTTAAAAAAAAAGAAGAAAAAATTTCTCTGAAGGGTCTGTGGCCAAACTACATCTGTAATCTCCTGGTCCATTGTTGCACCAACCAAGACTCAAGTGATCCGGGTCAGGCCTACTCTCGGTACCCAGAGTTAGAACCAACCGCAGTGAGGCGGTGCCCAGCGTCTATGCTCCTTACCTGTGAAACAAACTCCCAGACTGCATCAGAAATGCCCAGCAACTTAAATTAAGGTTAAAAATATTTTTATTTACTGCAGCATTTCTGTCATCTTTATTTCTTTCATCTGTTCTATTCTTTTTTAAATATTACCTTCTGCTAACTGTTTGTTTGTTGTGTGTATTTTTTCCCCAGATATAGGGATTTAGGCATTCAGCTGTGATGAGCAGCGATATGATGAGGTCAAAGAAATGACTTTTTCTCAACGGAAGGACACAAGAGAATTTAAATGAATAAAATTGGTTGATCCCACTTTTCTTCATCTGCAGGACCCTAACAGCAGCACTGACCTGATGTAACCTTGTGGCAGTTTATAAGCAACAAAAGATATGACCTTTCAGCATGGAACATTTCAATTTCCACCTGTGATGGCTTCCTGAAAAATGATATGAATACTAAGTGCCCCCCTTGAAATAAAATGTAATCAGCTCTTTGGCAGAAATGCGGTTCATTTGACTTCATGAGGCAGGCATCGGCATTGGCCTCTTTTTCCGTACCAGCAGGTGTCTTCTGTAGATGTAACGGGCTTCACACATATAATTAACACATGGCACCACTGCCTGTGCTGGCCATAGCAATAAACCTGCTTCTGGCACCATTATTTTCTTTGTCAGGCTTTTTCTCAATTTATTTTGTTCCCTTTCCTTTTCCTCTTCACTATGAAACATAAAGGCTTCAGGGCTAACTCATGCTGTGCTAACACAAAGACGACACTCTGACAAAGTAAGCCATGCATTTGGTTGAACCGAAATGCATCCCTGGTGTACAACTAGGTTCCACTGCATGGAAAGGACATGGCTGTAGTTAACAGCTTGCTGTGTGGGCTGAATAATGCCTTAAACCCCACACTCATGAAACCTGTAATTACCAGGGATCTGTTAATCAAGAATAAAACTGAAGAGAAGCAGTGAGTTAATTGGGGCTGACATGCTCTGTAATTAGAGTAATAGTCACACATTGGGATTTTATGAATGAATGACTTTGACAGCTTCTTTTTTTTTTTAAGGGCTTCATTACATTAGACGGAGCTACCAGCATTATTTACATGCATCCATATGAAGGAGACAATATGTTACGGGTCATTTTTTTGTCTGAACAACAGATTTTCTCTCCAGGCCTCCTGACTTTGCCTGTGTTAATTATGTCTGTAGACGAGGAAGAGGAGGGGAGGCAAAAGAGGAGATTGAAGGATTGGGGGAGGGATGTCCAATTATTTTTTTCTCCTTCCATTTTATTCTTGCCCCAAACCTTTTTTTCACCCATGTGCTGTTAGTTTTCTGGGGAAAGGGGTAGACCTTTGTGTAAAAGCAAGCTCGATTCAAACATTGTGGAAGGAATTTATAAAAATACTGTTTATAGAAGTATTTGTTGAAATAGGTGAAGGTTTGTGTTCATGATAAACCAGTTTGTAAACACAAACAGCTTTTCAATTAGGTACATCAAATGTATTTTTAAAAAATACTGTATTTGAGGCATTTCTTTCAGTGAATAATCTTCCTTATTTATTTGCATCCATTAACTTCTGCTTATGCAGATTCGGGGAAGCAGCCCAAACAGAGAGGTTCTAATCCTCCCTCTCTCTGGTCACCTCCTCAAGCTGTTCTGGAATAATATGGAGATGTTCCGAGGCTAACTGAGGGGAATAATCCCTCCAGCATATACAATGGGTCTGCCCTGGGGCCTCCTCCCGTTGGGCCGGCTTGAAACCCCACCCCGGTGAGGTGTCCAGGTGGCATGTTACCCAAACTACCCCAGCTGGCTACTCTTGATATGGACGAGGAGCAATTCTGACCCAACTGCCTCCCAAATCTTGAAACTTCTTACCGTGTCTCTGAGGAAAAGTCTAGTAACTCTGTGGAGGAAACTCATTCAGCTGTTTATATGTGAGCTCTTGTTGTATTGGTCGTGACCCACGATTGTTTCATCATAGGCGAGGGTAGAAACATAGCTGCAGTAGTAAACAGAAATCCTTGCTCTGTCTTTACCACAGCAGACTAGCACCAAGTCTGCATTACTGCATCAATCCACTTGTCAATGCCTTACTTGTCTCATAAATGACAATTCAAGATACGCAACTTTTCCACTTAAACAAATACTTCAGTCCTACCCCAGAAAGGGCAATTCCACCCTTTTGCAATCGAGAACTATGACCTCAGGTTTGGATGTGTTGGTTCTCATCCCTCCCACTTCACGCTTAGATGCAAACAGCTCCAGTGAGAGCTGAATTGCAGACCAAGTTTGCCAATAGGACCACATAGTCTGCAAAAAGGTAACTGACTCCTCGTCCCCTTGCTTGTGGAATGGCATTTTGTTTAAAAAAAAAGAACAGAATTAGTAAAAGGGCAGTCAAAGGGCAGTTTTGGCTGAGTCCAACTCCTACCAAGAACAAACTCCTCTTACACCTGACAATGTGGAACAAGCTCTCGTTCTGTTTTCTATTAAGACTGAATGGCCAGCAGCAACAGAACCAGAATATCATACTACAGAGCACCCCCACACATAATACCCACACTTGACCAGTTTCCCTGAGTCGACAAAGCATATGTGGAACTGGTTGGGGATATCCCCATGCCCTCTCCAGGCCTCTAGCGAGAGTAAAGACCTGGTCCAACATCACATGGCCAGGACAGGATCTACACTGTTCCTCTTGAATCTAATGAGCAACTTTCAACTGATGTTACAAGCCAGGCGGAGAACCAGCGTCCCTGCAAGGCAAGCCAGGACAAGTCTATTTGTATAGCACAACAAGGTATTTCAATGTGCATTACAGAGACATTAAAACATCATATAGTAGAAATAACAACCATGGTTTAAAGTTTGAACAAAAACAGAGAATAACAGTACCAATAGATGAAAACAGTAATTAAAGTATGATCAAGTTTTGAATGCAACACAGTATTTGTGTGAAATAGGGGCAATTCCACAGTGGGTGATATTTTTTGATATATTGATGGTTAAGATCATATTCTGTATTCATGCATGCAGAAAATGTCAACTCTCAAAAAAAGAAAAAAAACATTTATAAGCATTTATACAAACTTTACTTTTGAAACAGGTGTTTGACAACATATCATACCCTGTTATTAAACTATGAAATAAAGACTGAAAAGTACCCTTTACATGGCATAAAACAAGCACAACTTGTTTACATTTTAAGATAATCAAGCATTTTACACTGAGAGCATACAAGTTCAATGGAGACCAAACAGGCAAATTCCAATGAAGTCCAGTTATATTCCGATTCAATCCAATTAATTATAATTCAGTTGTAATCTTCCTCTTCTTGCTGTTTTGACGTCCTGCCAACAGGTTTTTTCAAAAAAGGTCTCAAAGATTTTGGAGTCAGACCTGTTACAGATTGTGAACTTGTCTTTAATGTCAGGTGTGTTTCCAGAACCACTAAAAACAGCTGTAATTAAACCTCTGCTGAAAAAGAACAAGCTTGACAAGACACAAATGAACAACTAAACACCTATGTCAAATCTCCCATTGTTAAGTAAGATAAATGAAAAAGCTCAGTTATTTTTAATATATCATTACTGTTATGATGCCTTCCAATCAGGTTTTAGACTGAACCACAGCACTGAGACGCCTGTGACCAAAGTGTTTAATGACATATGCTTGAATACAGACGGTGGAAAAAAATGTCAATCTTAGTTTTGCTGGATCTCAGTGCTGCGTTTGATACAATTGACCACAAGATATTACTCTATTGTCTGGAGAAATGGGCAGGTCTTTCCGGAACTGTACTAAACTGGTTCACAACATACTTAAAGAACAGGAAATATATTTGTGTCAATAGGTAACCTTACATCTGACCAGAAGAAAAAAAAAATCATATGTGGAGTTCCCCAAGGTTCCATCCTGGGACCTCTTCTGTTTAACACATTACATGCACTACATGCTCCAATTGGCACAGACTATAAAGATCAACAAAATAAACTACCACAGCTATGCAGATGACACACAGATATATATTACAACGTCACCAGGAGACTGAGGCCTGTACAGGCTCTTGGTAAATGCACTGAGGAGATTAATGACTTGATGTGCCATGAATTTTCTCCAGCTAAACAAAAACAAAACTGAGGTAATTGTCTTTGGAGACTAAAAGAAACAATCACAAGTCACCACAGATTTTTATTCTATGCACCTAAAAAACCAACAACCAGGCCCAAAATCTGGGTGCAGTGATGGACTCAGACTTAAATTTGGAAAAACACATTAAGGCAACAACAAAGTCTTCACTAAGACCCAAAAATGGACCACATCAGTCCAGCTCTGAAGTCTTTACACCAGATGCCTGTCCATCAGACCGTTGACTTTAGACTTTTTAAAGTTCTGATGCTGGTCTATAAAGCTCTGAATGGTTTAGTATCAAAATAAATCAGTGACCTCCTGACCCAGTAGGAACCTTCCAGAGCCATCAGGTCATCTGGATTAATTTTTTTATCACTTCCCAGAGTCAGAACCAGACATGGAGAAGCTTCCCTCAGCTTCTCTGCTCCACATGTCTGGAACAAACTCCCAGAAATCCTCAGATCAGCTGAAACACTCACCTGCTCTCAGTTGCATTTGAAGAAAGCTCAAAATCCACACTGCTTTACTTTTAATCTTAAGTTTCAAAATTTGATTACATTTTTACTTCTGATTTTATCTATTGCTGTTTTTTTCTTTATTTCTTTTGTTTACATTGGTAATCATGGTTTTATTTATGTGATGTTTTAATGTCGCTGTAAAGAACTTTGTATCACCTTGTTGTTGAATTATGCTATACAAGTAAACATGTGAAATCAAATGATTAAAGCCTAAATGTTTTTTGAGCCAGGCTGTAAATACGGGATTTTCTTTTGGAACATGGTTCAAAGTGGACTCACCAAAGCCACGTCAAAAAAAAAAAAGAAAAGTGGAGGCGATTGCTTGATGATAGGCCACTCAGCACTCCCTGCACACTTTTTAATGATTTAATGATTCTTGCACCTTATAAAATGTTGGTTTTGGTTTCATCATTAAAAAGAGAATTACAAATTTCACTGAAAAAGTAGACTAAACTGTCAACATTTTTTGTTGACTAAAATCAAAATACATTTGGTTAACTAAAATATGACTAAATGAAAAAATGTATTCTGGAAACAAAAATGTATATGCTGTCCTTTTTATAAGTTTGTTTGATTGTTTTATTTTCTTTCTTCTCTGTGTTTTTCTGTCTACTCTCTTTTCCATTCTTTTATAGTTTTTTTCCAAGTAAAAAAAAGGGGGAAGGAAAACCCACATCACACACAAACACACAGTCTGCACTAAAGTCTGCACACACAAGCGGATTCTCCGGCTTTTCCACACAGCTCCAAGATCCGGACAGGAATTAGACATTGAAACACCAACATTATGAACTCAGTTAAATTTGTAAGCTCGAACATCCGAGGAATTAGGTCCCATGTAAAAAGAACAAAAATATGTGATTATATAAATAAATTGCAAGCTGACGTATGTCTTTTACAAGAAATGCATCCTTCTTAATCTGACTTACGAAAATGAATGAACCACAATTCAATTACATATATACTGCTGATTTTAATTCAAGGCAAAGACGAGTCACAATTTTAATTCATAAAAAACAGTTCCTCAAACCATAATGACACGGTCACAGATCCTGAGGGGCGGTTCATAATTGTTAATTTTACAAAAGACAACAATCCAATAACAATAGCCAGCATTTATATAGCCAGTATTCAGCTTTCTTTCAGTCTGTCTTTACAGCTATTTCAAATCTTTCTGACTCCCCAATAATTATAGGTGGAGATTTTAATACAGTTCTTAATCTGGCACTAGACAAATCTAACAAATGTAGTAAAACATTTAGTGTTGAATAACAGATTTATTTTTAAATGTATAAAGAAGGTTATGATTTACCAGAGCACAAAGTTGTAAAGGGAAGATGAGTGGCAGAAAAGGGGAGAAGTGAAAGTATTGTTGGTGATATTCATTATATTACACAGGGAAACACACAGTAATTAGTCAAATCAGTTGCAGCTGTGACTCATGGGACCGGCCTTCGGACCTTTGTCTCTGCCACTCTGCTGGAAGGACTCAGGGATTTTAAGGCTTCAAACAAAAGGTGACTGTGACAAATCAACAAAATTATTTCTCCATGAGCGGCATGCGTTTCTCCTAAATGCAATGATGTAATTTGTTTGGTGGTAGGGGTTTTAATTTGGGAGTTAGGGTGAATTACAGAGACCAAATATTATGTGTGCTGTACAGGTCATCTGTCACTGGCCTTCATTCTAAAAGATAAGCAGAAACTGGCACTCTCTGAGCTCTGGACTGGTTTGACAAAAAGTCACATTTTCTGAAAGCCAAGAAAAAGAGTTATATTTTATTCATGTCTGAAGGCTCTGCAATTGAAATCCATTACAAATGCTAAATTTTTCATACATATTAAAAGAGTCATATTTCAAAAACTACAAAACATTTTAAAAAGTTTAATCAATTGGAAAGGGATAAATGTCTTGTGATGTGGTTTGAATCTTTAATGGTGTCTATAGCTAAACATATGCTGAAGTAATAAGGTCTCAAAGTGGTAGAGGTTTTTGAAGGATTTGAAGATTTCCACGTTATATTCCGAAGGGTAATGGGTTTTGGAAATCCTGGAATACCTTAAAAAGTGATTGGGAGGCAAAGCCCCTCGAATCTGAACCCAAGTGGTGTTTTGTTATTGGATTTCTGTGCTCATCATGGACCATTACTAACATCATGTTCAAGCATATGTCCATAGGTGCACTTGGCACCAGGACACCATCGGTCACAAATCGATGATCAACTTTGTAGTTGTATCATCAGACTTGTGTCTTGGACACTCGGGTGAATAAAGGAGCAGAGCTGAGAACTGATCACCACCTGATGGTGAGTTGGCTCCGGTGTTGGGGAAGATGCCGTTTAGGTGAACCTAAGTCAAGCCTGGACTCAGTAGCTCCACTAAAGACAATAAAGGTTAAACTCAAAATCTACAAAGCCAAAGTTAAACGGGCAAGAAACAAATACTTTTCCAAACTAATCACTGAAAATAAAAACAAGAGCCAGAGTGCTCTTTTCTACTATTGAAAATCAATCAACCCTGATTTTAATAAACACCATCTTTGTATAAATCATCTTTTATACAAAGAATTTGCAGACCACTTTAGGTGCAAAATTGCCCATGGTGAGACTATTCCTGGAGAAAAGCAAACCAGTATCCAACTTGCCATTTTTAAGCAAAATTTTAGAGAAACTTGTTTTTATTCAGTTTAATCATTTTTAATTAAAATAATGTTTGTAAGAGATTTCAGTGTGGTTTTAAGATGAACCACAATACAGAGACAGTTTTATTAAAATTCATCAATGATCTAACCCTAACCACCATGTAAATACCATTGTATCTAAGTGCAACCTTTGCTACAGCAGACCACCAAATCTTTATAGACTTAGTCACCTGGTTGGCCTCTCTGGAACTGTTCTTAACTGGTTCAAATCCTACATCACAGATGGAAGGTTTCTGGTAAGCATGGATACATGGTCCTCAAGTACACATACAATCAAATGCAGTGGTCCATAAGGTGCAATTGTAGGACTGATAGGTTTAAACTTTAACACACTCTTTGTTTAATCTCATTGTTATTTTACGCACGGTATACTGCTTGTCTTATAAGATAGTTGTACACGTCAGAGAATATATCTTGTACAAGTTGCTTATCTTCATGTCATCTGTGACCTCCTTACTTTCAATAAAAGCCTCAAGAGGCCATCAGAAGGGGGGCGCGGACAGAGACGAGAGCAGCTGAGATGAGGCTGAGTTCTCTGTCCGTCCTCCGTGATGATGAATGAAAAACTTACCGACTTGTCTTTCTTCCTTATTGTGTGTTTAATAAATGTTAGGTCGTTTAAACCTGACATTTAATTGGTCCTTCGAGCCGGATCCCAACAAACCAAGGAATCCAGCAGGTGTGGTGGACTTCAAGGAAACTGTGGACGTTTATAAATCTCAAGACTGGTTTTCCGCCTCACCGGCTGGAGTCCAAGGTTGACGGGAGAACCGAAGGAAGACAGAGTCGGTAAGTGAAATCTTGTTGTGTTACCCTGAAAGAATAGGGTGTTGAGGGACGACGGAGTCCGATAAAGTCCGTGTTAAAGGCCGTGGAATTCTAGACACTGACGGTAAAAGAGGGGCGCCGGAGTCCGATAAAGTCCGTGAGAAAATACGTGAAAATTCTAGATACTGACGGTAAAAAGAGAAAAATAGACGGCGGAACCGATAAAGTCCGTGGGTAAAGTGACGTCATTTCTGTGTTGAGTGATTGTGAGTGTGACTGGAGATACAAAACCAGCAGGTATTTTGTCTCATGTAAAACCAGTAGGAATGTAAACAGCAACCTGTTGTGGAAGCAGAGGCAAGAATCCTCCACTCGAGAGTCGAGTAGAAGTGAGGATTACCACTTCAGGTGATTTAATTGCTGTCCTACTGACAAAAAATCCAGGTGTTAGAATACCCTAGGTATTGAGACCGACCTGGACTAAAACATCTAAAAATAAAAAAATAAAAATAAAAATAAAAAAAAATTAAAAAAAATGGGGAAGTTGATCAGTAAAATCGACCATAAAAGAGGATTGGTTTGTGAGGACTGGAAATACATGCAGAAAAAAGATCCGAAGTCAATAAAATACCTTAACCTGTGGATCAGTAAATATGGTTTTAAGGGAACTCTAAACTCACAGAAAATAGTTGAACTGCAGGATAAGATAACTATTGACACGAAACAAAACACCAAGAAGATGCGAAAACGCGGTTTTGCAGAAAGCCAGATATGGTTGAACGAGGCGATGAGGCGTGAACAAGGAGAAGGGAGGGGGGACTGTAGACAGAAAAAACCCGAGGTCATGTTTTACAGAGCAGATGAGACAGGACCTGTACAGAGAAGACAGAAAGATGAAAAAACGGACGACGATAACAGAATTCTTTCTCACAGTATCCCAATCTATCCACTGTTACCGCCTCCTAATCTTGAACTGAAAAACACACCTACTTCTTTGCCAGCCGCTGACACTGTTCCTCTCATTGAAGCTGCAAATCCTAACACTGACGATGTTAAAAAGGCTGAAGAAGGCCTGACCTCCCATGGGGAGGATGTGGAGGGATCTGTCTGTGACGTGGAAGACCTCGGACGGTCCTGCCACCTTGATGACGGAGAGGTCCAGCGGGTTTGGATGACTGCTCTGGGCAGTGACTGGCGTCATGTAGGAGGTGACTGGGACCCCCAGTATGACGGTAATGTTTTGGATCCAGATGAAATGCAGATGCGACGCAGAGTGAAGGAACTCGGTGACGGAACAAAACAACGTTTCAACGCTTCATCTGTCTTCACAGTGGTGGACATCAGGAACACCGTTTTCTCTGTCCCCGTTCATAAAGACAGCCGATCTTGGTTTGGTTTCAGATTTCTGGATGGAAGAAGAAGGAAGAAGAAAAAAAAAAAAAAAATCTGTACCAATGGGCTGCTGTGTGAGCCATGATGATGATCATGTCTCAACAGGAGGGAAGGGGTCAGAGGTCATTTGGATTGAAAACTCCGATAGGAAAGGTGAGCCAAAGTCTGATAATAGGGTGGATTCAGACATTAAGAGTCTGAATAGACCCGAAAGTCAGTGAAGCATTTTAAGACACCTGACCAAGTAGAGGAGATAATAATTCAATCGAAATGACACCAAACGGGTAAGAAATACTGCAGGATGCTGGATGGAGACTTTATTCCTCATCCTGAGTTTGTGTTGTTGTAGTCACCCTGTTGCTTCCTGTTTCAGTGAATCCTGATATCTCAGCTGAAGGACTGACGACTGTCTGCCGTAACATCAAGAAGCCTTCGGAGAAGCAAGAGATCCAGCAGCTCCACTTGGTCCTCTGACAACGATCCCACATACATTGATGTCATCAGATTTCCACGAGGTGTCAGATGAGTATACATTTGTAAGACCACATAGCAGCAGGATTTGAGTCCTCTGTTTGGTGCACGTTAAAAAAAATGAAGACAGAATAAAACTACATCCACTACAATGTTCAGAAATTAAGAAGCTGGACACAGAACAGGTTCGAGGCTGTATTTGGACAGCTGTCTGCCACGTCTCTTATGACTTTCCAGAACAGGATTGCCCTGGAGAAGGGAGGTGTGTGTGTGTGTGTGTGCGCCATGTTTGGAAAACAGTGTTGCACTTTTGATAACGCCGCTGCAGATGGTAGTCTTACCAAGGCCATACGAGGGCTGCAGACCCTGAATGGTGAAAGTGCTGAGGAGCACTCCGGTGTTGACACCTCCATGTGGGACTCCTGGCTGGGTGCATGTGGCGAGTACCGAACCTTGGAATCTTCTGTACTAGTATCCATCACTGTATTTTCAGCATTTCTGACATTGTGTGGTTGTTGTTGTATTCCGAAGTCTGCGTGCACTGCTGAACCGATTGATCATCACAGCCATCTCACCCGTGGAAGATCATGTGGCACAAATGTATCTGATTTTGGGTCTTGACTCTGATAATGATGATGAAAATGATGATGATGAAATTTTCTTTGATAATGATGATATTAATATCTCTTTTTGCCTTATAGAAACCCCTCTGAGCGTAAATGTCTTTGTACTCATGAAAAATGACTCCATGACTGAAGATCACCTGAAGTGATCTTGGACGACGTGAAATAAACAAAGATTGTGTTAAAGCAGGAGGGAATGATAGGTTTAAACTTTAACACACTCTTTGTTTAATCTCATTGTTATTTTACGCACGGTATACTGCTTGTCTTATAAGATAGTTGTACACGTCAGAGAATATATCTTGTACAAGTTGCTTATCTTCATGTCATCTGTGACCTCCTTACTTTCAATAAAAGCCTCAAGAGGCCATCAGAAGGGGGGCGCGGACAGAGACGAGAGCAGCTGAGATGAGGCTGAGTTCTCTGTCCGTCCTCCGTGATGATGAATGAAAAACTTACTGACTTTGTCTTCCTTCTTTATTGTGTGTTTAATAAATGTTAGGTCGTTTAAACCTGATTCTTTATTTATTTATGCTTCCAACTGGGGAAGTTTTAGGAGATATGGCATACATTTTCACAGCTATGCTGATGACATGCTGCTGTACATTGACATTTTTCCTGAAAACACACAGCCAATTGATGACATTTTAAACTGTATTTTAGATATTAAATCATGGATGTCGCAAAACTAGGAGAAAGAAACATTTGTAATAATTATATGCACTGTCTTTAAAGACATCTGATCAAGCAAAGAGCCTCTGCACCTTTCTTGACTCTGAACTTAAATTTAAACATGTTAACCATGTGGTTAAAACAGGTTTTAATAATCTTAAGAATATAGCCAGAGTCTGCTTGTTCTCTCTTGGGCCAACACAGAGATGCTGAAGCATGCTTTTATGCCAAGTCGCATTGATTACTGTAATGCCCTGCTTTCTGGTCTTCCCAAAAGAAAACATTGTTTAAACACTCATAGTGTTCTGAGCACCAGAAAGCGGGCTCTCATTACACCTATTTTTGAAATGACTCCATTGGCTCTCCGTGTCTTTCAGAATTGATTTTAATGTACTTCTTGGGGTTTTTAAAAGTCTTAATGGTCCTGAGCCTTCTTATCTTACTGATTTGCTTTTTCTAATGAACCTTTTTTTTTTGTTTTTTGTTTTTTTTCTTTTTTTACACAAGCCCTGGGCTTGAACCTGGGTCCTCCATGCCCAAGCCCACCACTGTAACCACTAGGCCACCACTCCCTGACTCGGTTTATGGAGAGATGAATTAGGGTGTGGGGACGGGTGGGACTGATTTTGTGTATTTGTTAGGGTCAGTCATTTTATTGTACGATTGATGCTACATATATGGTGTTGGACAGGTTCCTCTCGGTCTCTGCTTATTATCATATAAAACCAGAATTTGTTATTAAAATTAGGTGTCTGTGTTTATGTGTGTCTGTGTTTGTATTAGTCTCTCAGTTTTTGTGAATTAACAGCTGTTTAATTTACAAACAGTGATTGACAGGAGCCAGTCAAGATACGCATGTTAACCGGGAGATACAGAGAAGGGTGTCAGGTAATTTAGTCTGTTAATCTATCCATCCTGCCATCCCTCATCCAGCACCCATTGTCCTTCCATATGCCATCCCTCCATCCTCTACTCATCAGTAATGCCTACATCATCTCTCTTTCTGACATAACTCAGATCATCTCTACGTTATTCAAATACATTAAGTTTTTTATTGCAGGAAGCTGATTTAAAATCTATTAAAAGATAACTGGGAGTACTTATTGCCCCATGATATTTTTAATTTAATTTAGAAGCCTTAAAAGTAATTTAATTCTATGATGTTATGCTGACTCAGCATTTACCAAATAAAGAGAAAAAGGGTCACAATGGGTTAAATACTGACTTGGCATTACTTTGAGTCAACACACTTTGCAACGCTGCTCCTCTGAAAACACAAGACGGGCAGTCGGAGAAGGGTGGCTCCATGTTTTAATTGGAAAACTTCTTCCTCATGTAGGCGTTTCCTAAAAATGGACTTATCACCGCACTAATTCCAAACAAAAGGCTTTCTTTCATTCTGTTCATGCTTTGGGAGACTCAGAATTGTGGGGCACCATTAACCTTAGTCAACACACTCACTGAGTGTTTCAGCTGATCTGAGTCTTTCTGGGAGTTTGTTCCAGACATGTGGAGCAGAGAAGCTGCAGGAAGCTTCTCCACGTCTGGTTCTGACTCTGGGAACTGATAGAAAAACCAGATCCAGATGACCTGAGGGGTCTGGAAGGTTCCTACTGAGTCACTGATATTTTGGTCCTAAACCATTCAGAGCTTTATAGACCAGCATCAGAACTTTAAACTCTGTCCTCTGATGTAGAGGAAGCCAGCGTAAAGACCTCAGAGCTGGACTGATGTGCTCCACGTTTTTGGTCTTTTGGACTGGAGCAGCAGAGCTCTGAATAACCCTACTACATGGACTACATTTTCCAGATTCTGCTGAGAATATATCCTTGATATATTTTTAAGATGATAGTAGGTTGACTTTGTTATCGCCTTAATGTTAGTATTTTTCCTAATTTACTGCTGAGACTATCACTACACCCAGATTTCTGGCCTGGTTGGTGGTTTTTACATTGTAGAAGATAGATCGAAGCTCTGTGGTGACTTGTGCTTGTTTCTCTTTAACTCCAAAGAGAATTACCTCAGTTTTGTTTTTGTTTAACTGCCAAAGGTTCGGACACATCCAGTCATTTATTTCCTCAATGTTTTTACCAAGAGCCTGTACAGGCCCCAGTCTCCTGGTGGCCTTTCATAGCCTCTCAGGACAACAATGCTTTTTAATACTGTGGTTGCCAAAATGTATTTAATTACAATTCTTACATATAGCAACACAGAAACTGCCTTGGAGAAGTTAGCAAGAAAGTGTTGACAGTTTTTACTACTACTAATTACTACTATTGTCATCTACCTCGAACCTGAGCCACTAAACAAAAGACATAGAGTTTCAACTTCAGACCTAGTGCTAGGTACCTAGTAGTATCTTATCTTTATTACTTCAGACATATAACTAAAATTCCAAATTTTATTACTTGGTAAGAAGTCTAAAATGGCCTAGCACCGTGATATTTGCAAGACCTGATAGAACCTTACGTTCCTAATAGAGCTCACTGCACTCTTCTCAGAGTGCAGGTTTACTCGTAGGTCCTAGAAGATCCAGATGTAGATCTGGAGGACGGGTCTTCTGCTATAAGGAACCATCACTATGGAACCAACTTCCAGTTTGGGTGAAGGAGGCTGACACCACCTCCACCTTTAAAACCAAACTTCAAACGTTTGTGTTCAGTAAAACATCTAGTTGGTGTAAAGTTTAGTGTGTCAGGACCAGTAGTCACAGCTGGAGCAGCTGGTCTTCCACACAGCTTCATCTGGATCTGCTGCTGTAGACCTACGCTGCTGGTGACGCGGCTACAATAAAAACTGGATCATCCAACAAAACCAAAACTGAGTGATAAGAGAAACCTAATGCTTAAATAGTAGTAGACCCACCTCTCTTCAGGCAAAAGTCAGGGCACACCCTGGACAGGTGTCCAAATAATCAGACATTCACACCTATGGGCAATTTAGAACCAATAATAAATCTGAATTATGTTCTACGACTGTGGAAACAAACCAGAGTACCCAGAAAATATCCATACAAGCACAGGGAGAACATGCAACCGAGACACAGAAAGATCCGGCTGGAAACTAGATATCGATGATTTTAGATTGATCGGTTACATCACAGCCAGCGCTGCGACTTCTGCAGTAGGCATTCTGGAGCATGTTTTATGTGAAACCTCATCTTTACAATTGATGCATCTCTAATGGTAGTGTAATGGTGCACAAACCTATGTTATAGATGGTGATAGAACCACCACACACGGGCCTGTGATGGTTCTACCACCCATCACAATAATATCTAGTAATGGATGGTGCACCTCAATGCCCTGAACCACACACTTACTCTCCAACAATCGCCCTTGTCTTACCTTGGTTTTGGTTTCTTTTCCTTACTCTCAGTAGTGCACATCTATAATCAGGCTCAGACTGCTTATGAATTTCATCTTTGCCTCATCATTTACGTGAGTGGTTTTTGTTATTTGCACAGGTTCGGTAAACATTAATTTGAATGGACATGGTGGAACATATGTAAGTACTGTTGTGAGTCCACAGTTATAGAACAGAACACTAACAGTGTATTCACTTGGATGTTGATTTAGCAGTACACTTATCAGTGCCACCTGCTTTTTGAGTAGCCTCTTAATTATCAGATCAAAGGCAGTGAAAAGGTGCTAAGTGGTTAGGAGCTGCAGCAGTACACAACTGGCCTTTGATCGACTCAGCCCCATCCTCCTCGACAGCAGCCAGCCTTACATCAAATATGGACAGGCATCTCTCTTAGAGTCCGTCCCTTTTCCCATTATAAGCTGTTCCATTTTTTTGTCCACTGCATTTTGTTTGATGTGAGTGACTGCTTAGCTGCACAACGAATGGCAGTATGCTTAAGAAGAAGTGGATGGCCAGTCTAGGGCTGCAGCCTCCTGTGGAGTAACTTGGAAAAGTCTGAGCTCTGGTTAAACCAATCAAGCAGGCTCTTAAGCATAAAACAGTGTGTGCATGTCTTTGACTGAGTCCGTTTGATGTATTATTTGTATGTTTATTTAACAGAAACACCAGCTCGCGCTTCCTGGGCTGCAGGGAATGAAGGGCATCTCTTGTAAGCAAGCACGCTGGTCTGGTTTGGAACTGAACGGTCGCGCTACCTCTGTCTTGCATTAGCCCAGAGACTTTTTATGAGTGCGGTGGGCAGACTTAGCTGAAACAGTTGAGGTCTTGTGTCACCAGATGTTTTATAAGGCAGGAGGCATAGTGGAGGCAGGCATTAAGCAAGGAAACAGAGGGGGGCTGGCGCTGACTGGGCCGCCAGTCAGGTGCTCTAGATGCCCTTTTATGGGCCACTCCACTAATGAAAGTGGGGTTGTGGGACCACTGTGGAACATCACAGGCCACCTCACCCCACCGAAACCCCCATCTCCATCTACACAGGAATGTCATAAAGCCTTAAAAGCCAACCACCCCCACCCCCACATTCTCTTCCGCTTCCTTTTTCACTCAGCTGTCCCATACATTTATTGATTGGTTTTCATTTTGTCATGTTTTCTGGTGGCTGTTGAGGGGTCACTGGGTACCACGGGATAGGACCAACAAGTTTCCTTTAGGCAGATGAAGTGTGAGATATTCATGGGGGAACTGCATTTAGAGCTGGTAGATAAGCGAAGTGAATGTGATGACTGTGACAAGTCGGCATATGGAAATCTGTTAAGGAACCAGCCACATATGGAACAGATAAAAGCAGTGTTTCTATGGTCAAACGTGCTGCTGACACTTCTGAGACCTGCTGGTGTAAAGCTGACATAAAAGAAATGTTGGCACATGATATCAGATGTTGTACTTATTTCTTCTCATCAATATCTTTTTGCAGTCCAAGGGGAATAACTTCCCCCTCTCGTGCAGGCGTGTGAAAACCCGCTGCCCCTCCATGTGGAGTAAGTTGCTCTACGTTCCCAACAGGCTTTGTCCACGGCTGATTCCCAGAGTTCTTCCTCTAAACTTCCAGGTTGCATACTTGTGGTTGAAGTGCAAAAAATCATAAAGTGAACCATAATGTGAAATTTAACACAATATTTGATAAAAAGTGGATTTGACTGAAAGAAAAATTAAACACTGTAGTAAAGAATAGCTGCCTGCATTAAACTCGGTTGTGTTTCAACAAAGTGAAAATGAAAATGGTCCATATGAAAACTGCAGTGGTGGATCAGGGCGTGAATGGGTCTGTCAAGCAGTTACAGGGTTTGCAGTTAGATTCCTGATTCCTGCACAAGTGTGTTTTGGGGAAAATAATCATGTTATGGCTGACGGCAAACAATCATCATATTTTTATACACAGTCTACGTGTATAAAGAGGAATGAGGCAAAAATGATGCACATTAAGTAAAGTAAAAAAGTAAGAACAATGTGTAACTTTCAGATTTTATGGATTGGGATATTTTAAAAAAAAAATTAAAAATAAAGACATCTGTGTTGAATACCTGCTGACATCCTGACCTGCAGTCCCACCTCTGACCATCCAGTGTTACCTCCACCTGTCTGTGTAGACGTCTCTGTTGGTTATCTGCTGACATCCTGACCTGCAGTCCCACCTCTGACCATCCCAGTGTTACCTCCACCTGTCTGTGTAGACGTCTCTGTTGGAGACCTGCTGACATGCTGACCTGCAGTCCCACCTCTGACCATCCAGTGTTACCTCCACCTGTCTGTGTAGACGTCTGTTGGAGACCTGCTGACATCCTGACCTGCAGTCCCACCTCTGACCATCCCAGTGTTACCTCCACCTGTCTGTGTAGACGTCTCTGTTGGAGACCTGCTGACATGCTGACCTGCAGTCCCACCTCTTACCTGCAGTCCCACCTCTGACCATCCAGTGTTACCTCCACCTGTCTGTGTAGATGTCTCTGTTGGAGACCTGCTGACATCCCGACCTGCAGCTCCACCCTCTGACCACCTCAGTGTCTGCTGTCCACACCTGTTTATACAGCCGTCTCTGTAGTCACCAAGTAACCAGGTATCAGTCATGTAAACATGGAAGTCTCAGTTCTCCAGCTGACAGATTATGACTACTAATATATTGTCTTATGTACCACTGACAATATACCCGTGCCTCTCCTCTCTCTCTTCTTCATCCTCTCTTTCCTGTCTCCCTTTTCCTGCTCTACCCATCTGGACTTAAGGAGGAGGGTCCCCCCTTTATGAGACACGTCCTGCTCAGTGTTTTTTCCCTCTTAAAAGGGAGTATTTCCTTGCCACTTTAGCAAGCTTTAGGGCTTTCTTCCACTAGGGACATTTTTACTGCCATTGTTTATTTAATAATTGCCTGGTGGGGTCATGTTCTGGGTCTCCGTAAACCACCAGAGACAACTTGTATTGTAATAGAGGCTTTATAAATAAGATTAAACTGAACTGAAAAAAATGAAAACAAACAAAACCAAACATCTTGTCCTTACACAAGCCATATTATTAAGTTAAAATTCACTGCTAGTGTCTGAAAAACTAATTACAACTTTACTTCAAGGTTTAGTGTGTTTGCTGGTCTGCAGCAATCAAATAGAAGATACACAATGTTGACGATGGAAGAAGAAAGCTGTAGTCTTAGAGAAGTGATATTTATTACCAAACAGTTTCAAATCACTTAAAACAACAACATCCACAGTTAGTACGTAAAATGTCAATATGAGAATGGGATACAAACGGGAGTAAGCTAATCATCCTGCATCTAAACAGTGGTCCCGAACGTTCTGGGCCACACATTTAGAAAACAACCATACACGCTTACATTTACAGCCAGTTAGAAGGGTTAACCAAGCCGCCATACATGTTTCTGGACCGTGGGAGGAAGGCTCAGTACCTGGAGAGAACATGGAAAGGCCACACAGATAGACTTCCTTTATTGGCAAGGCCGGGAGTCGAACCAGGAACCTTCTTGCTGCGAGGCTACAGTACACAAATGTCTGTGACTCAACTGTGTTATCTTATGCATAAGTTCATGTTTGTTTTTCACGTGTAATTGGAATAATTTCAGTTGGAATAACAGTGATTTCCCTTTTTAAATCTGAAAACAAGCATATTTCCTGCAGAGCCTTTGTTCCCTGTTCTCTGGTCCTGGCCACAAAAACCTCTATCTCGTCTTGCAGAAGAGCTTTGACCTCTGACAGGTTTTACATACCCTCTTGCACCCATAGATTTCAGCCCAGTGCATCACAGAAACGTGTAACCATAGTAAATCAACGGGTGAAAAAATTAATCTTTTAGCTGGTGTGTACATTTACATTTTGTTTTTTTTCTTACTGGTACTGAAGAAAAGAGGACGAACGAAAGCAGGGTAACATAAGTAAGAGAATGTGGACACGCATATGCATAGATGTCTGCTTTCCTTTCCTCACAGGAGAATGTCTGATACCATTTAGCCTGATAGGCCTGATAGGCTTTTGCTGGATTGAGCTGGATTACTTCTCCTAGCCCTTCTTGCACATTTTAGCCACAGTACGACATGCTTGAGTGAAAAAATATGTTGTAAACAACAACAGCAGGCGCAAGGAGGAGGGGCAGGAAGATGGGGAAGAGGCTGCTGGGTGTGGTGCACTGTGTATTCGTGTGAAATAATGTCCCTGTTTACTTTCTTGGCTCTTGTCATGTTAAAAAGCAGGGAACTGGCAGGGGGGGGGGGGGGGGGGGGTGCAGGGGGTGTAGTATGAGAGGAGGAGAGGATAGGGCAGCAAAGGAGAACGGCATAAACATGAGAAGGGGACATGATATTTTATTTTAATAATGTATATATTGTTGCTTTTTGTTTTTAATGTCATTATCCACTTCTACTATGTCCTCTGAAAGGGGAGAAAGTGGGTGAAGAGTGGAGAAGGTGGCGCCAGAGAGGATCTACAACAACAGCAGAGGACCAAAGGAGGCTACAGAAGCGGCAGCAAACATCTGCTGAGATGCAGGTTGGTTCTTTTTTTTTTACTTCAAGACAAAACAACAAATGGTGACAGATTCCCAAAAGGAGTCACTATTACAGCAGGTCCAGACAAGACTACCAGACAGAGGTTTGATGTTCTGACATTGTAGGTGGTGCTTTCAAGACCAGGCATCATCGATAAGGCATAAAGGCACATGGCTGCCTGAATTTAGGAAGCAGTTATCATACTTTTTTTCTGTCCTGCTGCTGTGTTAAGATGGTTAGATCAACCTCATTTATAACATTATGTTATAATGCTCTTCTACAGCAACACAGTGGGTTTATGTGCTACCATTGCTTAAAAAAAGAAATAAAAGGAAGAAAAAAAAAAAACGAAAACAAAACAAAGTCCAAAAAGAAAATAGCCACTCTGTCTCAGACAGATCCACCAGGCTTCTAAACACATCAACTGGAAGCTGGAAATGAAGATATGTCAATAAACCAACTGTCATCTTTACAAAGGAGGCAGCACTGTGAGTATCATTTCCTCTCTTTATCCAGTGTATATCGTATAATCTGCCCTTTTCACTGTTTAAGAATCTTCAGAAAACAGACGTGGATTCCTCCACCAAGGCTGGATTACTGACTACCTAAGAAACACACCACTGGAGTTTGTGAGACTGAACGGTTGTGTGTCTTGCCGGATGGTTAGAACCACAGGAGCCCCACGGGGGACTGATGTACACTTAGACTTCAAGTTCAAGTCAGAGTCCTGTGACCTGCAGAAATACTCTGGAGTTGTGGGGTATATAATGGTGATGGGCCGGAAACTAAGCACAGAGAACTGCTGGATTGCTTTGTGATGTAGTATGGCAACATCTTATCTTGAACGTGAACAAGTCAAAGGAGAAGACTGGGTTTTAGGAGGACCCGGAATAAGCTGAATTCCATCATGGGACAAGAAGTTAGATGATAGGTAGAATGTCAGAAATGGACAGAGGACAGCTTACGGCTCACAGCTTTATGTTAGAAGCTGCACATCGGCCTTGTGGCTTTGATGCCGCGTCGCCTCGTGTCTGAGGGGAAGAAGGGGAACATTGCAGATGTGTGGGTGGGGTCCATCTGGATGTTCTTTGCTCTAATATTTGAAATCATAATTTTATAGAAATAATTATATCCATGAAAACCCACTTTAAGGACCACTTTAAATCACAGAGACCGACAAGATATAAATAGCCTTTAAGATTGGCCATGATCAGAGGAAATGTAAACACTCAAAAAAAAACGGTTTTTCGGATCTGGATAATTTCAGACTGGTCTCAGGCTTCGTTGGTGTGTGGAAATAAATAAGATTGGAACCCAATAGGTTAATTTTCATCCACCACCTAAACGGAGAGATCGGAATTTACCTGTAAATGTGAGTCGGACTTTGTTGAAAAAGCAATGGTGGTGAGTGATGTAAACACAGATGGACCGAGTCTCCTGCCTCGACTCCACTTTAAAGTAGGTCTAATCCTTTATTGACCTCCACGAGTGCCTTGGCGAGCAATCGCCGGTGATATGATGTTCTGCTGTGTCTTTTACAACTTCAAGAGTCCGCAAATGTGGACAGTATAAATGCACACGTGCTGTGGAGCTCTGAGGAGGCAGGTCAATGCACAAATGGAAATATGAAGTTGCCAAACGGAGTTACCTTGCCAGGTTGATTCCCTAGCAGTTAACGCAAATAAATACACACATACTGCGAGGTATAAAAGATGAGAGCAACATGCAAGAAAACAAGCAGATTTTTGCAATAAGAAGGATAAAGGCAGGATAAATAGAGCCTTATGTACTATTTGCACTCGACTTTACAAGTTACAATGTATATAGAGGTCTTTTAATATTCTACAATTAACCTCGAGTGTTTAAATTTTGAAATTTCAAGTATTTTATTGACTAACCTTTAAAGGGTTAAAAACCCAGACGTCCTCCGTGATTATTCAAAAAATACCACAGCGCACAGATGCAAATGACAGAGCAGAGGGGTTTAAAATGTCATAAGTGCCTTACGTTAAACTGATATGCATTGACATTGCAATGCCAAGAGGGAACAACATAAGCAGTGGTCTTACGGTAGCAATTGTTTCTGGAAATCAAGCTGGAAAAGGTGATAAGCCATTTCAAAATAGTTTGGAGTTGAGCATTCTGTAGTAAGATGGCTTATTCCATATTGGAAAGCGTTCAAGACAGCTGGATACTCAAAAAAAACAAAAAAAAAAACAAATTTGAGACAAAAGTGCCAGTGTTTCTATTGCACAGTTTTTTTTTTTTGGTTTTTTTTTATGCACATAACTCTCCTAGTTTTCCATCTCTAAAGCCCCCACCTTACACTGGTGGATACCCTGCGTTTAACACGTGGATCTAGCGTGTTGCCTGTCCTTTTTACTTTGACAGACAAGAGGTGTCAAACTAGCCCCGCAAATAACTGGCCTCCAAGGGTATACTTGACCATGGTTCAGGTCTAATATAAACAGAACTGACACAGGGTGGGGGGTTGTGGGAAGGATTTGTTAACCACGTAATCTTAGCACAACTCACCAGGGGAGTTTTTTTTTTTTTAAATAATTTATCATTGTTAATTTATAAAATAGTGAAACAGCTGATGAGAGTAATAGCAGCAGCAGGACATCACAGGCAGGGCTTATATTTGCAAGATGACTATCTGGGGATACAAGAAGATCCGAGAGCTACTCTTGTCTCTTGGACCCTGCTGGGTTTCTGGCAAGCAGGCCAACACACACCCTCAACCATGAGCCAGGCACCAGGGAAGGCCACTGGGCAGAGGTGTGCAGGATTGCCGCCAACCAGGAGACCGAAGCGGTGGTGGACACCCAATATCTGCTCCAGCACCACCTCTAGGAGGCGGTGGCCCCACGCACAGCGACAGACAGGAATAATGACCACACCGGCCCCCCCCAGCACAAGCCACATCACCCCAATCCACCCACCCCCCATCCAACCTCCCCCCTGCCCAACAGCGGCCACCAGGGCGGCCAACCACCACTGGGCACCGCAAGGCAACAGCCAACCAAGCCGGCAGCCCAGCGACACCATTAACAGGCACAAGAGCACGACAGCCAGGGTGACCAGGGCGACCAGGGAGGAGGCGGCCATCCACAACCAAGCCCCAGGGGCACAGCAAGGCCCCAACAGCTAAAGGCACAGCCAATGTGGGGGAAGGACCCGAACAGCCGCCAGCACCAGCCCGGCCTCGTTCTGCAGCAGGGTCGGCAGACACAGACCTTAAGGAGGGCAAAAGTTTGGGAATATAAAAATATAAAAATGAGAGAAAATGTATGAGCATGATACCAATAATAACAACAACCACAGCGGTTTCTGGGACCTAACATGGTTGTTTGTCATTGTACTGTGCTTTGTGATAGACTGGCGACCTGTCCAGGGTGGACCCCTTCCTCTCACCTGTAATGAGTCAGGATAGGCTCCAGCAGACCCCCGTGACCCTGCGAAGGATAAATCGGGTATAGAAAATGTATTTACTCAAGACCGAACACTGGTTGAATAGCATGAAAAATCAAAGAACTGGAGTTAAATACTCAATAAATCATAAAGCTGTGCATTGTGCTGCAAGCATCTACTTATATGATGACATGATTTCCTTTTTTTATTTTGTTATTGTGGAGATTTTTTTTTTAAGTTCTTTACAGAACATTCTTTTTATTGGACAGCTTATGTTGTGGAGAATCTACATGTTGTTCTGCTTTCCTTTTTCACTCTTACCAAGGCCTTCACCAGGAACAGAAAAAATTGGAGACACCGTGAGACAGACTGAAGGGAGAGTTGGCAACGCTGGGTCAGTCATGCGAACGCAGCCGGAGTGCTTGTGGTCATTATCAGAGCAAAAGTCCTAACATTGGTGTACCAATTAGTTTTGACCCAGAAAGAATAGTATGTAGACTGGGATCAGGCATCTCTCCATCCACAACAGATTTAGATGGACACACATTCATGCATTTGCATACACAAGGAGGCGGCATCACACACACACACACACACACACACACACTGAGGATTTCATATTCAGCGTCGAGTGCAGATCACTGGATCTTTCTCTTGTGCCCCTCATTTAGTTTGCTTCCGTCTGTTCCCATATTAGCACACAAGTTTATCATCCAGGTTCAATTTTACACAATTTGTATTTAATCCATCTTTTATTAATCTGACAAAACACGGTGAAGAGATGATCCTCTGGGCTTGGAATCATATTATATTTGATCTGATCAAACACCATGTGGTGTTACCAAGTTACCAAGGCTCTAATTTATGCACAGCTATACTTTACTGTACATCTTGCCTTTTGCACAGTGAACATCAAATACTGTAGAAATTCAAAATATAGATTATTTTGTACACAATATATAGTCCACCACTAAATTAAACAAATCCCAGCACTCCAGGACACTGTAATGTAACAATGTCATATGTTTTGCAAATGTGCCTTTGCCTTATTTTAAAATCTGATAAGGACAGGATGAATCAGCATTTGAAATTCATAATAATACTAGTTTGTACTAGTAATTACTACCACCATCATCATCATCATCATCACCACCCGTGTCTTGCACAATTAGCACTGATCACTTTGAAGAAAACCTCTGTTGCACACTACCTCGAATAGCTGACGTCTGCTGCTGAATGTTGTTATTGGTGTCTTTGCTCTTTACATATTTAAATTGTATTAAGTTTTTTTTTTTTTTTAAACTATATTTTATTATTTAATTTTGCGTCATTGGGCTGGCACTGGGACCAAGGAAATACATTTCGTTCCGCCTCATGTCTGACATGTGTTGATATGACAATAAAAATTCTTTGAATCCTTGAATCCTCGTGTCCTTATTCAAAATTATGATGCAGTAACTGAGATCAAAATAATTTCCAAGTTTTAATGTGGGCGTTTGAATCTGTGAATTCATTGAGTGCTTATGCTTTTGAACAATGTGTTTTTATGCGTCAGAATTGCTGTGATTCCACGTCAAGTTGTTTCTTGTCAATGTCGACTTCCTCCTCCACACAATGACTAGAGTTTGAATTTTTGGATTTTTGCCGGTATGTGATCTGAACTTCAGCTAAGTCTTCATAAAAAACAAAGTCATTGTGCCTAAAGTGATTGTAAACAATTATAATTTTATGTGTCTTTAATCAACACATCCATAAAAATTTCACAAAGATAAAAGAAAAATAAAGTGGACCCAACGCCTATTTACTTTAAGAAAAGTTCACTGGAGTCAGTCATTTTCATACACGGAGTCCAATTATGACGTTGTCATGCTGAGATTCTTACAGAGGGGGTATTGTATGACTCTATTGCTCGTTCTTGTTAAATTTCTACTTTTTCATTGACACCCTCACCATCAGGAAATTGCTTCTTCTACACATAGATGCACAATTTAACACTGAAACACACGTTATCTGTTCTACTGCCTGGTTTCTTTGTGCCTTTGGGTGTTTTGACATGAAACCTACTGCATTTCTTTTAATAGTTCTAAGGCGCTAGATTACTACGACTGTTAAGCTCTAGCTCTGCTTCTTCTGTGTCTAATGTTTATTTCTCTGCATCTTTAAGTAAAAACATTGCGCATTAAATTAGTTTTTTCATGGCTTTGGAGGTGAAGACTCACGAAACTTGAGACGTGGTTCTGCATCATTGAAAACTAAAATGTGCCAAAGGAGACAAAACCTGGATGAAAATATGCAAGAAGAAACAGATGCTGAAGGGAGAGATCAAATGACGGGTTCATATGATTTTAAGAGTGTAGCACACGTGCGTGAGATTAAATGCTGGGGTGCATATGAGAACAAGCCAGTTATTGTGACACTGACTGAGATGTGTTTGCACAAAAGCGAACACGCTTTTAATGTGTGCAGGATCAACCAGCGTGCACTTACTCATATATGTAAGTCAGTGTGACTTACTCAAATATGTAAGTCAGTGTGACTTACTCATATATGTAATTCAGTGTGACTTACTCAAATATGTAATTCAGTGTGACTTACTCAAATATGTAATTCAGTGTGACTTACTCAAATATGTAAGTCAGTGTGACTTACTCAAATATGTAATTCAGTGTGACTTACTCATATATGTAAGTCAGTGTGACTTACTCATATATGTAAGTCAGTGTGACTTACTCAAATATGTAATTCAGTGTGACTTACTCAAATATGTAAGTCAGTGTGACTTACTCAAATATGTAAGTCAGTGTGACTTACTCAAATACGTAATTCTGTGTGACTTACTCATATATGTAAGTCAGTGTGACTTACTCAAATATGTAAGTCAGTGTGACTTACTCAAATATGTAAGTCAGTGTGACTTACTCATATATGTAATTCAGTGTGACTTACTCATATATGTAAGTCAGTGTGACTTACTCAAATATGTAATTCAGTGTGACTTACTCATTGATAGGTTTAAACTTTAACACACTCTTTGTTTAATCTCATTGTTATTTTACGCACGGTATACTGCTTGTCTTATAAGATAGTTGTACACGTCAGAGAATATATCTTGTACAAGTTGCTTATCTTCATGTCATCTGTGACCTCCTTACTTTCAATAAAAGCCTCAAGAGGCCATCAGAGGGGGGGGGGCGCGGACAGAGACAAGAGCAGCTGAGATGAGGCTGAGTTCTCTGTCCGTCCTCCGTGATGATGTATGAAAACCTTACTGACTTTGTCTTTCTTCTTTATTGTGTGTTTAATAAATGTTAGGTCGTTTAAACCTGACACTCATATATGTAAGTCAGTGTGACTTACTCATATATGTAAGTCAGTGTCACTTACTCATATATGTAATTCAGTGTGACTTACTCATATATGTAATTCAGTGTGACTTACTCATATATGTAATTCAGTGTAACTTACTCATATATGTAATTCAGTGTCACTTACTCATATATGTAATTCAGTGTGACTTACTCATATATGTAAGTCAGTGTCACTTACTCATATATGTAAGTCAGTGTCACTTACTCATATATGTAATTCAGTGTGACTTACTCATATATGTAAGTCAGTGTCACTTACTCATATATGTAATTCAGTGTGACTTACTCATATATGTAAGTCAGTGTGACTTACTCATATATGTAAGTCAGTGTGACTTACTCATATATGTAATTCAGTGTGACTTACTCATATATGTAAGTCAGTGTCACTTACTCATATATGTAATTCAGTGTGACTTACTCATATATGTAAGTCAGTGTGACTTACTCATATATGTAAGTCAGTGTGACTTACTCATATATGTAAGTCACACTGACTTACACATATATGAAAACACTCTTCCCGGTCCGGTTTTGGAACATAAGAATGCAGTTTTTCTCTAAGATCAAACAACATTACCTAAGCAGTATATAGACAAGAAAATATTTGCTGTTGCCAATATAAAATTGTTTAATGCTTAAAAGTGAATTCTGACTTTTTTTAACAGTTTGAAAAAAACTCGTAAGGAAAATGCCGTAGGTTAGATATTGTCTTCTACAAAAAAAAAAGAAAAAATAAGACCAGCAACAACATAAACTGGTCCTATTAAAAAAAAACTAAATAAAATATCATACACAAAACACTCAATCCTGATTGGAAACTTGATTGCAGGAGTTGTTGAATATTTTTAGATTATTCTTATTAGTCTATTCTGTGTTATGTCAGTTTTTCAGGTAAGCAATCTGACATATTAACATTGTTTATACTTAAAATACGTATTTCTAATTAAAAAGTTTCAAATCAGAAAACTGGGGAAAGGAAACAACACAATAATTTGCTTATTTATTTGTTTTAAATGCAAAGCATAAAAAAGAAAGGAAAAAAACAAAGGTTCTTTTATTAGACAAAATTAGAGAAAAACCACCCACATAACAGGTTCCTATGTTGTTCGCTGCTGTATAACATAAGACCCAATATAACACGTGTAGCATTCTAGTAACAAAGTTAAAAAATATTTGACTTGGGCATAGCGCTCTGTGACCACACTTCAATACATCCAAGGACAACAACAGCGATGCCGACGTTATTAATACACTCACTCACTCACTTACACGCTTTCCTGAGCTGTACAATATGAGTATATATGTAACATAAAGAGGAAAGGTTTGATCTGGTGAGAGATCTCCAACAACTTTATTTATTCATCTGACCCAACAGCCTTTACAGAAAGTATGAAATGAAATGCATGTCAGTGAAAATGAAATAAATAGATAGCAAAACAATATTTTCATACTTATTCCTTGCAATGATTGACCATCCCAACAGACTGAAGCACACTACATTCTGTCGGAAAGGAGTAAGAAAGACGGAGAGTTTTTTACGTGGAAAGCAGAGGAAGCAGAGTGATGAGGCAAGGCGGAAAAAAGTTTTCCTTAGACAGGCTGCCAATCAGTCTGGTATGGCGGATTTAGGAGCGCGGGTAACCCGTGAAAAAGCCAGTAGGCCTCAGTTTTAAATAAAGCAGGAAGCGAAATAAGATATAAAAAAAAAAAAAACATTGCCGTTACATGTCCCCTTTTGTTCAAGCATTTGATGGGAAAGGTTTTTTTCCTGTTGTTTTTAGAACTTAAGTTTTGTGGATTTTCCATGGACAATTTGATATACTTTCAGTAGACAGCACTCACACATTGTAACCAAAATAATAAAAAATAAATAAATAAATACACAGGTTATTTATTTTAGCATTTAATCAGTTTATTCCAATCAATTTTTACAATATGGGAGGAATTCCTGTGTGTCAGTGAGTCAGTGGTGTATTCTACATTATTTGTCTCTGCTGGTTCATCCTGGTGTTATGAAGCAGAGACTTTTTCAAGTCATTTCCATGTAGAATCCCCTTTTCTAATTTAACTGGCACACTGCTGTCACACTGCTTCATACGTTGTCCTTTCACATTGCCATGCATGTGGTCAACAATCTGAAGGAGAGAATTCTTGAAATTGCAGATGAATATCCAACTGTGACAAACATTGTTCTGCATACAGGTTCAAATGATGTGTCCAAACAACAGTCAAAGGTTCTGAAATGGGACTTCATTGATGTTTAAATACAGTGAGTTATCTGAATGCAGCTGTATTTATCAGTGGACCTGTACCACCCGTCAGAGGGGGAGAGGAAGGATTCAGCAGGTTGTTGGCACTGAATAAATGGCCCCAACAGAGCAGGCAAAGTTACAGCGCCCAGCAGTTGGTGCGTCAACAGCAGGTTCAGGATGTGAACTGTGTCCACCGAAAACCGGTTTAAACATCAGGACACAGTTTCACGTCATTAACAGCAAAGACCTGGAGAACATCTTATGTCTACTGAACTTCTCCTCTTGCTGTTAAGACGACCTGCCAACAGATTATTTTTTTAAAAAGGTCTCAAAGAGTTTGGAGTCAGACCTGTTACAGACTGTGAACTTGTCTTTAATGTCAGGTGTGTTTCCAGAACCACCGAAAACAGCTGTGATTAAACCTCTGCTGAAAAAGGACAAGCTTGACAAGACACGTATGAACAACTACAGACCGATCTCAAATCTCACATTTTTAAGCAAGATAACTGAAAAAAACTGTTGTTTCTTTTTGTAACAAAGTAACTGCTATGATGCCGTCCAGTCAGGGTTTAGACGGAACCACGGCACTGAGACGGCTCTGACCAAAGTGTTTAATGACATCTGCTTGAATACAGACGGTGGCAAAATGTCAGTCTCTGTTTTGCTTGATCTCAGTGCTGCATTCGATGCAGTTGAACACAAGATATTAATTAAACAACTGTTAAAACAGATTCAAAACGTACTTAGAGAACAGGCAATACGTTGTGTTAATAGATAATTTTACATCTGAGCAGACAAGAATCACATGTGGAGTTCCCCAAAGTTCCATCTTGGGACCTTTTCTGTTTAACATCTAGATGCTCCCATCGGCACAGATTATAAAGAACAGCAAAATAAACCATCACAGCTATGCAGATGACACACATATATATATTACTAGTTTCCTTTTTTTCTTTTCTTTCTCTAGGGATTATTAAAACATGGTTAGACTGACATGAGGGATGGTGAATGGAACACACTTACACACACCTATGCGCACATAAAAAAAAAAAAAACCCTCTGTTGAAAGATTAAAATGCATATATTTGGCTATTGGCTATGTTCTACCAGACTGGGTATTAACCATTACTATATGTGCAAACAAAGCGAAAAGTCTTTCATTTTGTTGGCAATGAGAATTACTGTTTCTACTCTTTTCAGTTTAGTTGAGCAAATATGATTAAATCATTGTTAGTTACAAAAAAACTAACCTTCTTTGTGCATAGTGTCATCTTCTTAACCATAAACAACTTAAAAAACCCATACACATACATGGTTTTTCATTTCTTTAAGTGTGTCCATCAAATCTTTAAACATACTCAAGATATATAATAACATTAATTAACTTGTATGGGAGATTCAAATTAACACAGAATCCACAGTTCATGCCTCTGTAACAAAATATAACAAAACATCAGAACAAACAAAATATGATCACATTTATACCTTTTAAATGTTTTTTAAATAGTTTGAAGGTAGATAAAGACCATTGCCTTATCAATTTTAGCGTAGAGATAGGTACATGAAGAGCCGCTATTTTTGCTATCAGTTGACAGATTCTCAGAGAATGAGGAGAATAACGGTCAACTGGCTGACCACAGAATGAGCAGAGGCCACGGAAGCCAATCAGCATTTCGTCATCGACCACAAACAGCGGCGCTGACCAGAGGGTTGGGGCCCGATGGCTCAGGAATTTTTTTTATGGAAGAGAAAGGACAAAAAGCGGTATCTGTCCTGGCAATTAATATTTGAGTACCTAGGCATAAACGGTGAGGCTATGAGTGCTTTAGGGTGATAGAGCAAAGGTGCTCATCAAATAAAAGATCAGAGAAAGTGAGATCATGCTGAGGGTCAAAGGATAGGGTTCTAGTAGTGTATTCACTGCACATAAGAAACCAATAAGCCATCAAAAGCACAGATTCTAACATGGAGTCAGCGTATGGTGATATGAATCCTTGATTCAACCTTAACACCAATGTATGCACCAGTGGTAAAGTCAAGGGGTAACCTTTTGTCATTGCCTGAGGGACGAGCCTTTTTAGGCCATTGAGGAGCAGGTGAATGGAAGGGTTTCCCAGGAGACTTGCAGAAAGGTAATCTCATCATCTCATGTGGAACTGGACTGCTGCTAGGTTTGTTTTGATGATTTGAATTTGATTGCAGTGCTTTTCAAATAAGTAAACAACAAAAACCAAGCAGAGGGTAAGATTTAATGGTGCTTTTTGCTAAGCCTAGTCTCATATAATTGGAAACAGACTAACGAGTCTCCAAGTGTAGATGAGCTTAGTAAAGTGTCATTTGCTTGAAAGTTGGACAGGGCAGGCTGAATGGCTTGGCTTGTGGACACATGTTTTTGAACTCCTGAAATTTGAAGCAAGAGAGAGAATCAGATTATTTTTATGGGCAGGGATAAAAGTAGCTCAAAAAACAAAGCTATTCAATACGCAGAACCATGTTTGACGTCACATGAGAAGGTTAATTGGTGAAATTCTTAAATGGCCTTTATTGATGATTTCCACTGTAGCTGCATTGTCGTAGAGCACCATGATTTGTTATATTGACCACATAGACCCCCAGAGCAAGCACGCAATGACTATAGGGTAAAGCTTGTGGAGTGCACAAGTTTGAGTTCTGGATTACTAGGGGCCAGACATCTGCAAACAACTCACTATTGAAAAACCAATAGCAGCCCGTCTACGAGAGTTTGTCAACAGATAAGGAGGCCTGCATCAATAAGCTGTCAAGAGTTATGCCCAGGAAGTCCAAATGCGTAGAGGGGCTGAAAGTTTTCTCTTCAAAGAGGGGAATGCTGAGGTAAGAAAAAAGCCTAATGACTGTAGAAATGCAGTGAGCTCGAGGAGACGATGGGAAGTCCAAAAGGTGCAAAATGAAGGGGAGTCTGCAATCCTTATAGAGATTCCAGCACAAGGCCTGGGACAAGGTGTTAAAGATGGTTACTACTAAAAGGGCAACCAAAAATCAACCAGACCAGGATATAGTACAGAGAGCGCCACCTAAATTCACGGGAGTCAAAGGATGAGTGACGTTTATTTTCCCAGATTTCAGTGGAAGCGATGAACCATGTACCCATGGCAGGTAGTTCCCAGTCAGCTTACTCAGCATCTTAGCTTTGCTTCATTCTAAGGAAAATGGGCATCAAAACCAGTCTGTAGAAACCAATGGGTCACACGACCAAAGGTTTTGTCCATTGTTATATACAGTCTATGGATGTATGTCACCGTCCCCCATACTTGCACACATATTTTACATTGCCTTGGTTGTTAAGTCAATAAGTCAATTCATCAACTAGTGGTCAGTGCTGTTTTCAGAGGTCAATATTGTCTTGTTTTTTTAAAATATCTTCGAGTAATAAAAATCAATTCAGGAGCATCCAATGTCTTCTTTCTTCTCTATTCACTGTGCAAAAATACAGCTTTTAATTCTTGCTAGAAATCAGGGACTTTTGTTCTTTTAGTTGACTTTCCCAGAAAGTCCTTGGCTGTATCATTTCATTTGGGAGCATTTTTTGTAAGGAGGTGTTTTTGTGAGTTCCTCTTGTGTCAGATATTTTGTTCTAGAGTCTAGCAAGTGATGACAGGGTGCATAAGGTTTCTATAATTTTCATTAACAGTGCAAACAGTCAAAATACATGGCAAGACAACGAAGGATCTAACGATCCATCAGCTGCATTCGTTTTGGTCATCGCTTTGTTGTGTGCACATACAAATTTGTCCTGGACACACCTCCATTTGTCTTTCACCTTCTTTGGACTCGCTCCCAAATCGAACGTGATCTCCTTCCAACTATTATTATTTAATTTATGCTTGTCCCTGTGCCCAAGTGATACGATGTCGTAGATAGGGTAGTACTTGTGAAAACACTCACAGTTTCTCCTCAAAAGCTCGTGCAATGTATACAGTCGTTGTTGTCGTCTTTTTCTTCTTCTTCTCTGTTTTGTTTTTTTTTGGTGTTCTCATGTTAGCTATACAGCTCAACACTGCCCCTATGGTTTCCAGTGGTGAAGCGATGGATCTGCAAGGGCTTGAAAACCATAGACTGTATATAACAATGAGCAAAGCATTCAGTTTTCGTTTTGAACGGGGCACAGCCATGTTGCTCAGCAAGCTGACTGGAGCAGGCCCACTACAAGCAATCAAAGTTAGCTCCCAGCTCCTTCAGCCAAAGCCTGCCGAAATATCTGCAGACCTGCTGTCAGACGTTTCCAGTGGGATATACCCTTTAACTTGTTGACTTGACAGCAAAGTCAAAAATGACCACTGTGTTTAGCTGAGGCCGAGTTTGTAAAGGTGGCTGGTTGCTGCACTGAGCATAAAAGCATGTCGTTTAATTGCTGAACCAGGCTGTAAATATGTTTATTTCTGCTTTAAAGTTTGACATTTTAGCAATGACGGGTAGGAGCGCGGGCCGGATCCCCGGCCCGCACTCCTACTGTCTGGGTCTTGTCCTGCGGGGGGGATGCCTGGGTCTCGGGGGGGCCGGGGCTGCTCCTTGGCTGCGGCGCCTGGTACCGGGGCTGACTACTGGGAGGGGCCCCCTGGTTGGAAGTAGTGCGGTGGCGGTCCACCGGCCGGGTGCGCCGGGATGTGTTGGCGGGCTCTTTTTCCCTGGCCTGGCGTGGCCTCTGGGTGTCGGCTGTGTGGTGGTGCGCCGACGCTGGCGGACCGTGACGGCACCGTTCTTGCTTGGCGGGGACGCGCCATGTTGGGTTGCCTGGGGATCCGGGGGCGCCCCGCGCCCTTGTCTTCCTGGACTTGTCAGGCTCCTTGCGGAGGTGATTTGACATGGAAGGGGAGGTGGGGCCGGTGGCCGCCTTCTCCTCTGCCCTGCTCTGCTGGGTGGGTTGGCTGCAGCCGCCTCTTGGGGGGGGGCATGGGTTGGCCTGGGGGCGGGGGGGCAGGGGGGCGATGACCAGTGACGATGGGAACCAACAAGGGTTTTGTAAGAATAATTACTTTAGCAAAGTTAAAAATAACTATTCAAAGGAAGGAGGTATGTAAATGATTTGTTGTTGTCATTTTTATTGTGATTATTATCATATTTTTGTATATGTATGTATTTATGTGCACAAAGAATTATGAGTATGTAGGTATTACCATATATATATATATATATGGGTTTCCATGTTGTCGGTGTGCATGTACATGTGTGTGTGTGTGTGTGTGTGTACGTGTGTGTGCATTTACACAAGTGTGTGTGTATGTGGGTGTGTGTGTGTGGGGGGGGGGGGGGGGGGGGGGGGGGGGGGTAGGGGTGTGCGTACACGTGTGTGTATGTGGGGGTGTGCGTGTGCATGTACACGTGTGTGTGTGTGTGTGTGCATGTGCATGTACACGTGTGTGTGTGTGTGTGCGTGAGAGTACACGTGTGTGTGTGGGTATATGTGTCTGTGCACGTGTGTGTGTGTGTGTGCGTGTGTGTGTGTGTGTGCGTGTGTGGGTGTGCATGTGTGTGTACGTACACATGTGGACGTGGGTGTGGGTGTGTGCAAACACATGTGGAGGTGTGTGTGTGTGTGTGGATGGGAGTACACATGTGGAGGTGTGTGTGTGTGTGTGTGTGTGTGTGTGTGTGTGTGTGTACACGTGCGGATGTGTATATGTGGGTATGTATGTGTGTTTGTATGTATGCATATATATAGATATATATAAGTATGCACTAGGTGTTTATATGTTACTGTGTATATGTAGATGCATTTCTATATGTGTATTTATTGATGTATGGGTATATATATATATATATATATATATATATATATATATATATATATATATATATATATGGACAAATACAGGATATATGTATATGCACATGAAACTAAAAAGCACAGGTGCACATGATTGTATCAGAGTATATTAATATGTATGAATAAGTACTTACTGATGCACATGTATCTTACATACATAATGCTTCGAGGTCAACACACGGATCATTGCTGGGTGTATGTATACGGGGGTGTGTGTGTGTGTGTGTGCATTGTGCATTGAGGTACAAATTGAGTTGCTCTGTTTACAATGTATAAAGAATATGTACTAGATAACAGCATACATGTCCACATATGTATGTGTATGTATGTATGTAGGTATTATATATGACTACTCAATACTGCCTCCAGCACCCCCCCAACGCTCAAACGATCAGAAATGTGATTGTAAATAAGAAACTCCTCCTCCTTTTTCCTCTATTTTCTTTTTCTTTTTTTTCCTCTATTTACTTTTTTTTTTTTTTTTTTTTGCTTATAACACCTGATTGTCTTGTGTCCACCTTTTACCCCTTAAACAACACATTATAAACTTCTTGACAAATATTACAACACAGACACCAAACTGCACCACCACTGTCTTGTCTCTCTCTTCTGCTCTCTTTCTCTCCACCCTCCACACCCGGTGACTCTAGCCCTCCTCTGCAGAACATTTACACCCCTCTCTTCGACTCTCCCTTTACTCTTATCTTGTTTGATTTCTCCAGGGATCAATAAAAATATAGTTTGACTGTTATGAGGGCTGGTGAAGGTAGCACACTTGCACACACTCACCCACACACACAAAACACCCTTGGTTACCAGATTAAAATGCATATATACAACTCCGGTTATACCAACATGGTATCAACCATAAATATATATGCAAACAAGGGTTAAAAAAAAAAAAAAAAAAAAAAAAAAATTTTAGCAATGACAATAGAGGCCGGCTCTAAAAGCAATTAAATCGGTCAGTCAAGTAACTGCAATGAAACTTAGTTCTGAATGAGCATCAGTGTGGAAATAAAAAGGTTGGCGCTTGCTGAAAAACTGACCAAATTACCTGCCTAAACAACGGATACGGGTGAAAATCGAGCATGAATGAGCCTTTAGAGACATCATATATTTCAGATTACTGTTTAATTTGAAAACTGAAGAAAAATATTTATTGATTATAATTAGTTTTGGACTGAGCCACTTCTGTGTTCTCTCACTTTATCAAACTGAACCAGGTCATCAGTCAGTTTCACTGTCACAATAAAATCCTTTGTTCACACAAGCGACACACAACAGTAATACCAAAAAACAGCCAAAAATACTAATATTAAATGCTCAAAATCCCTTTTATTTTTCACTTCTAGTTGCTGTTGCTTGTAATTTCGGTGTTATCTCACACTTTTTGTACCAGCACAGTATTTTGAATATAATTTTCATAGGCTGGACAATTTAGTGCAAAATATGAGTTGCAGCCAAAAAAATTTTGTTGTTTTTTTTTTGTTGTTTGTTTGTTTTTCATAATTACAACCCCGGGAAGTGTCATTAGTTCAACTTCTTTTGCTTCCATCACACCAGTTTCCTCTATAGTATTCACTTTCACTGCAAGTCTAAACTGTTTTTTACAACCTCTACAAAACCACGTCTATATCTCTATGAACCCTCTAGGTTCTGAAGGCACAGTCACAGGCACCTATGACCTAAGAGCTCACAGAGGACCTGTTCCTCTCTGAGGAGAAATTTAATAACAACCCTCAGTCAAAACGATGTCCATGTAGTCCATCACTCAGTACTAAAAACAAAATAGTTAAACAAAATGATTAAGAATCTATTCTACTATTTTAACTCTTCAGATCAGACTCATTGCTTCAAGCAATCCAGTGGTGATGGTCTGAGGCCTTGACAGCAGCCCTCACACTGCTCGTCGAGGTCAAGATGAATCACTCAAAAGGATCCTGCTCATGAATGCCTGCTTGTCATGTCACAAATTCAATACATTTTCATGTCAGTGAAACTAAGATTGTAAAAGATTGAAAAAAGTTGTCTTTTTGATGTTTATTTCTTGCAAGGATGGACACATCTTGACAGAATGAAGCAGGCGACATCCTGGAGAAATGGCCCGCCAAGACAAAAATGGAGTATCCGATAGAGAAATTCAGTCGAGACAGAGTTAAGAGAGCTTAAAAGGACTTTCCCAAAGACAGGCTGGCAGCTAGTCTGATGGGGCAGTTCTGGGAGGTCAGGTCACCCCTGAAACAATCAGCAGTAAAAAAAATGAAATAAGATTAAAATAAGAATAGATTTCCCTTATCACAGCTCCAAATGGTCCACAGTTTTGTCAGTCTTGGTGCTTTTTCCTTGCAGACTGTCAACCTTCTCCTGACTCAGTCAAAATTATACCTGAATACTGGCGGTGATCAGCTGCAGCTCCTGAGCAAACCAAAACTCTGCTACCTCCTGGCTATGTTAAGGGAATGCATCACTTCCTAATCTTCCTTGCTAGAGCTCATCTCCTCTTTCTCATCAATAAGCTTCGGCTGAAGCCAGAGTTTTTTCTTTTGTTTGGTTTATTTTTTGGTTGGAGGTAGAAAGATACACGGTGCATTCACCTCTGCAACTCAAACCGTAGTTAATGATAACCACCTGCTTAAAATGTTATGGTCACCTTGCAACAAATACAGGACATCCAATTTGTGCCAGTGAGCCCTTTTACTCAGCTGCTTTCCGTGCTCTGCAGTGATCCCAGGCTGAGATGATGCCATCAACTTATAACTCCGCTTGTTGCACTGAAATCATGTGCCTGCCTTTTTGTTTTCTAAATGATATCTACCACACTTAAAAAAAAGAAAAGAAAAAGACTATTGATTCAGTTTCTGTTTCCCCTGCCCCATTCTACAAACAAAACAGAAAATGTTTTTTTTTTCCTCCCTTTCTTTCATCATTCTGTTTTGGAATGAATAAATACTGCAGATTTTTTCATTTTTTCACTGATTTGGTTCTGAAAAAGGAAAAACAAACAAACCAAACAAAACAAAAGCGTTTTGGTCATTGTGTGTGCAGTGTTCTTGCTAAAGTATGTGGTATTTGTATTCTGTCACCTGATTACAAACCTTTTTAGAGTCCATGCATTCAATACCAGTTCTCACAACTGCCCCCTCTATAAATTAGAGGGGGCAGTAAATATATATCTATAAATCTAAGCTTAAAACCGAGATTAGATGAGATCGGGGTACGTTTGTTATGGTTGTGTAAGTGTATAAAGGATCTTTCATATTTATGTAACTTATATATTTTCCTTTGTTAGATTGTCAAAATTTACAAATTTAGAATTAAGCAGTTATGATCTCACACAGCCTTAATAAAAATACAATCATAAAATGTGTTTAAAATATTCAATTATGCTGACAAAAGCCTCTGTTATAGCAATGACTGATCTTCACTTTAAGTGCAAACACACCTTTTAATATTATATCCTTTTCAAATGAGTTTCTGTCCCATCTATTTAAAAACAATCCTAGAGCTATATTGGACATTTTGCTGGTAAAGCAAATAACGTTTTGCTCCCATGTTGGACAGAAAAAAAATCTTAGTCTGGGCAAAAATTAGGTTTAGACAAAAGAGCTGGAGATGGTCCAAGTTCAGTGCAGAAAGGTTTATTTCAAAGCAGAGTAAATAAACCCGAATCATACCTGGAGCAGACTGAATTTTATAAAGCACCCACTTCTATGTTTAGTCCCTGGTAGCATCCTACCGTTTTCCTTAAACAACACACACACACACACACACACACACACACACACACACACACACACACACACACACACACACACACACACACACAAACCTCTATTGGTCTAAAAGTAGTGGTGTTACATCAGCTCCTCTTTCTTTTCAATGAAACTCAAAATATGATTTCTATCCCCAAAAGGAAACAAGTTGTTGCAGCAATCAGGATTTAAGTCTCTTCAAAGAGTAACTGAAGAGTTCATTTTGGTTGGCATTGAGCCAATCCCCAGCACACGTCCTTGGCTGAAGTTAACTTTGTCCTTGGTGCCAGATATATATATATATATATATATATATATATATATATATATATATATATATATATATATATATATATATATATATATATATATATATATATATATATATATATATATATATAGGCATATTTAAAAGTACCTTCAGCTGTGCTTCCTGACACCACTATTCCACTATTATATCCTTTTTTTTGTAACTTTCCATTTAGAGCAGTAATATACTTTACTCAATGTAATACTATAATACACTATAATACTTGTAATCTATTCCAGTGTAGGGTCAGATTTTATATCAGCAATATAGTAAATAATCGTGACCCATTCCTTGATAATATAACACACAAATAACAGTCTGTTTCAATATGATGCAGGTATTACACAAATATCTACACCTTCACCCACTGCTTGAACATCCTGTAGAAAAATCAGAAAGGTCAAGTTTAACTGAATCAAGTTTTAAATGCAATCCAAGTAATTCAATACAAAAGGAATTAACAGGTACAAGTCTTTTGATAGGATGGCACTTTTCCTTTCTCATCAACAGAAGAAAATTCAAAAAGCACTTTTTTCATAACATTGTATTATCCGTCCAGCCTATAACCTACATTTGACCGTGAAATTCAAATTCATAAATACTTTATTGATCCCCAAAAGAGAAATTAACTAACTTAAAAAAAAGATAAAGGCATTGCTTCACGCCTAAAAAATTAGATTGGAAAATCTAGACAAGTAAATCCTCTGAAAAAGGCTTACACATAACCAGAACTACATATCCCCCACCACTTTTAGAGGAGACTAGGGGCAATTCTATGTTATTTTTACTGCTGTAGCCAGGTGACAAAGAACAAACACAGAGTTGTTGAACAAAGTATTGCCTCATCACATGGCAGCAATTAGTTTTATGACCTCTGTTTTCAGCTTATATTTACACTCTGTCTCATTGTTTTGAGTTGATGTCATTATAATCTTGTGGACCATGGATCTCTATGTTAGATCCCATCACCACTGGACCTTTTAGACTGTTAAAATTATGTTTTACCCCTTATTAACATGTCTGGCCTTGAGTAGATCAATCTGCAATATCAGTTGGTAATCTACTGTTGAATCATGTACGTGGAGTAATCTCCACGGAGTAATCTCCATTTAAAAATGAGTGTACGTAAAGGTGTGTGGGCTATATTCTGTGAAATTCTGTTTATCATAATACCATAAGAAGGACACCATAAACATATTAATGTCTTGTAGTCATGCCTCAGCTAGAATTTGCTGTGTGAGCAGAAAAGTACAGTGCAGCTGCAGGTCAGGTTGAAGTGCTGAGCGGCTGCGAGTTGATGTGTCAGCAAAACCACCAGACTGAGGTCAAAAGTGCTAAATGATAGGGAATAGGGAAAAGTACTCTAAGAACCTATTCTCAAAATAAAACAAAAAAATTATGGTATGGATAACATTGAATGCATAAGTTAATTGCAAGAATGTGATTGTAGGCAAGTGATTTGTAAAGACGTTTTAAAGACAACCAATGAGAGTTCAGACACCAATAAATCGAGCTTGAACAAGCAGGATTAGACCTGCCCCACAGCTAAAACACACCTATAAAAATTGAGCTTAAAAGATGATGACTGCATTGTAAGGTTAGTCGTTTCTGCAGAACTGTGCAAGTTTTTTAGTTTTTTTTACCTGTGTTAAGGAATAAAAACTCCTTGGACTCTCACACCTGCATTTCAAACCCAGGGGCCCATAAACTAAGGTAAGCAGGGACTGAGTGTAGGACGAAGAGTAAGCAACAAGCCTCTCATTGATACCGCGCTTAATAAAATTCTTTAAATAAAAAAATAAATAAACGAGTAAAAGTGGTTCTGATGAGAGGGTGATTGCACGCTTTCCTATTTTTAGTTAAGAAAAGAGAAGGGTCACCTCTGGGATGGTGATCAGAGAAGCTTGCAAGTAAAAGTGCAGAGGCGGCGTTTGTAGCTACAAATGTAGATAAGATATTGGCCAAGTAAATAAAGCTGCGTGTACAACTGTACAGTTAATTGTTGTATATATCTAATTGTATAAAGTTGGAAGGAGTATGCCGACTGTTTAAGTTTGTCTAAAAAATAGTTTTGAGTGTTTCTGCGCACAGTGGAAGGAGAGGACAGAGTAAATAATGTATATACAGATGATTTAAGTCGTCCAAATCTATATTGGACATATAATGTTCGGAGTAATAGCGCTAATAACTGTGTTTTGTTCCTGGGTGGAGTAGTGCTGCGAGTAATTGAAGATATCAGCTGGACTGAATTAGGAACTTAAGTAGTAAAATAAAACAATGGATATACTACAGAGATATAGTTAAAAGAGTAATAAATATAAGTAACTAAATATAAAAAACTTAAGTAATGAAGCAAAAAAAAATATATTGTCAGTGTCTTAGTGAATTTGGGGATTTTAAGTGGCTCAACAGTCTGAATTGGTCGTAAGGTGTCTTAAGTATTATATTTGATTTGGTCAGTTACTCAGACCAAATGTGTCAAACACACTGACTGGCCTAAGACCACAAGTAAATATTAATAAAATAGTAAAAAATTAAATAAAACCAATAAATATAGTCACAAAGTTTATAATGTCACTAATCAATTTGTAAAACTATTAGTTTGAGAATGTAAACTAGTCAGTTTTATATTCCCAGCAGATATATAATGTGCTGGGAATGTATAGATTAACACAAGAACGAGACCCAGTAACGCAAGGTATTCTGACTCACTTGGTAAGAACAAACTTGAAGACGGTGTAGGGCAATAGCATGATAAACCACCTCCTTATGTTGCAGACACAACCCCATGTGTAGGGCTGTACCCTATGTTGTGTGTCTATGATCAATTACAGGGAGAAGTTAAACTGAACTGTCAGAAATATGTACTGTCATACTAGACAAAAAGCCAAAAAACTAAGGCGAAACATCAAGCTTATAAAGTTTTCCAAGCAGTACAGGAGGAGGAAGAGACTGCCGGTACAGAACACATAGAGAAAGTTCTAACAAAAGACTGGACTGAGAACCAACACCCAGAAGACAGAGCTGAGATTGAAGAGTTTGAAAAGATAAATCAACTTGTGAAAGAAAGAGAAAGACCTGCAGCAGAAACTGGAGAAACTTGAACTGGAAGAAACCAGCAACTGAAGAAATCACAGCTCCTTAAACTGGAAGAACAATGAAGACGAGAGAAAATCCAAACTGCAGAAGAAACGAAAGGAGGTTATCGAGTGTGCAGGGTTCACCAGCATCACAAAGTACCTCAGTAGTAGTATGTCTGTTATCTAAAATTAACTGAATAGTTTAGGACGTTTAGTTTAGATGGAGCATTCAGCTTTTATGCTCCATGGATCTGGAACAAACTTTCAGCAAAGTTCCTTTAAATCAAGGTTAAAAACTAATGTGTTTAGAGCTTTCCTTGACCGAATTATTTAAATCATTCTAATTCAATTCAATTTTATTTATACAGTGTATATTACAATAATAGTTGTCTAGGTGCTTTCCAGAGACCCGGAACGTGACCCATGACCCAGCCAAGCAAGTAATACATAAACAACGGCAGGTCAGTATGTGGCAAGAAAAAACTCCCTTTTAAGAGGAAAGAAACCTTGAGCAGGTCCTGGATCATAAGGGGTGACCCTCCTTCTGAAGACCAGCTGGGTAGAACAGGAAAAGGGAGATCAGAAAGAGAGAATGAAGAACTGAGACAGGAGAGACCAGCCTCTCACACCGTAAAGGGTACGAAAGACAAGATATTTAAGTATTAACTATCATCAGCAGGAAAACTACGGGTTCTCTGTATATGACTGATAAATAGTTGGTTACGTTCTGAATTTAGATTTAACAGAGGTTATTGTTTTTGGTCCCAAACACTATAGGAATAAGCCAATTTTGGGATGGCCTCCAGAATTACTGCACATATCCTTGGAGTTATTTTTGATTAGGATTTGTTATTGGAACACCATATTCATCAGATTTTGTTACATCACTGTAATATATTGCAAAGATTAGGCAGATCTTCTCCCAGAGTGATGCTGATAAACCCAAGTCATTCTCTGAACAGCCTCCAGCTGATCCAGGAACCATATAGAGATTATGTTTCTTCTTTGTTAGCCTTCCTCCGCTTGTTTCCCGTACAATTCACAATCAAATTAAAAATTCTGTTACTCGCATAAAAAGTCCTAAACTGGCAAACTAACAAAGCTCTCTGCTGTCAGAGTTTGGGTTTACTCGTAGTTCCTAGAGTATCCAAGTGCAGATTTGGAGGAAGCGCCTTCTGCCACTGGGAACCATCATTATGGAACCAACTTCCAGTTTGGGTGAAGGAGGCTGACACCACCTCCAGATTTAAAACTAAACTTCAAACATTTCTGTTTATTAAAGCATATAGATAGTGTAAATGTATTGTGTCAGGACCAGTAGCCACAGCTGCAGTTTCAGGACCAGACTGGAGCAGCTCGTCTTAAATACAACTTTATTGTAGATAGGCTACTTTAAACTTACACTGTAGGGGGACACCCACTTGATCCTCTGAGGGGTGCCCCTCACCCTTTTTTCTCTCCTGTTTCCCTTTCTTCAGTTAAATCCACGGTTAATAATTTGAAATAACTCATAAGCATAATTGTGCTCTATTGTGCTTAGTTTGTTGTGCTGGGCTTCCCCCTATTTTCTCTTGTGTATGTTTGCAAGCCAGAGCTTCCAGAGCTGCCCACTGCTCTGCAGTACCACCCTCTGATCATCCCAGCATTTATCTCCACATGTCATAAATGTTTCTGTTGGATATCTACTGACATGCACTCCCATCCTCTCACATCAGCGTCTGCCGTCTGACTGAATGGATACTTAAGAGTATAGCCTCAAGTCTGGTCAGTTAGTAGTAGAGGGGGTTGATAGCACGCCTGTTGCCGGGGGTTTTCTTGCGTCTCTCAGGACAGTATTAAGGGCATAAAGGAAATTCCACGAGTCAGGCAGTTACTCTAGGACAGCTGGACAGGCCCATCAAAGATCTTTAACCCATCAGGAGAGCTAATATCTGCTCCTTTGTTTGAGAAACAGGGTAATAGGATGAGCACTACCAGAAATGACTTCCTACTACTACTACTGCCATTTAGCGGACGTTTTTTTCAAAGCGGCTTACATCTGATAGAACACCACAAGCAAGAAATCAAAAAGGAGGGTACAGCCTGGATAAGCGCTGGTCAGACTGCTTTAAGTCCAGTTGGACCCAGGTGGTGCCATGCTGGTGCCAGAGGATTTTTTTGGGTTCCCTTCGCCCCCTACAACAGTCCCTTTATTCAGCAAAAACTTAAATTCACCATCATAATATCATTTTGGCATAAGTGCCTGCAGCTTTCTCAGTGCTGAGTCATGTAAAGACCTGGACAAACTTATTCTGATGAATGAAGAAGATGATCTAAATGCAGAAATGTTATTTAAAGAGCTGCGTCTTTAGGTTGCTCTTAAAAGTAGGTACAAACCCTACGGATCATACAGAGTTTGGCAGGTCATTCCAACATTGAGGAACAATAGAGGAAAAGAGTATAGCTACTGATTTCACCTCACGTTGAGGAGAAAACACCAGGCATCTTTCACTGGCCGAGTGTAGCTGTCGAGAGGGATTGTAGCTCTGGAAGAAGGAGTGAAGGTAGACAGGAGCCTGTTTCTGTAACTGTTTGGTAAATCAGAAGCAGAGTTTTGAACTTGATGCGCGCTGCAACTGGAACCTCCAGCAAGCAACTGGTGTATATGTCTCTGATCAAACAATCAAAGATACTTAATGAGAGTGCCCTTAACACCTCTTACATCCCTGAAGATGTAATTCCTGCTGGAGTGCCCACGCTCACCCTCCTGCCTGGACAAAAATGTTAATGTGGCTAAGTGGCTGACATTGACCACACATGCACTGGAGGTGTGGTTGGACACAGAGCAGGGGGGTGGGGGGGGGTGCTGGTCTACATGGGATTTGCAGGCAGACCCACAGACATGACTGTAGCTGTGTTTCCATTACACTTTTGCGCAAAAGACAATTAAAACTGTGACAATGCAATTAAAGAAATGCTGCAGGGGGGTTTGCATTTCCATTGAACAGTGTTTTTTGAAAGAGCATAATTCTAATAAGTCTCCATATCTACTCCTGCAACAATCTCTTCAAAACAATGAAAAAACAATCTCAACTGAATTTTGAAGAATATTGCAATTGCCGCTATTGCTGTTGAAAGAACAGATGAAGGTGGCAGATGATCGTTCAGATTATTATTCAGAGTAAAAGCCCTTGTAATGCAGTAATGTATAATAACTAAGCAGAGTTATACCGCAACTACATCATAATAATGAGGTCAAAAACAGCTGGAAAATAGATTTGATGACTTTAGATAGTCCTGCTATGTCACATCCAGCACTGCCGGAGATGTGGAAATGTGCAAAAAGCATTTTCATTACACCTTTGTGATAAAGTTGATTATCAAATTGCCCGAAAAACCACCTCCTGAAGGTGTAAAAACAGTTTTTGCAATATTTGGGTTTTTCTTCTTTAGACCTTTACAGGGTTTCTTTTTTAATATTTGGGTTTTGTGCAAATCTTTTGGTAATGGAAATGTGCTTTGTGAAGCTTTGGATCAACTTTTCCACAGCTAAGACAGACAGATTGTTTTTAACATTTTGGATTGTGGGGCAGCTACTATACGCAATATCATCATCTGACTTGTTGTGATTATCTGAACATAAAGTATGTCGTAATAACAGGAAAAATAGCACCAGCTGGAGCGCCACTGCAGCAGCCTCATGCTCTCATCGACACACACACCAAGAGTGGCAAAGGAAGCATTTCATTCCTTCGAAAATAAAGTAATAGGTCAATGGAATAAATTTAGTGAAGAATTTTGTCACTAAATTCAGTTATGAGGCTGTAAAAAAAAAAAGAATGACTTTAGATATGCGTAGCAGCATCAGGGCAGATAAGTAGAGCAGGCGGTTGAGGGAACGGCTAGGAATTTAATTTAAAAAAATCAATTAAAATTTCTGGATTAATACGTTTTAATCGAAATGTTTTTGTACAATTTTGGTGACCATCTGTTCAACCCAGTGACTCTGCGCTATGTGCGGCGTTTCTCGTCAGAACCGCTCCGTCAGCTGGACGACGCCACGGTCGCACCGACGGCACAAATGTCCTGTACACAAATATCTTCCATAGAAACTAGCAGTAAAAAAGTTCCAGCACCTACAGTAAACTGGCTAACAGGTGATCTGCCTGATGTAACGTTGAGCAGCTGTTGCATTGCACTATGAGTCAAAGGGAAAAAAAGACACTTGCACAAACCCGGCGTCCAGAAATGACACATCTCAGAGTCAGTGTGGAGTTGATCGCATTAGTGGCAGCAAACTGTGCGCCTGGTTATCTTTACCGTGCAAATGACGTGGACTGTGTACCGCACAAAAACAAGACAGAAACACAAACGAATGAACCAGATCACTGATGACGAACCGTCCACGTGTCTGTAACATGCATAAATGTGTCATTTACCCAGTTTTCACTTTGCATTCATGTCACCTGGGAGCTGAAAGGCTTTTATTTGCTGTGTTATCTTAACCACAGAAAACTAAAGCATTTCAGCTGATGAGGCAGGACTGTGGAAGTGATTGCTGTATTTGCATGGCACAGCTGTGAGAACAAGGCGTGTGGAGCGCCGCAAAGATTGTTGTGGCCATTAGTGAACCTAGCCTGGAATTTATTTGACTAAATTCTCGTACGGTTTAGGGACGCTAGAGTCAAGGTGTCCTCTAGTGGCCCTGTGCTCACTGCATGGCGTAATGGCGCTCAATCAGCACTTGTCGAGGAAACACCAGAATTGGCAGGTCCAACACTGCTGCTCTGTGCTTTTATCAGATACGAGCGGGTTCACCCTGAGCACGTGGGTTTGGAAAGGCTGTAGAGAATGTTATACTGCCTGTAACGTCTTTCAAGATGACTGGTTTGGCGGTGGGTCAGTGACGGTCTGAAGAGGCGTATCCATGCAGGACTGTGCAGATCTTTACAGGAGAGACAACGGCAGCGACTGCCAATCGCTATTGCGGTTAAATCTGGGCCTCACGCTTGCCTGTCTTGAGTCTAATAGAACACATCTAGGACACTGTTTTCATCCATCCTACACTTGTATTTGCGCCTCAAACTGTCCAGGAGCCCAGTGATTCCCCGGCCCAGATCTAGGAGGCGATACCCCAGGACACCATCTGTTATCTCATTAGGAGCTCATCCTGATGTTTGTGGGCATGAGAACAAGAATGTGGGTGTCATACAAACTACTGAGAACCATTTGAGTTGCTGCAGGTACATTTCAGCAAAATGGACTAGCCTGCCAAATCATTTTTTACATCAGTTTCAGGGTGTCTTTGAATTTAGCACTCTGTAGGTTGTTCGTTTTAACTCTATCAAGCTATGCGGCATCATTTTCATTCAAAGCACATCATCTGGTCCATATCAAGACAAGTTTGTTTGTACAGTGTACTCTTCAGGCAATTCAATATGAATTTTCAGGTTCAGTGCAGATATCCAGCAAGATTTGTTACCCACTGACATCTGATGTGTTTTCAAAATGGTCTTTTTTTTAGCAGTGTACATTTGATCAAGGGCAGCACGGTGGCTTAGTGGTTAGCACTGTTGCCTCACAGCAAGAAGGTTCCCGGTTCAATTCCTGGCCCGGTGGGTCTTTCTGTGTGGAGTTTGCATGTTCTCCCCGTGCTTGCGTGGGTTTCCTCTGGGTACTCCGGCTTCCTCCCACAGTCCAAAAACATGCAGGGTAGGTTGATTGATACTTCTAAATTCTCCCTAGGTGTGAATGTGAGTGTGATTGGTTGTTTGTATGTGGCCCTGGATAGACTGGCGACCTGTCCAGGGTGTACCCCTGCCTTTCGCCTGATATGCGTCAGGATAGGCTCCGACAGACCCCCGTGACCCGGAAACGGATACAGCGGGTACAGATAATGGATGGATGGGACATTTGATCAAAGATCAATATTCAATTAGCCTCTGGATTACTTGATGCTACACTACCACTTGATATTGGTCAGATTTTATCTCCAAAAGTTGCTCATAGATTTGAAATGCCACACGATTAGCAAGACAGATTTTTAGTTGTCAGTGTTTGTGTCATCTTAAATAAAATATTAAATGGACAATTTAACAGATTCATTCATATTTCAATAAAATGGAAGAAAAAAGCATTTGGACACAGCAGGTGTTAATGAACAAAGTTCACCTATCACCCTAATCCTAACTACTGTCTGTATGAACGGTTGAAATACGCAACAATTAACCTTTTTCCTGATTATGACTCGATCTATGATTCTAGGCAGGTGACTTAATGCAACACAATAATCTGACCCACAGCTACATTACATACAGTTTGTGTCTCTGCATATATAATCCCCAAACATTTTTTCCTCCTCAACTTTCTGTGTTTCCCTTGTAGTTGCCACCTCAACCAAGGCAGACTTCTTTCTGATTTGTTAAAGTAATGATCTAATCTGTGGCCATTAGGGAGAGCAGCCTTTAGTATTTTAATGTGTGGCCAGGTGGTCCAGCTGCCAAGCTTCACAAATTAAGGGACCCAAGCTCGGCAGAAATGAGTAATGAGCTGTATTTAAAAACTGCCATACCTGAACCTGCTCGGCCAGACCTCAATATGGCCGGGTTCAAATGAACAACTTGAGTGCTTTGCAAATCCCCAGATGCTCTGGTGATGTTGCGTACGTACACAGACACCTGAAGAAAAAAAACGAAATACTCAGTTTGCTGTGGAAGTAATTAAAGCATACTTGTCATGTGGAAGTAGTTACACAAGAGCATGACCATCATTTTAGATTTATGTATGAAAAGCAGATTTTTAAATCGGCAATTTTTTTATCTTTAACATCTGTCTGGATTTTGTATTTTCTTTATCGATATCACATAACTGGAGGATGTTTAGAGGCTGACAAGAGATGAGATGAATTTACTAGACTTCATATTGACTGATATTGACCATAGTAATTAACTGATGCTCTGCAGACTTTAGCACAGTGTTCCTTCCTTTTTATAGAAATAGAATATTTATGTGAGAATGCGTTATTCAAGATTATTTTATTTCTTGTTTACAAGCTCAGATACTGTTTTGTTCTCCCTCAGACCTGTGCTCTCCTTTGTTAAAACATTGCATGGAAAGGTGTCCTGTTGTACTTCGTGACTTCTGCTCTTCTCTAAAAAAAAGATTCCATTAAAATAAAAAATAAAAATCCAGCCAATACAGTTCCAGACATGACACTGGCGTCGCCACTTTCTTGAGAGTGTGCTCATTTTGCTGCCGTCTTGTCCACAGGATTACTGATAAACTAAGCTCAGCGCATCACTTTCCATCATTGTTCATGCAAACCAGTTGATTATGTCTGTATTTGTAACTGGGGTGGTGTTTACAGGGCTCCACCCAAATGGGGTTTCCACCCGGGACCTGTTTCAGACACACACATAGATTTTTTTATGACAGACCTCAGGACCATTAGTTAGCGTTACGCAGGCTTGAACCAATCAGAAATTAAGTAGTGGAGATGTGTTTTCAATATGTATACAAAAAAAAAAAAAGTTCACAGCCACAATAAAATAACTGGAATGAAATAGTTCCTGGACCCGGTGCCTCTGGAGGGGTAATGGCTGCCAGCAGTGAAGTACAGCCTTACCAAATTTAAAAAAGAAAAAGAGAAGAGACAAGATGAGCAGGCCACCCGTGCTCTGGCCATGGGTGCCGGCTCCCAGTGGCGAAACAGCCGTGGCAACTCCACAGGGCCAAGAGTCACAGCGCAGGCAATGCACCGGACACCCATTTCTAACCATGTTTAAAACTGTTGCTGCGTGTTAAAATACATCTCACCAATAACACAAAAAAAGAAAACAGGCTTAAAACCAAACACAGCCCGACATTAAAGTGCAGCCACTGAAATTTAAGTACCTTCCTGGCCTGCTTCACCAACGGCTGAAGCAGGAGCTGTAAAGCCGAGGGGACCAACTTTATGCCACTCAGGCCTGCCGGTCACATATAACATATAACGTTACTCATTTAGAGGAGGCTTTCACTTTTCATCTACGCTGGAACGGACAACCACCTGATGACTACTTAAGTGTTCATGTAAAAACATGAAGCAGAATGAAACAAAAACACAGAAATAACGTTTTTTCTTAATTAAAAAATAATCTGATCTGCTAAGCCCAGTTAACCATAAATCATCTTTAGCCGATGCAGTTAGAAAAATGATTAAACCCACAAGGAATAAGTGACGTCAGCGTCAAATCTGGAGCGTATTGGCTGCAGTGTTGGATAGGACCGTTTCTCAGCCTTTCAAAACTACATTACTTTGATGGAGCATTGTAAATAATGACAGCATTTGTTGTCTGTCATGTTTTATTTATGTTTACCTAACAAGCAGCTACCTCAAGTCTATAAACCATTTTATGTGAGTAGGGCCACCAGTGAATTCTTACAGCCCCGCTCAAGTAAAACAAAAAAATAAATAAAGTGTATGTTTCTGCATTCAGAAACATACACTGCATGAGTGGACGTGCACACATGTCCTCGTGTCCACACGTGAGGGCTCATCTATCAGTTTATAAGCAGCGTGAGCATACATTTTTAATGCATAAGGCCAGCAGTGGCACGTAATTGTCATGCACACACACATACACACAGACCGACTGTACTACAGTTCGTGTTACACGCTGCATGCAAAACTGTGATAAGACACAGATTCTGAATAAAATACTGTAATGTGTCCGATTTGAAATCTGACACTTCTTTTTTTTTTTTTTATAATCCCAAAACACAAAATTCCAGTAAGGTTTGTCTGGCAGTCTGACAACTCTCGCCAAGGAGTAGACAACTAAGAAGCACTGTTTTACAAGTGCTCGTCTGTCCTATTAGAACAGTGATTATATATCCATGAGCAATTCTAGAGGCAGGATCTCATCCATCCATCCATCCAGGCTCCTCGTCAGGGATGAGGAACCCCTACCGAGACTGTATGCATGCATGGTGAAGCGCTATCATTAAATAAAGTAATTTGAATATTCAGATTACTTTTTTAATTGAAGAGAACAAATGTTCACACATGGCGGGGCTGGCGTTGCTGTCGAGTGCCTGAGGCTAAGTCCCCGTGCAGCCCAGACCCATCTGATCATGACTTAGTGGTGACTACGAGGCCACCAACACTATGGAAAAACCTTGATGGCTGGTAATGCCCACAGGCCTCCATCATATGCGCATCATCCTGCACACCCACAAATACAAATGCCTACATAACCCAGGAAAGTAGGAAGAAGAGAGGAAATGGAAGGATGAGATGAATAAAGTGGGTAACAGGATAATGTGGTACAACAAACATATTAATATGCAAAACAAATGTGTTTTCAAACGATTTCAGTGAAACATGTAAAGACAAATGTGAGTAGGATTTATCTCTTTGCAACAAGAACAAGATCCAGTGTTGATTCACTCAGTTCCCTGGAATGAATAAATATGAGCCACACAAGTCCATGAGAGGAAATATATGTGAATATGTAAGGCCCGTGTCAATCCACACGCAGGCGGAACTTCACATTTCACTTTTAATACTCAGCAAGTCATTGCAAAAACACAAAATGTGTGTTAGAGGCTATATAATATTACAAAAAAAAGCACTGCTCATCGTCCTGTCTAGAGGTTTAATAATATGAATACAATACTTAAAAAAAAAAAAATAAAATTACATTTAGATCTCGTTTTTATCATTATTGTTGATAATAATAATAATAATAATAGAGAAGAAAATGTCCGTGGTAAAATGATGCAGGATGCTGCGTTACCTGTAGACTCTCGTGGCGCTCTGGCCAGAGGCAGACAGCAGCCCTGCCTCAGTCTGCTGAGCAGCAGAGCAGCAGAGCAGCAGAGCAGCTGCCGGTAAAGAGGACCGTTTCCTCCCCACTGGAACACATGGGATCGGAAATTCACCAGGGAATTTTTTACTTTTGTTGCTCCTCAAAATATTGGTATAACATTTAATAACGTGACCAAAAGCTGACCAAATGACCGTGTATTTGAATCCGCAGTAGTGACCGTGATGTATATCAGAGATTTCTTGACGGCCTGGCCCAATTAGAAAAGTGCAGGGTAAGACCGTATTTAGCACAGCAAAATTACAAAAACACGGTGATAGGAACATAAGAATGAGTTTTTATCGAATCTCTTCCGCTCTGTGAAACTCCACCAGTGAAACCGCCACAGTGACCCAAATGGAAACTGAGGTGCAGTGCCAGTGTCGCCTCAGAAAACTGAATGCAACGTTACGAGGTCAAATTCAAATATTTGGTCAGTAACAAATGACTAAAACAATAATCTTCCAAACATTTTTAAAGATACCACTCATTTTTCACTATGTTGTACCAATAAAATACAGTGAAGTTTAAACACTATTATCTAATCTATTATGCAATTAATGCCTTAACACTCTTCACAGTCTTATAACTTGGTGATTTTCAACGCACAACATTTTCACCATGGAGACACGGATTTGACAAAGTAAAAACAGATTGTTTTGGGGTTTTTTTACATTTCGTGGTTATATGCCTCTAAATTACACCACCAGACTAAGAAAAACGTCTAATCTGAGCACATCGTGCACAGAACACACAGACTTTACATCCTGCCTGTGAAAGTTTTCACCACAAAGTCCATCAAATGATGATGCCTAGCGGGAAAGATTTGACCACAAAACAGTCTGCTTCATCTGAACACCTGTTCTCTTGAGGAAAAATCCAAAACAGCTTCCATTGTCTCTCAGCCAGTAAAGTTAAAAACAAAGTGTGTTGTTTCTATGCTGAGGCTTGCTGGCTGCCAGGATCACCGTTGAAAGTAAAGTGGTTAAATGATGCTGGGGTCTGCTGGCCCTTAACCCCTACCGCCTGGTTCTCTTACTATTCTTAGGCAACTCCTATCCTGCCCAGATCACACACTCCTCATCCACATTAATTGGCTGTCACAAATGTGCTGAATTAACGGATTAATGAGCGTAGATTTGAATCTTAAATCTTGCAACGGGGGGATGTTTTGCTGCCATGGCGCAGACTCCCCCTGCCTCCGTCTTATGTGTGCAGGCCTGTTACAGATATGCATCCAGGACATTTGAGCGTATTGCATTTCATTAGTTTGATTTGAGCAGACAGCACTAAGCTGCTGAGGGCTCTGCGCTGACAGCTAATTACAGGAATCAGGCTTGTCCACTGATAGAGAACAATGGGCTGGGATGAGCCCGCCTCACCAGGGGGACCGGTCCTGCATACAGCTTTAGCATTTGCCTCTATATAGTTCCCACATGGAGAACCATTACTTGTGTTAAAGGAGATGGAAAGCTAAATTAAGAACTAACTTCCGCTTCTGCTTAACTCAACTCTATTTTGAAATAGAGAGAGAATAAATAATAGAGAGATGGAAAAAAAGTGGCCAACCTGGCCACCCTGGAAGCCATGGAGCACCCCACCCCCACCCTTCCTCCACCCTCTCCCTGTCCTTGACTGCATCCTCTCCCACCCTGGCCGCCTGCATCCATGGATCTGTCCACTTCCATAAATCCATCCATCTTTAAATCATCAACATTAAAACATGCCGTTCACTGAAGTGAACACTTTCCCCCTTAAAAGAGAATTAAATGGATTAGTTCAAACGTCAGTAAATTTAGCGGTGCATTACCCTAGCAGCATTCCAAATGGCAGTTTGCAGTCGGAGAATTGGATTAACTGTGTTCCTATTCCCTGCCACAATCTTTTGTCTGAATTTTTTTTTTTTTTGTTGACCATGCAAAGAAGTTTTCTATCATTTCTTTACCTAATTGTGAACTTTGTGACAAATAGGAAAACTTGTGTACTCTTTTATGCTGCAGTACTTAAGGCAGAGGCAATTTTAGCCTGACTCTGTCTCGTTTGTGTCCCTCTGTCTCGTTTGGTGAGCACTGACATAGCTATTGGCTAGTGGCCAGGTGTGCTGACACAGACTATTATTTTAGGAGTGAGTAGAACCATCTCTCAGCTTTTTGTGCCATTTTCAGGTCAGGCCTTTAGGTCATTTTCCCCTACAGATTCTACCAGTCTATTTTCTGGTCGGCTGATGGAAGGTAATGACTGAGAGGCTGATGGTGGTGCGGACAGGGCTTGTATGTAACTGTGTCATTTCAGCTCAGTGACAGAGCCTGTAGTGGCCTGTGTCTACCAGGGGAGTGCCAAAGAGGAGACAGAGCCCAACGTCTGGTGTGAGGGGTCAATGTGAGGTGGGTCCTGTACTGACTGACAGGACACCAGGGTTTGTTATTGAGATTTGTCCCTGTTGTGGATCTCCTGTCGGCCTAGTTGTGGCATTCGTGTCAATTTGCACCCCATGCATGTCGGCAGTCTCGCTGACAGGTGAGCAGTGGTATGGCGTCCTGTCCGCCTAATTGTACCCCGCAGTCCTGCATGTGTGTGGGTGCAGAGAAGATGGCTGAGGCCCAGGCCTGTTAGTGCCCTGCTTACCCTGGCGGCCAGGCCCAGAGCAGCTTCCTCAGCATGTGTAATCCAAGGTGAGGGCCTTTCACTCTGTCAGCTGGTTGTCTACTGACTGCAGATAATGATAGACACGTTGCTCGGCAAACCTGGCAAGTATATCTTTGAAACCTGCTGCCGTGTACTATGAGGGTGATTGTGCAAACACTTGTATTACTTAACATTACATGCAAATAATAAAATACATTTACATGAGAGCCTGGGAGATACAAATAAACACAGAAGTGCATATATGTCATGTTTGGCGTGGTCGTCTGAGAAACCCAGGCTTTCAGAGAGGAAGCGGGAGGGAGTAGGCTCTAATTGTCCAATTCTCCACATTTGAATTCCCCAAAGAAATGTAAATAGAAATATGATTGACAGAATCTTCAGCATTTTTCAGAAAAGACAAAGACCTTTGTCATGTAAACTGTTATTCAGAATACTTAAAACACAAATTAATCCCATGAACTATTTGTTTCTCCCACCATACATTTTTTCCCAAAGGCTTATTTGTTTCATTATCATTTTGCAGTGTGTGTGTGTGTGTGTGCGTGTGTGTGTGTGTGTGTGTGCGTGTGCGCGTGTGTGTGGGATCACATACACATGCATTTATGATGTTGGGGAGGTGTGCCATTTCCTGGCCCACGAAGGCCTTGGTGCCAGCTGTGCAGAACTGGTGCCGCTTCCTGGGGGCAGATGCCTGCAGTGCTGCCTCCATGATCCCAGCTCTGTTCCTGCACCAGGCCCTACAGTCTGCTTCACACCCCAGGGGTGGTGGTGGTTGTTGTGTGTTGTGTGTGTGTGTGTGTGTGTGTGTGTGTGTGTGTGTGTGTGTGTGTGTGTGTGTGTGTGTGTGTGTGTGTGTACTCCCTCAGATGCTTGTACACACAGTCACAAACAGCACACGTAAATGGAAGTGCAAATACATGGACCCACATGCGCACACATCTCCCGGGCTCAAGAGCATTAATTAGGTAGTCTACAAGTCTGCCACACTGTGGTCTACCTGCCATCATACGCTGAAAAACAGCACTATTCAGTGCAGAATTATTAGCAAATGGGAGGTGTGGATGGACACAGCAATAAAGAAAAGAAGAGGATCCATTACAATTTTTTACCTCTGAAAATCGGCTCCTCCTCATCTTCAACCAGCTCGTCCACAGCTTTCATCAGACTCCATCTGTTTCGCCACACTTCTCAAAGCACAGTGTTACTGACATCACACTGACATCTAGAGTCCCTGCAGGGTACTGCAGCCTCGCAGTATCATCCCGTCATCACCAAGACGACGGATAAGGTCAAATCAACCTCAGCACAATTCTTATCAGATCATTCTAGTTATTTTACTGGGCCTGGATAATGCTTATATTAAAATAATATATTTTTAGAAGGAACTGCTCTCCAGGACAGGAGGGTTTAAGGTGTCTTTTTTAATTCGGTGAAAGCAACAGCATCAGCATGAAATTTACAGGAAAGATGTTACGTTAGTGAATAACCGTGGCTCTCTCAAAGTTCTTGAACAAATATTTCATTATATTCTCCTTGTTCTCACTGCAAAATATGTCTATTAATCATTCTGTTCTGTGATTAAGTGCAGCCACAATTTTAAGCGTTCACATTGGTTTGAACATCTTAGATTTTATGTACACGACTAGTTTTATGCTGAATTTTATTGAACCAATTGTTTATTTTTGTTTGTTTTTTGTTTGTTTTTTTTTTCAATTGTCAATTTGCTACCTGATACAACTGACGATACAACATTTTTTCAAATCTCTTCTAAGCAAGTGCTAAATATTTATGTATTAAACTGTTTAGTTTCCAACAGTATAGATTTAGTACAACTGTGGTGTACTGGCAGTAAATGATGAGTAAACATACCAGCTGATTTCGGTTTACCAAAATCGTTGTAATTAGGTAAGAAATATTTTAGATCTTTAAACATAAACAGAAAAGAAAAGATAATAATCAGGTGCATTTACCTGCTTTTAGAGTTGTCCAATTAAGAGATATTACTGGCAGCGTGGACACTAGAGTGTTCAGATTCTCCCTCCCAGGATGTGATGGGTCTGGATGCGAAGGGCTGTGGCAGCTGTCTGAGCGTGTGTTTTATATGTATGGGGCAGAAATGTTTGTGGTTCACAGATTTTCAATAGGACTTCACCTCCTCTGCTGTTCACTGCCTGTGTCTCCGTCTTCCTTCTCTTCCTCCTCCTCCTCTGCACTCATTCAATTGACTGATGCTGTTGACCAGCTCCCACAGCACACAGCTGAGGAGAGGAAGTTATTGGAACTGTGTGGGTGTGTGCGTACCTGCATCATTATATTCTTCTAGCGGGACTGTGCATCAGTAGTAATAATACCAACTTCAGCCCACAGTCCGATTTCAGAGTTGCCAAAAAGTAAACAATTATTAACAATTAATCAAAGTGTCTGGAAATGAAATTGCTCTTTATCTTTATACATTTAAAAACTTTTTTTTACCTTATTTTATGTTAGAGTTATGTATATTGCGTGTTTCCACACACACACACACACACACACACACACACACACACACACACACACACACACACACACACACACACACACACACACACATATATATGTACTGCTGAAGGATCTTTCAATATCTTTAGTACGTTAACTTAAATTAAGATATAAGGTAAAATAACTAAAAAAAAAAAAAATATATATATATATATATATATATATATATATATATATATATATATATATTTGAGTAAAGATAATAAAAATAAAATATAAAAACATAGAATTCATGTAAGTCTTTTTTATGCGAAAGTAAATTACTTGTTTTAAACAATGTAATTTACACAAAAAACTTCAGTTGCAAGACGATCTATGAGGAGAACCTGTGACCCAGTAAATAACAGTAAAAAAAAATCATTTCCAACAGAAAAATTGCTGATTTTTTTCACATTTTTTTTTTTTTAAATCTATTCAAAACACTTTTTCTCGAATGTTTGCACTGCACTCAGTATGTGTGTTTATATGTCGCTGTACAAATGTAGAGATCAGTTCGCACCGTCCCACAACCCCAGGTGTGAATCCAAACCGCTACTGGAAGAAAACAGACACACTGCTGGTTTGTCCACCTGTTTTTCTGTTGTGAGATTTCACCTCTGGCACAAGGGGCTGCAGATACCAGGTGTGCTGAAGAGAGCACCTTCCTTAGGGAGCACAAGGTACCTGCTGTCATGGCCACCAACACAGGTATGCCTGTGTGTGCACGTTTTAGTGTGTGGCCAGCACCCCGGGGAGCTGGTCAGCTGTTGTTTCATACAGGAGATTACAAAGCTTAATCAGTGTGCCTGATCAGGTGCAGCTGATGCTGGAGAGTCTCTCTCTCTCTCTCTCTCTCTCTCTCTCTCTCTCTCTTTCCCTCTCCCTCTCTCTCTCTCTTTCACTCACTCCCACTCACTAACACACACACACACACACACACACACACACACACGCACACACACACAGACGTCCCTTTACACCCAATTAGCCCCGTTACTGAGGGCTCCCCGGCAGGGGACCTCAGACACGCCCACTGTGCACAGGTGACTACGTCATCCACACTTATGTGCAGGCCCATACATGTAGCATAATAGTGCATACAAACACTCACACAAACCAACAGAGCGATTGAGAGGGAGAACAGAAGGAAATTACAACTGAATAAAATGTATATAAATAAAAACAAGCTGGACTGGCACAGGGTTTGGTGGTCAGGATTGTTGCTTTAAGGCCAAGCAAGGCAAGTTTACTTGTGTGGAACATTTCATGTCATTCCAGATAATTCAAAGTGCTTTACATAAAAAATATTTTTTTAATGTATTAAAGTATAAAAGTTTAAACACAAAAATTAAAGACAGATAGACATATGTTAAAAATAAGCAGCCCTGGTGCATTCTGGGAGTTTGTTCCACAGGTGTGGCGCATAAAGCTGAACGCCGCCTCATCATGTTTGGGTCTAACTCTGGGTACAGAAAGTAGGCGTGACCCTGATGACCCCTGATGGGGTTCTGGTTGGTTCATAACGGACCAGGACATCAGAGATGTGTTATGGCTCTAGACCATTCAGAGATTTATGAACTAACAGCAGGATTTTAAAATATATCCTGAGACTGACAGGAAGTCAGTATAAAGATTTAAGAACTGGACTTATACGGTCCAGTTTCTTGGTCTTAGTGAGGACTCAGGCTGAAGCTTTATGAACTAACTGCAGCTGTTTGATGATTTGTTTTAGGGAAACCTATGAGAACAGCGTTACAGAAGTCCAGTCTACTGAAGATAAAAGTACAGACAAGTTCTGTTGAGAGATCATTCCTGTAATCCTCCACACGTTCTTTAGGTTATAACAGGCGTTCTGCACTACAGTCTTGATGTGGCTGTTAAAATCCAGGTCTGAGTCCAGAAACATTCCCAGATTTCTGGCTTGGCTCTTGGTTTTTAAATCTTCATTTAACTGAAGAAAATTCTGGCTCATTCGCTCTTCATTTTGATGAATGCATTTGACCAGTGTTTGAATTGGATTGTAGTCTCCTGGTGAGATGGATATATAGATTTGGGTGTCATCTGCATAGTTATGGTAACAAGTTTAATTTTTTGTTTTTGTTTTTTGTTTTTTCAAAATTTGAGTGAGTGAGAAGATATAGATGTTAAACAACAGAGGCCCCAGATTTAAACCTTTGGGACCTCCACTGTTACTTTTGTTTGTTCTGGATTGTAATTACCTAAAGACACAAAATAGTCCCCGTCTTTTAGATACGACTCCAACCAGGCAAGTGTTGTGCCAGAAAGTCCCACCCAGTTCTTGAACTGGCCTATCAAAATGGTATGGTTATCAGTTTTGAATGCAGCACTGAGATGAATGCGTGGACTAGTTTTTACAGGTCCTGCTGAGACATCAGATCTTTTAACCTTGATATATATTCTTGAGGTGATAGACGCTGACTTTGGTATTGCCTTAATGTGTTTTTCAAATTTAGGTCTGAGTCCATCACTACACCCAGATTTTGGGCCTGGTTGGTGGTTTTTAGGTGTATAGATTGAAGCTCAGTGGTGACTTGTGATAATTTCTCTCAGGCTCCAAAGACAATTACCTTAGTTTTGTATTTGTTTAGCTCGAGAAAATACTGGCACATCCAGTTATGAATCTATTAAATGCATTTACCAAGAGCCTGTACAGGCCTGGTGACGTTGTAATGTATATCTGTGTGTCCTCTGCATAGCTGTGGTAGTTTATTTTGTTGTTCTTTATAATTTGTGCCAATTGGAGCATGTAGATGTTAAACAGGTCCCAGGATGGAACCTTGGGGAACTCCACATATGATTTTTTTTTTCTGCTCAGATGTAAAGTTACCTGTTGACACAAAGTACTTCCTGTTCTCTAAGTACGTTGTGAACCAGTTTAGTACAGTTCCGGAAAGACCTGCCCATTTCTCCAGACAATAGAGTAATATCTTGTGGTAACTATATCAAACGCAGCACTGAGATCCAGCAAAACTAAGACTGACATTTTTCCACCGTCTCTATTCAAGCATTTGTCATTAAACACTTTGGTCACAGCCGTCTCAGTCCGTGGATGTAATGAAATTCTTGTCTGCTCAGATGTTCTGCTCAGAAGTTACCTATGGACACAAAGTATTTCCTGTTCTCCAAGTGTGTAAATAAAATGAAAAAATAAATGAAAACACACATATCAGTTATAAGGAAGACTGGTGCGTGTTGGGAATGTCCACCCTGCATGTCCTACCTTCTGTTTTTAATGCACCCATAGTGTAGTGACTGGTCGCTGTCTGGGCGTGCCCATGATGTGTTGGCAGGTCCCATATGCCTGGCCCTGTGTGCCCCCGGGTATCGGCTGTCACTCCCCCTTTTGCTGCTGCTGTGTGCAGCGTGCAGGTGGTGGACTGGGGATAGTGGCTGTCTTGGTCCTTCTGGAGCTGGTCGTACTGCCCTGGTTTTTACCATCCTCTTCCTCTCCTATTAGATGCTTCTCCCCCTCTTTGCCTGTCTGGCAGGAGATTGGAGACACAGCGGTGCTGGGCCATGTAGGGTGGGGGTCCGTTGGGTTGGCGGAGCATCTGTGGCTCTGTTGCTTGGATGGGGGTATAAGTTGGTAAGTTGATAAGTTGGGAGTATATTATATACGCATACATATGCGTATCCCTGGGGGCACAGCCAGGCCCCATCAACCAAAGACACAGCCATGGATGTAGACCAGCAGACTGTCAGGGTAAAGAACAGTATGATGATTGTAGCCAAGGACAACAGCAGTAGAGCTGAAACTTTGTACAGATTCATTATTATTTACTTTTAATTTTTTTTTTTAAGTGGAAATTACAAAATCCAATTTTATTATTAAGGATCATTTGAGGGGAGAGGTATGTATCATGAATTCAAGGATGAAATAAATGTATTTTAGATTTGGTCAAAATTAGAAGGTTGGTTTTGAATTGAGGCAGATAGTTGTTCCATCGATATGAAATCAATGAATACGTTTTTCTATGGGATGATATTGATGGAGTTTTTAGTTTTCCAGTTCATGAGGATTATTTTCTTGGCGATGATTAGGGCAATAGAAAGGATTCTATTGGAGCTGTTTTCTATTTATTTATAGATTCATAGATTTATACAGATGTTAACGTTGTTATGCTTTATACAATGGTTTTGACATGTCTGGAATTAATCCATAAAACAATAAAAAATAAAAAAAATGTGAATAATGGTTGTGTGGGCGGATGAATGGGAAGAGGTGGTAGCAGGTGCAGCTGAAGGTGTTCCCAGGCGGAGGCCTGAGGAGGAGGCAGGAAGCCGATTAGTGTTCTTGAAGGGAGGGGGGGACTGAACCTGAAGAACAGGTTCAGTTCACGTGCCCCCTCCTTGTCTCCAGCTACTGGGCTCCTCCCACTGTCTTTTCTGAGTGTCCAGACCTCTCCACACCTCGCTGGCGTTGTTTGTTTGGAGACGTTCCTCCAGCTTCCTCCTTTAGTTGTCCTTGCCTCTCCTAATCCAGAGTTTTTAGTCCTTCTGGACTTTTTTCAGGTGGTGGAGGTGGTCAGAGGTGGGACTGCAGGTCAGGATGTCCTTGTCTCCTGCTTTAAAAGCCTGCTTCTTTTCTTTCAGCAGTGCTTTCAGTGCAGGGGTCACCCATGGCTTGTTTTTAGAGAAACACTGCACCCTCCTGGATGGCGCTGTGTTGTCCACACAGAAGATGAAGATGAGACAGCGGAGGTGAAACAGGGAAGCTGTTTGTCACACGAGAATGGGCGGTCTGGGAGGGAGGGGGGGGGGGGGGGGGGGGTTGCTGATCTTGTTTCTGAACTGAACCTGTTGAATAATCTGTTTATTTAATAAACTCTGTCCACACATTTATTTACCCTTCCTTCTGCTTGAAACCTGTGATCTTCTTCATCCCCAACCACACATATCCTGCATTGTTCTGCTTGTCTCGTTCTTCAGCTTCCTCCTTGTTGTCTTTTATCTTCACTTTCAATTTTTTTTTCAATGTTTTTTTTTTTTTTGCTGACCTCAATAATCCCCTTTCTCCCTCCCTGAAGCCACTTTTCTTCTGTTGAGAATCTCTTTCAGGTCCCTGGTTTATTACGGAAGCACGGCTCAGCTCTGGTGGGGATGGTGTTGTCCACACACAGAGTGTGGCTCACGCAGTGACTCAAAACAGTCCTTTTGGTCGCAGGTTGCGTCTGGATGATGGGTTTGTAGGCCGGGGAAAGAAAGACAAGATTATGATCCACGTTGCCGAGGGTAGGTCTGGCTCTGGCCCCTGTCAGCAGGTCTCCAACAGAGACGTCTACACAGACAGGTGGAGGTAACACTGGGTGGTCAGAGTTGGGACTGCAGGTCAGGATGTCTGCAGGTATCCAACAGAGACGTCTACACAGACAGGTGGAGGTAACACTGGATGGTCAGAGGTGGGACTGCAGGTCAGGATGTCTGCAGGTCTCCAACAGAGACGTCTACACAGACAGGTGGAGGTAACACTGGGTGGTCAGAGTTGGGACTGCAGGTCAGGATGTCTGCAGGTATCCAACAGAGACGTCTACACAGACAGGTGGAGGTAACACTGGGATGGTCAGAGGTGGGACTGCAGGTCAGGATGTCTGCAGGTCTCCAACAAAGACGTCTACACAGACAGGTGGAGGTAACACTGGATGGTCAGAGGTGGGACTGCAGGTCAGGATGTCTGCAGGTCTCCAACAGAGACGTCTACACAGACAGGTGGAGGTAACACTGGATGGTCAGAGGTGGGACTGCAGGTCAGGATGTCAGCAGGTCTCCAACAGAGACGTCTACACAGACAGGTGGAGGTAACACTGGGATGGTCAGAGGTGGGACTGCAGGTCAGGATGTCAGCAGGTCTCCAACAAAGACATCCACACAGACAGGTGGAGGTAACACTGGGATGGTCAGAGGTGGGACTGCAGGTCAGGATGTCAGCAGGTCTCCAACAGACGTCTACACAGACAGGTGGAGGTAACACTGGATGGTCAGAGGTGGGGCTGCAGGTCAGGATGTCAGCAGGTCTCCAACAGAGACGTCTACAGAGAAGGGTGGAGGTGACACTGGGATGGTCAGAGGTGGGACTGCAGGTCAGGATGTCTGAAGGTATCCAACAGAGACGTCTACACAGACAGGTGGAGGTAACACTGGATGGTCAGAGGTGGGACTACAGGTCAGGATGTCAGCAGGTCTCCAACAAAGACATCCACACAGACAGGTGGAGGTAACACTGGGATAGTCAGAGGTGGGACTGCAGGTCAGGATGTCTGCAGGTCTCCAACAGAGACGTCTACACAGACAGGTGGAGGTAACACTGGGATGGTCAGAGGTGGGACTGCAGGTCAGGATGTCTGCAGGTATCCAACAGAGACGTCTACAGAGACAGGTGGAGGTAACACTGGATGGTCAGAGGTGGGACTGCAGGTCAGGATGTCTGCAGGTCTCCAACAGAGACGTCTACACAGACAGGTGGAGGTAACACTGGGATGGTCAGAGGTGGGACTGCAGGTCAGGATGTCAGCAGGTCTCCAACAGACGTCTACACAGACAGGTGGAGGTAACACTGGATGGTCAGAGGTGGGGCTGCAGGTCAGGATGTCAGCAGGTCTCCAACAGACATCTACACAGACAGGTGGAGGTAACACTGGGATGGTCAGAGGTGGGACTGCGGGTCAGGATGTCAGTAGATCTCCAACAGAGATGTCTACACAGACAGGTGGAGGTAACACTGGGATGGTCAGAGGTGGGACTGCAGGTCAGCATGTCAGCAGGTCTCCAACAGACATCTACACTGACAGGTGGAGGTAACACTGGGATGGTCAGAGGTTGGACTGCGGGTCAGGATGTCTGCAGGTCTCCAACAGAGACGTCTACACAGACAGGTGGAGGTAACACTGGGATGGTCAGAGGTGGGACTGCAGGTCAGGATGTCTGCAGGTCTCCAACAGACATCTACACTGACAGGTGGAGGTAACACTGGGATGGTCAGAGGTGGGACTGCAGGTCAGGATGTCAGCAGGTCTCCAACAAAGACATCCACACAGACAGGTGGAGGTAACACTGGATGGTCAGAGGTGGGACTGCAGGTCAGGATGTCTGAAGGTCTCCAACAGAGACGTCTACACAGACAGGTGGAGGTTACACTGGGATGGTCAGAGGTGGGACTGCAGGTCAGGATGTCAGCAGGTCTCCAACAGACGTCTACACAGACAGGTGGAGGTAACACTGGATGGTCAGAGGTGGGGCTGCAGGTCAGGATGTCAGCAGGTCTCCAACAGAGACGTCTACAGAGAAGGGTGGAGGTGACACTGGGATGGTCAGAGGTGGGACTGCAGGTCAGGATGTCTGAAGGTATCCAACAGAGACGTCTACACAGACAGGTGGAGGTAACACTGGATGGTCAGAGGTGGGACTGCAGGTCAGGATGTCAGCAGGTCTCCAACAAAGACATCCACACAGACAGGTGGAGGTAACACTGGGATAGTCAGAGGTGGGACTGCAGGTCAGGATGTCTGCAGGTCTCCAACAGAGACGTCTACACAGACAGGTGGAGGTAACACTGGGATGGTCAGAGGTGGGACTGCAGGTCAGGATGTCTGCAGGTATCCAACAGAGACGTCTACAGAGACAGGTGGAGGTAACACTGGATGGTCAGAGGTGGGACTGCAGGTCAGGATGTCTGCAGGTCTCCAACAGAGACGTCTACACAGACAGGTGGAGGTAACACTGGGATGGTCAGAGGTGGGACTGCAGGTCAGGATGTCAGCAGGTCTCCAACAGACGTCTACACAGACAGGTGGAGGTAACACTGGATGGTCAGAGGTGGGGCTGCAGGTCAGGATGTCAGCAGGTCTCCAACAGACATCTACACTGACAGGTGGAGGTAACACTGGGATGGTCAGAGGTGGGACTGCGGGTCAGGATGTCAGTAGATCTCCAACAGAGATGTCTACACAGACAGGTGGAGGTAACACTGGGATGGTCAGAGGTGGGACTGCAGGTCAGCATGTCACCAGGTCTCCAACAGACATCTACACTGACAGGTGGAGGTAACACTGGGATGGTCAGAGGTTGGACTGCGGGTCAGGATGTCTGCAGGTCTCCAACAGAGACGTCTACACTGACAGGTGGAGGTAACACTGGGATGGTCAGAGGTTGGACTGCGGGTCAGGATGTCTGCAGGTCTCCAACAGAGACGTCTACACAGACAGGTGGAGGTAACACTGGGATGGTCAGAGGTGGGACTGCAGGTCAGGATGTCTGCAGGTCTCCAACAGACATCTACACAGACAGGTGGAGGTAACACTGGGATGGTCAGAGGTGGGACTGCAGGTCAGCATGTCATAAGGTCTCCAACAGACATCTACACTGACAGGTGGAGGTAACACTGGGATAGTCAGAGGTGGGACTGCAGGTCAGGATGTCTGCAGGTCTCCAACAGAGACGTCTACACAGACAGGTGGAGGTAACACTGGGATGGTCAGAGGTGGGACTGCAGGTCAGGATGTCTGCAGGTATCCAACAGAGACGTCTACAGAGAATGGTGGAGGTAACACTGGATGGTCAGAGGTGGGACTGCAGGTCAGGATGTCTGCAGGTATCCAACAGAGACGTCTACACAGACAGGTGGAGGTAACACTGGATGGTCAGAGGTGGGACTGCAGGTCAGGATGTCTGCAGGTCTCCAACAGAGACGTCTACACAGACAGGTGGAGGTAACACTGGATGGTCAGAGGTGGGACTGCAGGTCAGGATGTCAGCAGGTCTCCAACAGACGTCTACACAGACAGGTGGAGGTAACACTGGGATGGTCAGAGGTGGGACTGCAGGTCAGGATGTCAGCAGGGTCTCCAACAGACGTCTACACAGACAGGTGGAGGTAACACTGGGATGGTCAGAGGTGGGACTGCAGGTCAGCATGTCAGCAGGTCTCCAACAGAGACGTCTACACAGACAGGTGGAGGTAACACTGGGATGGTCAGAGGTGGGACTGCAGGTCAGGATGTCAGCAGGTCTCCAACAGACGTCTACACAGACAGGTGGAGGTAACACTGGATGGTCAGAGGTGGGGCTGCAGGTCAGGATGTCAGCAGGTCTCCAACAGACATCTACACTGACAGGTGGAGGTAACACTGGGATGGTCAGAGGTGGGACTGCGGGTCAGGATGTCAGTAGATCTCCAACAGAGATGTCTACACAGACAGGTGGAGGTAACACTGGGATGGTCAGAGGTGGGACTGCAGGTCAGCATGTCACCAGGTCTCCAACAGACATCTACACTGACAGGTGGAGGTAACACTGGGATGGTCAGAGGTTGGACTGCGGGTCAGGATGTCTGCAGGTCTCCAACAGAGACGTCTACACAGACAGGTGGAGGTAACACTGGGATGGTCAGAGGTGGGACTGCAGGTCAGGATGTCTGCAGGTCTCCAACAGACATCTACACTGACAGGTGGAGGTAACACTGGGATGGTCAGAGGTGGGACTGCAGGTCAGGATGTCAGCAGGTCTCCAACAGACATCTACACTGACAGGTGGAGGTAACACTGGGATAGTCAGAGGTGGGACTGCAGGTCAGGATGTCTGCAGGTCTCCAACAGAGACGTCTACACAGACAGGTGGAGGTAACACTGGGATGGCAAGAGGTGGGACTGCAGGTCAGGATGTCTACAGGTATCCAACAGAGACGTCTACAGAGACAGGTGGAGGTAACACTGGATGGTCAGAGGTGGGACTGCAGGTCAGGATGTCTGCAGGTATCCAACAGAGACGTCTACACAGACAGGTGGAGGTAACACTGGATGGTCAGAGGTGGGACTGCAGGTCAGGATGTCTGCAGGTCTCCAACAGAGACGTCTACACAGACAGGTGGAGGTAACACTGGATGGTCAGAGGTGGGACTGCAGGTCAGGATGTCAGCAGGTCTCCAACAGACGTCTACACAGACAGGTGGAGGTAACACTGGGATGGTCAGAGGTGGGACTGCAGGTCAGGATGTCAGCAGGTCTCCAACAGACGTCTACACAGACAGGTGGAGGTAACACTGGGATGGTCAGAGGTGGGACTGCAGGTCAGGATGTCAGCAGGTCTCCAACAGACGTCTACACAGACAGGTGGAGGTAACACTGGGATGGTCAGAGGTGGGACTGCAGGTCAGGATGTCTGCAGGTATCCAACAGAGACGTCTACACAGACAGGTGGAGGTAACACTGGATGGTCAGAGGTGGGACTGTAGGTCAGGATGTCAGCAGGTCTCCAACAGAGACATCTACACTGACAGGTGGAGGTAACACTGGGATGGTCAGAGGTGGGACTGCAGGTCAGGATGTCTGCAGGTCTCCAACAGAGACGTCAACACAGACAGGTGGAGGTAACACTGGGATGGTCAGAGGTGGGACTGCAGGTCAGCATGTCAGCAGGTCTCCAACAGACATCTACACTGACAAGTGGAGGTAACACTGGGATGGTCAGAGGTGGGACTGCGGCTCAGGTTGTCAGTAGATCTCCAACAGAGATGTCTACACAGACAGGTGGAGGTAACACTGGGATGGTCAGAGGTGGGACTGCAGGTCAGCATGTCAGCAGGTCTCCAACAGACATCTACACTGACAGGTGGAGGTAACACTGGGATGGTCAGAGGTGGGACTGCGGGTCAGGATGTCTGCAGGTCTCCAACAGAGATGTCTACACAGACAGGTGGAGGTAACACTGGGATGGTCAGAGGTGGGACTGCAGGTCAGGATGTCTGCAGGTCTCCAACAGACATCTACACAGACAGGTGGAGGTAACACTGGGATGGTCAGAGGTGGGACTGCGGGTCAGGATGTCTGCAGGTCTCCAACAGAGACGTCTACACAGACAGGTGGAGGTAACACTGGGATGGTCAGAGGTGGGACTGCAGGTCAGGATGTCTGCAGGTCTCCAACAGACATCTACACTGACAGGTGGAGGTAACACTGGGATGGTCAGAGGTGGGACTGCGGGTCAGGATGTCTGCAGGTCTCCAACAGAGACGTCTAAACAGACAGGTGGAGGTAACACTGGGATGGTCAGAGGTGGGACTGCAGGTCAGGATGTCTGCAGGTCTCCAACAGACATCTACACAGACAGGTGGAGGTAACACTGGGATGGTCAGAGGTGGGACTGCAGGTCAGCATGTCATAAGGTCTCCAACAGACATCTACACTGACAGGTGGAGGTAACACTGGGATAGTCAGAGGTGGGACTGCAGGTCAGGATGTCTGCAGGTCTCCAACAGAGACGTCTACACAGACAGGTGGAGGTAACACTGGGATGGTCAGAGGTGGGACTGCAGGTCAGGATGTCAGCAGGTCTCCAACAGACATCTACACAGACAGGTGGAGGTAACACTGGGATGGTCAGAGGTGGGACTGCAGGTCAGGATGTCTGCAGGTATCCAACAGAGACGTCTACAGAGACAGGTGGAGGTAACACTGGATGGTCAGAGGTGGGACTGCAGGTCAGGATGTCTGCAGGTATCCAACAGAGACGTCTACACAGACAGGTGGAGGTAACACTGGATGGTCAGAGGTGGGACTGCAGGTCAGGATGTCTGCAGGTCTCCAACAGAGACGTCTACACAGACAGGTGGAGGTAACACTGGATGGTCAGAGGTGGGACTGCAGGTCAGGATGTCAGCAGGTCTCCAACAGACGTCTACACAGACAGGTGGAGGTAACACTGGGATGGTCAGAGGTGGGACTACAGGTCAGGATGTCAGCAGGGTCTCCAACAGACGTCTACACAGACAGGTGGAGGTAACACTGGGATGGTCAGAGGTGGGACTGCAGGTCAGCATGTCAGCAGGTCTCCAACAGAGACGTCTACACAGACAGGTGGAGGTAACACTGGGATGGTCAGAGGTGGGACTGCAGGTCAGCATGTCAGCAGGTCTCCAACAGACATCTACACTGACAGGTGGAGGTAACACTGGGATGGTCAGAGGTGGGACTGCAGGTCAGCATGTCAGCAGGTCTCCAACAGACATCTACACTGACAGGTGGAGGTAACACTGGGATGGTCAGAGGTGGGACTGCGGGTCAGGATGTCTGCAGGTCTCCAACAGAGACGTCTACACAGACAGGTGGAGGTAACACTGGGATGGTCAGAGGTGGGACTGCAGGTCAGGATGTCTGCAGGTCTCCAACAGACATCTACACAGACAGGTGGAGGTAACACTGGGATGGTCAGAGGTGGGACTGCGGGTCAGGATGTCTGCAGGTCTCCAACAGAGACGTCTACACAGACAGGTGGAGGTAACACTGGGATGGTCAGAGGTGGGACTGCAGGTCAGGATGTCTGCAGGTCTCCAACAGACATCTACACAGACAGGTGGAGGTAACACTGGGATGGTCAGAGGTGGGACTGCAGGTCAGCATGTCATAAGGTCTCCAACAGACATCTACACTGACAGGTGGAGGTAACACTGGGATAGTCAGAGGTGGGACTGCAGGTCAGGATGTCTGCAGGTCTCCAACAGAGACGTCTACACAGACAGGTGGAGGTAACACTGGGATGGTCAGAGGTGGGACTGCAGGTCAGGATGTCTGCAGGTATCCAACAGAGACGTCTACACAGACAGGTGGAGGTAACACTGGGATGGTCAGAGGTGGGACTGCAGGTCAGCATGTCATAAGGTCTCCAACAGACATCTACACTGACAGGTGGAGGTAACACTGGGATAGTCAGAGGTGGGACTGCTGGTTAGGATGTCAGCAGGTCTCCAACAGAGACGTCTACACAGACAGGTGGAGGTAACACTGGGATGGTCAGAGGTGGGACTGCAGGTCAGGATGTCGGCAGGTCTCCAACAGAGACGTCTACACAGACAGGTGGAGGTAACATTGGGGTGGTCAGAGGTGGGGCTGCAGGTCAGGATGTCAGCAGGTCTCCAACAGAGACGTCTACAGAGACAGGTGGAGGTGACACTGGGATGGTCAGAGTTGGGACTGCAGGTCAGGATGTCTGCAGGTCTCCAACAGACGTCTACACAGACAGGTGGAGGTAACACTGGATGGTCAGAGGTGGGACTGCAGGTCAGGATGTCTGCAGGTATCCAACAGAGACGTCTACACAGACAGGTGGAGGTAACACTGGATGGTCAGAGGTGGGACTGCAGGTCAGGATGTCTGCAGGTCTCCAACAGAGACGTCTACACAGACAGGTGGAGGTAACACTGGATGGTCAGAGGTGGGACTGCAGGTCAGGATGTCAGCAGGTCTCCAACAGACGTCTACACAGACAGGTGGAGGTAACACTGGGATGGTCAGAGGTGGGACTGCAGGTCAGGATGTCAGCAGGTCTCCAACAGACGTCTACACAGACAGGTGGAGGTAACACTGGATGGTCAGAGGTGGGACTGCAGGTCAGGATGTCAGCAGGTCTCCAACAGAGACGTCTACACAGACAGGTGGAGGTAACACTGGGATGGTCAGAGGTGGGACTGCAGGTCAGCAGGTCTCCAACAGAGACGTCTACACAGACAGGTGGAGGTAACACTGGGATGGTCAGAGGTGGGACTGCAGGTCAGCATGTCAGCAGGTCTCCAACAGACGTCTACACAGACAGGTGGAGGTAACACTGGGATGGTCAGAGGTGGGACTGCAGGTCAGGATGTCTGCAGGTATCCAGGTAGTTCATACCTGGATACCTGCAAACATCCAGCAGGTATCCAAAACATTTTAAAAAGCTGCATCCAATGATGAGGTCTTGTGAGTAGTTTGATGTTTGAATAATGTCTCTATCTAAAAATATGTTAGAGTAAAAAGGTCCCAAAGTGGGGGAAGTTTTTCACGGATTTGAAGATTTCCCATTTTTTTTCAATGGGTGTCAGGTTTTGGAAATATCTGAAAGGACTATCTTAAAATGTTTAAGCATTTCAAGAACCAAAAGTCAGGCTATTAAGAAGCTGAACAAGCTGAATGTTTTGATATCTGAATAGCAGAAATAGTTAAATAAATGTAAAACTAGACAGTCAGCAAAAAATGCCGGACGATAGAATAATAAGTACAAAAGGCTGCATTTCCTTAGAAAATGCAGGGCTGAACTCTGATGAACTTTGCTGAAAAAAAGCTGAACTGCTGAAAATCAAAGAAAATGCAGTAAGTGAGGTTAAAGTAAATAAGGTGAAAATTGGAAGAAAACTGCAAACTGTAGCTCAGATATTTGACAACTGTTGAGATGATGAAAGAAGAGGAATATTCGTTAAAGAGAAGAAGATGGGCTTAAGACAGGAAGACAAGTTGAAGAGAAGATGGCATTGAAAGAGTCGGCCAGCTGAAGTGAAGATCTTTGGGTTGGTTTTTGTTCTGTCTGTGGTTGTTTGGGTGGTTCTGGTTGTGTTTAGGTTGGTTTTGGTTGTGTTTGTGGTAGTTCTGGTTCTGTTTGGGTGGTTCTGGTTGTGTTTAGGTTGGTTTTGGTTGTGTTCATGGTGTTTCTGGCTGTGTTCATGGTGTTTCTGGTTCTGTTTGGGTAGTTCTGGTTCTGTGTGGATGGTTCTGGTTGTGTTTAGGTTGGTTTTGGTTGTGTTCATGGTGGTTCTGGTTCTGTTTGGGTTGGTTTTGGTTGTGTTTAGGTTGGTTTTGGTTGTGTTCATGGTAGTTTTGGTTGTGTTCATTGTAGTTCTGGCTGTGTTCATGGTGGTTCTGGTTCTGTTTGGGTGGTTCGGGTTCTGTTTGGGTGGTTTTGGTTATGTTTAGGTTGGTTTTGGTTGTGTTCATGGTAGTTTTGGTTGTGTTCATTGTAGTTCTGGCTGTGTTCATGGTGGTTCTGGTTCTGTTTGGGTGGTTCGGGTTCTGTTTGGGTGGTTCTGGTTGTGTTTAGGTTGGTTTTGGTTGTGTTCATGGTGGTTCTGGTTCTGTTTGGGTGGTTCGGGTTCTGTTTGGGTGGTTCTGGTTGTGTTTAGGTTGGTTTTGGTTGTGTTCATGGTAGTTCTGGCTGTGTTCATGGTGGTTCTGGTTCTGTTTGGGTGGTTCGGGTTCTGTTTGGGTGGTTCTGGTTGTGTTTAGGTTGGTTTTGGTTGTGTTCATGGTAGTTCTGGCTGTGTTCATGGTGGTTCTGGCTGGGTTCATGGTGGTTCTGGTTCTGTTTGGGTGGTTCGGGTTCTGTTTGGGTGGTTCTGGTTGTGTTTAGGTTGGTTTTGGTTGTGTTCATGGTAGTTCTGACTGTGTTCATGGTGGTTCTGGTTCTGTTTGGGGTGGTTTTGGTTCACCAGCTTTTCTTCCTAACGTAACAGAGGCTCTGTCACTGCAAAACCCGACTATACAGTCACTGAGGAAGGAGGATCTAGGCCATGAGCCCACATGTAGTTCAAAAGTGCCTCAGTTATCTCCTCTGCATTGTGGACTCAGGTTCCACCAGCTCAAAGAAGAATGTGGTGGGGTCCAAATTATTAACAGAGCAAGTATATAGTCAGGCAAGACTTCTTGCTTAAGGCAGTGCCCTCGTCAATAGGAATAGTAAGCTTAGGCCTCGTAGACTTTAGGCTTTTGATTAGGGCAGATTTCATTTCTTCTGAAATGAATTGTACATCTGTTGGAGTGCAGCACACAGCAATGTTTACACCATTTGCTTTATGCAGGTCAAGCAGTTGAGGTGGTCTCTGAAGGGTCTGTGACGTTTTGCAGTGTAATAAGCTGTTCTGAACACTGACGTTGTAGAGAAGCACATATCCTCTTGTGCCACTAACAAACTTGAATCTAACTCTTTTTGAGATTTTTTTCAAGTTTGCCTCTGCTTGCTCTGACTATGTGATGACTTATGATCATATATTTTCTCGCGCAGTGATTTCTTTTGTTTGTATTTTGTTGACCCATAGGGGGAAACTTTACAGTTTTGCCATTCACTGGAAAATGTATATGTTTGTGATCCTTGTCTGTAAACAGTGAGTGATATGGCAGCTTTGCACGCTGAACACCCTAACGTCTTAGTGGATGCAAAGAGAAATGTTTAGACATGTTTAAAATATTTGTACAACCAACTTCTGCAGCTGCTGCCGATGCTGTTCTGCGCCGGGCAACTCACCGGGACCGTGGTTCTGCTGCTCTGCTGGGCTGTGTTAGTCTGTTCTGATGAGGGAGAGCTGGTTCTGAACTGGACTGCAGCTACGCTGGTCTTGACAGATGCTGGGTTGGACTGCACTGAGCTGCCGATGGCTTACCTGCTGATGATCGGCTTACCAAGTAGTGGTAAGCCGATCAAGGTGACAGTTAAGAGTTTTCCAGACAGGTGACACCTTTTTAACCTGTCTGGTACAGTGAGAAGCAGGTGCAGGGTTTGTGTTAAGGGATGTTATAGTAAATGTGTGTTTGTATTCATTTCTTCAACTACAGTGACATGCTCTTCTGCATCATGTCTTCCAACAACACATATACACAAATAATGAACCACTGGTTGATGACACCCAGAAAAGGCTATAAATAAACCTTGGTAATTGTTATCTAAAAAAAATCATACAGCATGGCAATATACCAGTTACACTGCACACATTTAGAATTAAATCTCATATGTTTCTTGGTCTAACTATACTAAACTCTACTGAAACCTGCCTCAACATTCACATAAAAATAACCTGTAACTGGACTGAAGAGTCCTGCTAATTTTGTGTGCAGCACTGCCATGTTTAAAATCTCTATTCAAATTAGACAGGAAGGTTCTCTACAGACTCAGCTCTTATGGTGCTTTTCCATATAACAGTTTTCGCAGTGCTCACCTCTGCTCAATTTACTCACCTGGGTTGTCTTCCATTAAAGTTGAGTACCACCGGGATATAGGCGAGGTCGTCATAGCAAGGCGGCCCAAAACTCCAGTGATGTCTTTGTATGCAGCACAATCACAACAGAGCGATGGAGGATATCGAGGTAATGGTGTACCTGCTGCTCGGTCTGGGGCATTTTTCAGATTCAAGATAAAAGAAGAGGCCCAGAGAAAGCTGCAGGCAGAGTTGGGACATTCTGGATAAGTACCAGAAAGTTTGGGAAGCGTTGCAGCAGTCAATCAATCAAGCCAAAGGTGATCGAGTAAAGACTAGACAATATTTCTGTGTGTATTTCAAATTGATTTCTTGTCACAAAATTATTGTTGTAAACCATCAGTCTGAGCATTCAGCCATGCCTCCCAGGGGAGGGATCTTATTGTGCCTGCTTCAAAGATGCACCATTGGTGCAGAACTTCAATGAGTCTGAAGAAACATTCAGAGTCCTGTGCAATCATTGCATCCCGTTAAGCAGCAAAACGACATGATTTTCTGCAAATGTATGCCCCTGAAGAAAAGAGTGGTCATTGCACTGTGGAAGCTTGCTACCGGCCCAGAGTACTGTTGTATTAGACATCTTTTTTGAGACAACATCACAACTGTGTGCAGAACTGTGCAGGGGTTTTGTGCTAGAGCAGAGGCATTGTTGGTGTCTAAATAAATCCATTTTCCTGATAAAGGGCAGCTCAGAGAAATCACTCTCTACAGGCTGGAGCTCCCCTGGTGTGTTGGTGTGTTTGATGGCTCCTACATGCCTATCATAGCATGACAGCACTATCACATGAAGTACTTCAAGCAAAAAGGCTGGCACTCCATAATACTGCAAGGTGGTGTTGATGGAAAGGAGTTGTTCTGGAATATGTTTGTTGGCTCACCAGAGAGTCTGCGACTGTCGACTTTGTGGGAGCTAGCCCGCCAGGAACACATCTTCTCAGCTCACATCAGGAACATTCCTGCATTAACTGCTGGCATTTCAGAGACTCTGCTCATCCCTTACAGGCAGGTCTTCTCTGAAACACCTGCCCTGTCCGCGGGTTCAGTCGATGAGCTCGTCAATAGGTTCAATGCTAAAATATTTAATGTTATGGACACTTTTGCTCCCATTAAGGTGAAGGTTTTCTCTGGAAGGAAGAAATCTCCATGGCGAAAGTCCACTCTGGTGAAAAATGTGTCAGAGATGGGGAAAGACAAATCTCCAGATTCATTATATCTATAAAGAGAAACTCTTTATAATTTATCCTGCCAACAGATTTGTTTAAAAAAATGTTTTAAAGATTTTAGAGTAACACCTGTTACAGATTGTGAACTTGTCTTTAATGTCAGGTGCGTTTCCAGATCCACTAAAAACATCTATAATTAAACCTCTGCTGAAAAAGGACAAGCTTGACAAGACACAAATGGACAACAGCAGATCAATCTCAAATCTCACATTTTCAGTAAGATAATAAAAAAAACAGTTTTTCAAATGATCAATTAGTTTTTAACATAAAATAACTGCCATGATTCCTTCCAATCAGGTTTTAGACTGAACCACAGCACTGAGACGGCTCTGACCAAAGTGTTTAATGACATGTGCTTGAATACAGACAGTGGAAAAATGTCAGTCTCTGTTTTGTTGGATCTCAGTGCTGTGTTTGATACAGCTGACCACAAGATATTACTGAAACGATATTACTCCTAAACTGGTTCAAAACATACTTAGAGAACAGGAATACTTTGTGTCAATAGGTAACTTTACATCTGAGCAGACAAGAATCACATGTGGAGTTCCCCAAGGTTCTATCCTGGGACCTTTTCTGTTTAACATCTACATGCTCCCATTGGCACAGATAATAAAGAACAACAAAATAAACTACCACAGCATTGCAGATGACACACAAATATATATTACAACATCAACAGGAGACTGAGGCCTGTACAGGCTCTTGGTAAATGCATTGAGGAGATGAATGAATGGATATACTACAATTTTCTCTAGCTAAACCAAAACAAAACTGAGGTAATTGTCTTTGGAGCCTAAGAGAAACAATCACAAGTCACAACAGAGCTTCAATCTATACACCTAAAAACCACCAACCAGGCCAGAAATCTGGGTGTAGTGATGGACTCAGGCCTAAATTTCAAAAAACACATTAAGGCAAAAACAAAGTCAGCGCCTATCACCTCAAGAACATATATCAAGGTTAAAAGATCTGATGTCTTAGCAGGACCTGGAAAAACTAGTCCACGCATTGATCTTCAGTAGGCTTGATTGATTGTAACAGCATCTTTACAGGACTACCTAAAACATCAGTTAGACACCTGCAGCTCATCCAGAACTCTGCTGCTCCAGTCCTCACTAAGACCAAAAACTGGACCACATCAGTCCAGCTCTGAGGTCTTTACACTGGCGGCCTGTCAGTCAGAGGACAGACTTTAAAGTTCTGATGCTGGTCTATAAAGATCTGAATGGTTTAGGACCAAAATACATCAGTGACCTCCTGACCCAGTAGGAACCTTCCAGACCTCTCAGGTCATCTGGATCTGGTTTTTCTATCAGTTCCCAGAGTCAGAACCAGACGTGGAGAAGCTTCCTTCAGCTTCTCTGCTCCACATGTCTGGAACAAACTCCCAGAAATCCTCAGATCAGCTGAAACACTCAGTTTATTTAAATCCGGGTTGAAGACTCACTTGTTCTCAGCTGCATTTGAATAAAGACACAAATCTGCAGTGATTTACTTTTACATTTTAACTACTGATTTTATCTACTGTTCTTTTTCTTTTTTGTCTTTTGTTCACATTTCAAATCATGCATTTTATTTATGTGATGTTTTAATGTCTCTGTAAAGCACTTTGGATCACCTTTTTGTTGAATCGAGCTATAAAAAAATAAACTAGCCTCGTCTGCAGGATTTGCTCTTGAAACCATTCCAAGACAATGGACGACTAACAGCAGAAAAGCATACGTAGAACCAAAAAGTCAGTTGAGCATGAGGTGTTGTAGGAAATGCTTTTTGCAGGTTAAAGGGAAGCTAACCCTGCCCTACAAAAGAAATAACTAAGATATGAAACTGTTGAAATCTATAGTGTTGACTTTGTATGCTCTGCATGATCTGTGTGAAAGTCATGAAGGGCCTTATGAAACGAGGTGGGATGTACCTGCATCAGCACCAGTTAAGCCTGTGGGGGTAGTAGATCTGGGTTGAGTGAAGGAGGGCAGAGATGTATGAAATGCTTTTATGCAGTACATGTCATTGTGCCTACACATGTATCTCTAGTGTATCTTCAACAGAAAACCCTTTACAAAAATGTCTCTTAATTTTCAAGGTCAACAAGAAGTCACAAATCAAAAACAAATAACAAACCGTTAAATAATCCAGTAGTGTGATAATATGTTTTACATGGTATGATTTGATCAACAGAGTTAACTATTGTGTTACAACATGTTAAATCCCATTAAACAATAGTCTGTTATTAGAACTTATTGGAATAAATTGGTATAAATATTGGTGCCTTCACAAAAGTGTGAAAAGCTTTCTGCACTGGCACATACAAATTACGCTTAATAATAAATTACGTTATTAAGTCTTTATGTGATGGATTCACCAAGTAAGATGTTGTGGAAAAACATTGATTATGAGGTTGCTCAGTAATTTGAATCTCACAGAATGATGAAGACTAAACAATAACAAATCACTCTGTGTGTGGTCGGCAGAGCTGGGAAACGTGGACCAGACTGAACATGAATCTGCACAAACTGGACCATCAGAAGGCCTCAGAATATTTTTAAACCAAGATATGAGTGTGATCATAAGAGGTCACAGAATATGTCAAAGCCAAGATATGCATCTGAACACCGGTCAGGCCACAGAATTAATATTTTCCATCACATAAGGAAAATGTCTTTTTTTGTTTACTTTCTCTTCAATTACTCATTGTTGCACAAAGATAATCTTTTGGTTCATAGTCATGAATCCTTTTCCTATGGTCTCTTATAAAAAGAAAATCATGAAGCAAAACAGTATTTGTATATCACAACAAACAAATCCAGACTATTTACATAATGTATAAATACTATGTAAACATTATTTTTTTATATCTTTGATGTAAAAACAATAAAAATCTTGGGATATGGAGACCAGACATAGGTGCCAGGCCACTAATTGCCTGTACAACCTCACCCAGCATGCCGAGGATACCTGGTTAAAGGCTGCAGTATGGACATTCGCTTCCTTTCTTGTCTCTGCTCCATTGTCTCCTTCCCCCTTGTCTCTTGCCCCCTTGTCTCTTGCCCCATTGTCTCTTGCTCCCTTGTCTCTTGCCCCCTTGTCTCTTGCTCCATTGTCTCTTGCCCCCTTGTCTCTTGCTCCATTGTCTCTTGCTCCATTGTCTCTTGCTCCCTTGTCTCTTGCCCCCTTGTCTCTTGCTCCATTGTCTCTTGCCCCCTTGTCTCTTGCTCCATTGTCTCTTGCTCCATTGTCTCTTGCCCCCTTGTCTCTTGCCCCCTTGTCTCTTGCTCCATTGTCTCTTGCTCCCTTGTCTCTTGCCCCCTTGTCTCTTGCCCCCTTGTCTCTTGCTCCATTGTCTCTTGCTCCATTGTCTCTTGCCCCCTTGTCTCTTGCCCCCTTGTCTCTTGCTCCATTGACTCTTGCCCCCTTGTCTCTTGCCCCCTTGTCTCTTGCTCCATTGTCTCTTGCTCCCTTGTCTCTTGCCCCCTTGTCTCTTGCTCCATTGTCTCTTGCCCCCTTGTATCTTGCCCCCTTGTCTCTTGCTCCATTGTCTCTTGCCCCCTTGTCTCTTGCCCCCTTGTCTCTTGCCCCCTTGTCTCTTGCCCCCTTGTCTCTTGCTCCATTGTCTCTTGCCCCCTTGTCTCTTGCTCCATTGTCTCTTGCTCCATTGTCTCTTGCCCCCTTGTCTCTTGCCCCCTTGTCTCTTGTGCATGTTTGATAAGCAGCTGCATGTGCTATTCACGCTGGGCTCAGGGCATCCTCAGCAATTATTTAATTATTTACACTGGCAAGGTGTGGTTTTGATAAATCTTATAGTTAGTGATGGCTCAGGTGCCCTTAAACCTCCCTTGCTTATGCTGCTGTAGACCTGGACGGGTAGAGGACCTCTCACTATGAACCTCTTATCACCCTGTTCGCTCCTACTCCAACTCTGTTGATGACACTATTGTTGTTATAATTAATCTGTGTTGCTTCTTCCCAGCGGGGGCTCCTGATCTGTTTTTGATGCTGCTCATGCCTCTTTCCTGTCCTCTGAACCCCCAACCGTACGAGGTTGATGGCCGTCCTTCCTGAGCCTGGTTCTGCCAAGGTTTCTTCCTGTTAAACGAGAGCTTTTCCTTTCCAAAGTGGCCTGGTGCTTGCACAGTACCGAGAATTGTATAAAAAATGTTTTGACACCATCTGTTAGTTTCTTTAGCAAAGCAATAATTTTTGTTATTTTATTGGGTTTGTATCAATTTGACTACTTTGGAACGAGTTGATTTATATTGTTGGAGGGCCTTTAGATGACATTTGTCATGATTGGCGCTATATAGATAAAGCTCAATTAGTTAAATTTGATTGGATGTTGTGGTTTTAAATTAGCAGGATGAGCAAGCAATTCTCTGAATATCCTCCAGCTGATGCAAAAGGCAGCAGCGCGAGTGCTGACAGGAATCAACAGGGGAGACCACGTCTCTTCTGCTTTTGCCTCCCTCCACTGACGGCCTGCGAAATTTAGAATCTAATTCAGAATTCAGCTACTTGCATGTGAAGTCATAAACGAGCAAGCTTGGTGTTATTTGCCAGACCTGATAGCACCTGATGGTTCTTATAAGGATCTCCGCTTTCAAAGCACGAGTTAACTTCTGGTACCTACAATTTTCAAATGTAGATTTCAGGACGGGCCTTCTGATATCAGGAACCATCACTATGGAAAAGACTTGCATTTGGGTGAAGGAGACTGACACCACCTTCGCCTTTATTTAAAATGTTTCTGTTAAGGGAATCCTATACTTCAGAGTCAGAGTCAGAGTCAAGTTTATTGTCAATTCTACCACATGTGAGATACATACAGAGAATCGAAATTACGTTACTCTCAAACCCTCGGTGCTACACAATAAATAAACTTTAAACACAAAGTGCAGGTTAAAAAGAGACAAGAAACAAGTTGTGACATGACAACAACAGTTTTTCGGTTTGTTTAAAGTGACATGGTGCAAAGCAAAGCAAGCGGTCCAGTTCTGCCAAAATACAGATACTGAGATCAGAGTGAGTGGGGGGGGGCAAGGCGGGAAACGGTGGAAGAGAAGGGAGAGTGTTAAGTGTCCTGACAGCCTGGTGGACGAAGCTGTCCTTCAGTCGGCTGGTTCTGGCTCGGAGGGTCCGCAGCCTCCTCCCTGAAGGCAGCAGACTGAAGAGGCTGTGTGACGGGTGGGTGGGGTCTCTCACAATGCTGAGGGCTTTGCGAGTCAGACGGCTGCTGTAAATGTCCTGAAGTGAGGGGAGAGAGACACCAACGATCTTCTCAGCTGCTCTCACGACGCGTTGGAGAGACTTGCGGCAGGTTGCGGTGCAGGATCCGTACCACACGGTGATGCGGCTGGTCAGGTTGCGGTGCAGGATCCGTACCACACGGTGATGCAGCTGGTCAGGATGCTCTCGATGGTGCCTCTGTAGAAGGTGTACCTGATGGGGGCCTGATGGGGTTTACTTAGTGTAAACTTTAGTGTGTCAGGACCAGTTGTCGTAGCTGCAGCTGCAGGACCAGACTAGAGCAGCTAGTCTTCAACACAGCTTCATCTGGATCTGCTGCTGTAGACCTGCTGCAGGGAGACACCAGTCTGCAATTTGTACTCACTAGACACTGGATGTTGCCTAAACCTACAGGTCATCTCTGATTTCATCACCAAAGCAAAATGTGAAACAGAATATCCTGCTGTAACAATTGCCAGCAGCACCTCCATCGTGGATGGGCTGATGGAGCTGGTGGCCACAGATAACACCAGTTGACATGAGGTGGGCACGTTTGAGTTGGTTTTGTGTACCTGTTTATAACATGGAGATGTGAAAACTGCTCATCAGAAAAACCTGTAGCATGACATTGCAGATCATCTGTCCCCACATTTTGGGTCTTTGGTCAGTAAAAACCTCCACTATACAATGTTGTTCCTGCTATGTGTATACACAACACTTTCATGATTAATGAGCTGCGTACATTATATAGCGCCTGTGCAAAATGGGCCAAAATGCAATTAGTAAAAAGAAGTGAGGGACTGTCCAGCCACTGGTCAAGCGGGTCAAGCTGAAAATTGGCAAATTCCGGTCCCTTGCCAGTTAATCGGTGCATCTCTAGTTCTAATGTAATCAAATATCCTCCTCTACAAATACTTCACATTTGAGGTAATTTATACAAAGTTTGTGTTTATTAAAATCAGCATTAACTAGATTGTCAACAGTGGAAAACAAGACTCTGGGGTTATTTTTATTTTCAGTAATTAGTTTTGCAAAGTAGTTTCTTGCCTGTTTAACTTTGGTGTTATATATTTTGAGTTGTCCTTGTAGAATTTACAAATTTACAGACATGTTTTTTTTTTCTCCATTTTCTTTTGGCTTTCCTGCACTTTCTTTTGAGGCTTAGTTTTTACCAGTGTTGTCTTTAGCAGAGCTAAGTTTTTTTGTTAAAAATGTCAATGATAAAATCACAGGAAGCAGGTAAAATAACTGGAGAATTTGGTATAGACTTTAATAAAATGTGCATGCAACTTCTAGGGTTAGATAGCGTTTCCTTACAGTTTGCATTGAGGACTCTTGTTGCATAAAAACACCCGACATGCTGAGATACAGCCAAGTCAACAACAGAGGACACACTTGTGAATATACCATGGCTTATGTCAAAACCAGTGTGCCCTCTGCTGTGAGTTGGCTGCATGACATGTTGATGGAAATCCATGGAATTAAGCAGGTCAATAAACTCTAACTGTCTAGTTTGACTGCTCTATGTGTAAGTTAAAAAGTGAAAGAGAACTCCTTAATAAAAGCTGAACACTTTTTAGGAGGTCTGTAAACTGTAATACATAAAATTTGAAGACAAACCCATGAAAGGTGGTGAACTGATCGAATGAAATTATTTTAACAGCAAGTAATGCAGAGGAAATTGATGCAGTCCCCTTCTTGCCCTTCCTAACAAACATTTAGGTGCTAAAATCTGGTGGAGAGGCTTCACTGGGAACCGCTGGTGCATCTGTGTCCAACCATGTTCATGCTAAAATTAAACAGTCAATCTTTTTGTCTAAAATCTAGTTTTTAATAATAAAGGGTTTGTTCAGCACAAAGCCGATATTAAAAAGTGCCATGTTAGTAGTTACTGGGTTATTGCATTGCACTGGGTCCAAGGGAAGTAGACGGTCCAATGTCCTGTGATCAGCCTGTCCAGTCTACGGGGTCGGCCTATGATGTGAGTTCTGATAGGGTGAGTAGTTACAGCGGCAGATGCAGGCGGTGGTGGTTGGTGGAACCACGGACGAGGAGGAAGACGATCGGTTACAGGTGGCTTTGATTGCAGTGTGGTGGATTTCGGCAGCCAAAACACAACTGCCCAGTTTATTCAGTTGAACACCATCAACCCAGTAAAAGAAAAAGACCGGTTCCAGAACAGGTTAAAAATGTAAATTTGGTCACCATGCATGCTGACGGGAGCCAGATGTTGAGGCTGAGGGTGGTGCTAAAACGCCATACTTCACTATTCAGTGAGGGAATTCGTCCAAAAATAAAAAGAGACAATCCACAGCCATTTAAAAGTGATAAAGTTCCTTAAAATCCTTTTTAGTTAACGCAGACTGTCCACATCTGTGTCATTAAAACCCTCATGCACAATGGCCCTTTTAATTGAGGATAGAAAGGAGCACAGCAGTGCTGGAAGTTTCTCAAGGATTACTGGGATAGGGGATTTACTAGTAACTACTACTACTAACACGCTTTGCCTTATGTAAAATACTACAGCCATTTGACAATGAAGTAGGGGTTAGAACCCCTAACCCTGCGCTATCTAGTTAATACCAGATATTTTGGAGCTCACTAGTTAACTAATAAAATGCATCATTTAACTAGTTTTCCCTAAAGCTCACTTGTGAGTGAACAAAATAACTAGTTGGGAGTTTGATGCTGCTAGTTCAACACATTGCTTTGCTCAAACTGGTTGGACAAAAGTGCTACAAGATTATAAAAAACTGATCTGTGAAATTTGTTGTTCAAATACAGCTGCACTAACTTTAGTAAATATCCAACTAGTTAGTACTAAAAGCAAGTAAAAGGGTGTATCTAATGTCAAGGATATGAAACTTAAGTTGTGACTGTGGAGATGACAAAACTTTGGTATTGGCTGCAGTTGTATTTGAATCAGCTGTAGATATGTGTTCATTACCCACATATTTCAAACATGACGTCAACAGTAGCCTCAACACACAGTAAACATGCCCTTGTCTGTGCTGCACCACTTCTAAACTGACATGTCACAATTCAATTCCATTGTGTTTATATAGCATCTATTACAATACAAGCAGTCTCTACTCACAGCCAGCAGAAGATTATTTTGTCAATGTACTTTTTCTGTCTAGTTGTGATAAAACACATGTGTTACTCAGCAGACGTGGGTTACTTTGCAGCAGGAAAAGCAGATAAAAAGTCATGGAAAATGATGCTTACGGTCACCATCCACTGTATCAGGTATCAGTTACTCCTGGAATACCTAACAAGATATTGAATATTAATATGTACATACACTTACCACTTCAGATCAGGTATACGCCTACATATATAAAGTGGCTGGTGAGTGTATAATGATCAATATTCCAACACTTTGATCACTTCACAGCCACAGGGCTGGAGGCTATCCCAGCCATAGTAGAGACTGGTCACTTCTAATCATTGTTAAGTACAAAGAACAGACAGAGATGACTGAGTTTGATGATGAAGGCAGATCATTTTGTCCACAGATATCTGTTACAGAAAGCAGTGATATTTTTAAGATTTACAAATTATTGAAGTTACTTTACAAGTGGTATTAACTCGCACCACAGATTAAAGACTACAAGACATGTGTGTTCAGTCACCCTCCAAACTTCAGCCCATCCAGCTCAGCCTCAGCTTTCCATAAACTGAGAACAGGGAGTACTCTCAGTCAAAGACAGGCCTCTAAGATTCATGGCTTCACTGAGTTTTGGAGACTCCTGCAGTGCGTGCTGTGATGTGTCTGGAGGGCTGACAGAAAGAAAGACACAGCCTTTCGTGGCTGTCACAGTGTTTGTTTCTGTCTTTATTTCCGTGATTCACTTGCTCTCACTCCTCTGCTCCCCTCTCACAGGCTCTTCTTTTCTGTGATGCCACTGTCTGTCTGGAGATTAATTAAACAACTACACACCCAGCCCATGCCACCCCAGCCATCATCTGGATTTCATCGCTATCAGCACCCTGCCAGAGCGGGGCTGGAGCGAGAGCACGTCTGTTTGTGAATGTGCAGCGACAAATACATTGTTAAAATGATTCGGCTTCATTAATGTTTTATGTAGGCTTCATTTTTGTTGTTTCTGCTGAACACAACTGCAGATTGTGTCATATTTCAAAATGTGTTAATTGTTGTATAGTTTTGTCTTGATACGTCCAAATGAATGCATGTTCAGAAAAAGCTGTAGCTCTGTGTGTGCACGTGTGTGTTTGCATGTGCTGAGCTGAGAATGACAGAGATCTGATTGTTTACAGCCATCATTGCTGTCATTAGTGGTACCGCTGGCAACTGTGGAACGTGTGCAGCAGTCAGTGTCGTCATGACAATCCTGCCTAGTCCCGGTTCTCTTGTTGACAATTTAAGACGTCCCTTCATGAATCCCTCCCCAACACCCCGCCCCCACCATCCCCGTCACACTGCTTAAGTGAGTGTGTGTAAAGGGTGAGGTCGGAGAAGCTGGCAGTTCAGCCTGGCTCTGCTCAGCTTTTCAGACCTTAATGAAGACATACTGTCAACAGTGAAAAACATATGCATGAGCATTTACTTTACTATGTGCTTTTCTTTGTCTGCCTCTCTCCTCCTGGTCACGCCTCCATTACTGCTATTTCCATCAATCACTTACAGAATAGACGTGTAAATCACTAGTTTCATCAGAATACAAAGTTAGATTAGTTAAATAGATAACAATTTGATGTTTGCAGATATCACAAATTATGCCACAACACATTTTGGATCTGATTTGATTCAGGAGAGAGTGATCATCACGAGACTGTCGTGTTAAATGAACACAATCACTTCCATTCGAAACAAATTCCAGCACAAAAAAAAAAAAAAAAACATTTTTTGCTACACATTCACAAAGAGGATCGACTACAAAAGGCCACTTGAAAACGAGTATTGATATGGTTTGCATGTTCGATTTTTTTTCTCTTTGTTTGCACATATATTAATGGTTAATACCAAGTTTGCTAGAACCCAAGAACCATATATATATATGCATTTTAATCTTTATTATTTTGTTCTTTTTTATGTACACATAGTTGTGTTCCTTTCACCAGCCTCATGACAGTCTAATCATATTTTATTGATCCCTGGAGAGAGAAAGAAAGAAAGAAAGAAAGAAAGAAAGAAAGAAAGAAAGAAAGAAAGAAAGAAAGAAAGAAAGAAAGAAAGAAAGAAAGAAAGAAAGAAAGAAAGAAAGAAAGAAAGAAAGAAAAATGTGGGTATATAATATGTGTATGTATATATACACATACATACAAATATATACATCGGTACATTCATGTATACGTGTGCTTATATATATCACATCGCCATATATACATATTATATACAAATGCATATGTGACAACAATACACATACATATATACACATACACATATATATATACGTAACACATACATAGATACACAAGTACACATACAAATATACAATGTATAAGTGTGCACATGCATACATACACACACACACACACACACACACACACACACACACACACACACACACACACACTTATTTGCAAACATAAATACACAAATAATAATTCTAATAATAATCATTATAAATCATTTCAATAATTTCTTCAATTCAATTTTATTTAAATAGCGTCTATTACAACACAAGTTGTCTCCAGGATCTTTCCAGAGACCCAGAACATGAACATGATCCATGAACATTATTACATAAACAACAGCAGGTAAAAACTTCCCTAGTGGAAGAAAAACCTTCAACCAAACAGTGGCAAGGAAAAACCCCCCTTTAAGAGGGAAGAAACCTGGATCAGGACCTGGATCATGAGGGGGAAGAAACCTGGATCAGGACCTGGATCATGAGGGGGGAGCCTCCTGCCAAAGGCCAGACACAGACACACCACCGTCAAAGGTACAATAGACAAGATACGTTAATATAATTATCCATCAGCAGCAGAACTAATACAATATATATATATATATATATATATATATATATATATATATATATATATATATATATATATATATATATATATATATATATATATATACATATATATATATATATATATATATATATCTATATATATATATATATATATCTATATATATATATATATATATATATATATATATATATATATATATATATATATTGTATATATTATTGTATATTGTATATATATATTGTATTCTTCAGAGTCTTGAAATAGTGAACGTTTACCTGGCTGTTGGAGTACAAAGTGTATCCACAATCAAGACGACACTGCATTGTATGTGTTTCAGTGCATTCAGTGTATTTATGAATGTATGTGCTCATGCAGAATTTTTTTACTGTAGTCAAACCTCGCTTATTTTTACAAGTTTGTTTTTGACAATGCCACATCCTTTACATACAGTATCTTCAGTTGTTCAGTTCACAATTATCTTTTGTACCAACTTTGAATGTGTATGATGATATTTGCCTTTGTAATTGCAATTTTAATCTTTGATGGCTGAATGTAGGTTTCAATATGTAACAACAACAGTAGAATAAAGCTACCAATTTTTATATGTATACTAATGCATGTACAATATGAATAAAAGCGTAAATCTTGTAACTCTTCGTATCTTGTCCTGCAAGACTCCGCTTCAAAACAACAAAAAGAAAATCTCAACGTTAATGAAAATGCATTAAAACACCTTTAGTCTTAGATAAACTATTGCGATTTTTGCTACCACTGTTGAGAAAACAGCCGGATGATGAAGGCAGATGATTAATGACATGATTATTCAAAGGTAAAGCTCTTATGTAATGCATAATGATTAAGTAGTGCACAACTGTATGATCTTATTGAGCCCAAATTCAGCTGGGAACTAGATTTTCATTTCTTTAGATGGACCGGCTACGACACATTCAGCGCTAATATAGCAGCTAATTCAGCGCTGGAAAATTGAATCACCTGAAAAACTACTAAAGTTGATTCATTATTTGGGAGTTTTTTTGTTTTTGAATTTATGCCATTTCCATTGTAGGATTTTTATTATTATTATTTTTAGTTTTGCACAAATGTAAGGGTCTGGGTGAGCTTCTTTGTCTTGGAGGTTTTGAAACACCACTCAACCAAGCGTTCCACCTTATGCCTATATGCTGACTCACTGCTGTCAGTCTGTGTCTCCCCACTGTGGTGTTGTCAGCAAGTTTAACTATGCAGTTGGAGCTCTATGTGAATAGTGTGAAGAGGATGGGGCTCCGCACACAACCTGTGGAGTTCCTTTGTTCAGGGTGAGGACAGAGGAGGTGCTGCTGTGGTCTTCCTGTGAGAAAGTCTGTGATCCGTGCACACAGTGAGGGGCCCAGACCCAGAGTGTCCAGTGTGTTGGCGAGCTAATGGGGGATGACAGCGTTAAATGTAGAACTTAAGTCTGCAAAAAAGCATCCACACATAGCTGTTGGGCCTCTCTCGGTGTGTCAGGGCTTTGTGGAGTGTGGAGTTGATGGCATCCTCTATGGAGCGATTTGCTCTGTAGGTGAACTGAGGTCTGTCCAGGTCAGGGGGAATGATGGTCCTGATGTGAGAGGACTAGCTCCTTTAAGCACTTCATGGCGATGTGTCAACACCGCAGGATGGTAGTCATTCAAGTCTTTGATGGACGGTGTCTTTGGTAGAGGGATGATGGTGGAGGTCTTGAGACATGTGGGGACAGTTGCAGATTGCAGTGAGAAGCTGAAGATACTGATGTCAGGCAGTGCTGTGTCCACATGAGCAGCAGGCTGCTGCATTTTTAGTTCGTCAGTGTCTTGATGCCTTTTCACATGCTTCTAGAGTTGTTGTTGAACTGCTCCATACACAGCATGTAGGCCTGCTTCACCTCTCTGATGCCTCTTTGGAGTCTCCCTTGCCACACTGTAGGTCTCTCTGTCATCCACCCAGAATGCTGCATCCTGCTCCCTCAGCAGTGCTCTCACTGTGGTGTTCATCCACTGTGTTTGGTTGGGGACAGCTTTGTGAGGCATGTTGCTCTAGGTCCTTGTGTGCAAACACACCCCAGTCTGTGCTATCAAAGCAGTCCTGCAGCACTGAAGTGGCTTTGTCCCTCCACACAGTTACCGTTCTGATAACTGCATTGGATCTGCGGATTTGGGGTCCGTAGGTTGCAGTTAGAGACAGAAAATTATGATCAGATTCACGTAGGTTGTTCATGTAAACCTGGTCCGGGATATTTTTTTTTTTTCCCTGGTCAGGAAATGTATATTTTTGTGAAATTTTGGCATGACCAGTTGTAAATCTGTGTTGTTAAAGTTCCCCACGACTATCGACATGCCATCAGGGTGAGCTGTAAGTTGTTTACTGATGACTTCATGTAGTTTCTCCAGTACTAACGTAGCATTAGGATGTAAACGGCTCTTATCGTTATCAAAGTTAATTCCCAAGGTTTTTAACCCTAAAATAGGGAGTTTTTAAATTCCACTGTAAGGCATAAGGTTTTCCTCCCACTAGGGGAGTTTTATCTGACATTGTTTATTTAATAATTGGTCAGGAGTCATGTTCTCTAAAAAATGTCATTTATTTTTAATTTTCTATATTCCAAATTCCTGTATTGTTGTTATTCTTTTATTCACAGCACACTGTCTGCAATGCAGTTGAAGTGTTAAAGTTATACTCTCTCTTACCAAGGGCCAAGAGCATCTACTGTGTGCACACAGACAAATAAAAAGAACTTAAAGGTTAAACAAATGTGACAGGTTTAACTGTACAGCTAAGCTCTGTTGCTTTTACACAGCATAGACACACGGACAGCCAGGCAGATCGTTTACTGAAACAAAATGTGTATGATTCAGTGGAGCTGGTGAGAGAGTTGAAGTAATCTTCCCATTCACAGCTTCTAATTTGTAGGGAGGCTACAGGGCCACTCCACTGTAGTGTAGAGCAATGGGGCCACCTTAGACTAGGTCCTAACAAAAAATACATAAATAAAGAATCAATACTTAGACTGCTCAAGCTGGCATCAACTCAAACTCAAACTAAATATATATCTTACTAAGTCTTAGATAGTAGGCTCAAAACAGCAACCTTCTCTAAGTAGAAACGCAGTGCATGATAAAACATAGTGTCACTGTACAAGTAGTCCAGTACAGCATGTTTATCCTGGACCTCCCAACAAACCTGACCAAGCGCTTCAAAAGTTTAAACAACTTTGGGCCAGTTCAAGTGATTTCCAGTAACGACACTGTAAGGAGTTACCAGTAGAGGGCGTAGTTGCACCATTTTAAATCATTTAACCGATTACTGTGCTCTGTTAGTCAAATATAGTGTTTCACAGAAAGAAATCCAGCAAAACTAGTGAAATGTGATACAAAGCTGTCATTTAAAAGCACCAAACCTCCCTGGAGCTATGCTGCCTACTTCAGGGTTTCAAAGAGCTACACTAGGGTCATAAAGCCAGTTGCATTGTCTGTCAGTCTGTGACCAACTTTGATGTGGTTTGCCGTGGTAGGACCTAAACCACATCAAAGCTTGTCTGCGGCAGAACTTCAGGTTGAACATAATTGGAGTGTCACAACAAGTATGGGTTCAGCTGCGAAACTGTCTGGAAACCAGAAGTATGCTTCACTTTCTTTATTAATCCTTTTAGGCAGTACAGACTAAATGAAATTACTTATTTTACATGCAAAATTGATTTCACATTAAAAAAAACTTATTTGCTGTAAAAAGAAAATGCCGTGAATCCTGTGATCATTGAAGTATGTGATAGAGAGCTGATGTAGCACCTTCATTTCACTTAACCTGAACTGTACTTAAATTAAATTTACTGGCATTTAAATGTACTTAAATTAAATTTACTAGCATTTAAATTTATTTAAATCAAATCTGATGGCACTTAGAAACATTTAAGAAGGAACTCCAAGGTTTGAAGACTGACAAGACAATAAGAAGCATCCCAGTATTCTTAATGAGCCACTTCAATCTGTCACATTATAATGTGATTTCAAATGCATAACATGTGTTTTGTTTTTTTTTATTTCGAGGCGCCCTTCATCAGACTAAATGACGGTTCATATTAGAAAGATTAGTGTGAAGGCTGAGATGGATGTCTTGTGTCAAAGAAATAACCTATGTCTGTGATAAGTAAAACAAACAAACAAACTTTTATATATTAGGTTTCGGCAATCATGCCGGACGAGAGTTCCCTAGTGGTTGATGTGAATTATTTTAAGAGCAGTTGAGATCCAGCTAAAGTTTCAGCTGCATGTTAAACCACCTGGGCCAATGGCAGAGCAGTATTAGTAGAGCTGGGTCAAAGTCAAAGTCTAGACTTTGTAATGTCAGTTTACCTAAAGCCGAAGATGTCCGTGGCATAAAAAAGAAGAAGGAGAAATAATTGTTGACTAATTAACAAATCAAAAAATATCTGACGGATTAGTCAATAAGCAACTGGAACTAGCAACCAAAATGGTTGTTATGTGCAGGGCTTAGATGAGTCAGTCAGCTGTTCAGCTGCCGTCAGCGTGAGAAGTCCCAGAAACACACACCTCGAATAACCCCTAACACCCCCATATCGTTCCCCTCTCAAGCGTAATGCTCAGAAAACACCACACCCTGTACAACCATCAGACCTCTTCTAAGGCCTGCTCCAACATCTCACTTTTTCAACACTGCTCCACCACTACAACCACAGTCCTTATGCTGCCTCTTTTTCTCTCTTTTTCTCAGCATCGTTCTCGCATCTTGTGATGTCCTCATTTCCTCAGAAGCCCTGGCAGCTGGATTATCGCTGTCTGTTAGTATCAATTAAAAGTGACATATGTACATTTGTCAACGTGCCATTTGTGGTCAGCCCAGGATGCATGGTTGGTCGACTGAACCCTGACCCTGGCGAAGGAGTGCTGAGATAGCATCGCCACTCATTGGACCTGGAGGTGCCTCCAGGATGGCTGACAACGCTGGGTTCTTTACTCACCCAGAAACCGTTCTCCTCTTTCTACCATGTCATGTGCCAGCCAGTAATCCAGTCAGGGAAGAGTGAGGCCCAGCTGAATGAAGGAGGAGGTGTCAGGGGTTTGAGAAGCCATCATGGACTCTCCTCTGAACGCAAAAGCACACAGTTAGAGCTACTCTTGTGCAAGGTGCTAACATGAAGTAGTATTGTGTGAGCTTAAAATAATAAAGTTTCAACTTCATATGCTGCAGCTTTATTTGTGCTTTTTAAAATGTGGTCATTTGACTTTCCTTCGGGGAACGTGGGCCTGTGTATATTGGGTGAATGAATCCTATAACGTTTTTATTATTTGCCCCGGTTAAAGAATGTGTGTTTAATGCTCGCTGAGTAACGTAAATCCGAGACATGTTATTGTCTGTCTGGGCCATGAAGCGGAGGAGCGGCGGAGGAGAACAGCCCTTTGCTGCAGGTAAACGGTGATGTGGAGTGCTGTACGATGTACAGGAGCATCTGCATATCCAGTCACGTTCCACAAGAGAGCAGATTGGAACTGCGGGTCATGTTGCCAACGCAGACGTTAGTTCAGTAGGTTCCCAACGGTTTGTCTCCGCTGCCTGTTGTTACTGTCAGTAGCTGTTTCCCTCTTCTTCTTTTTTTGTTTCATAAAAACGAAAAACAGCGTAACCTGGTGGCTTGCAAAGTCCCACCCAGGACGGGCCACCTCGCATCATTAGGGCCCATGCACAGAGCAAGCTCCAACTCACACAGGAAGTCTGCCGTTTTGAACAGAGTACGTCATTCTTCCTGTATTTTGGTCATTTCTAGGCCTCATACTTTAACCAACTTCTCCTAGAGATTTGATCAGATTGATTTAAAACTCTTTTTGTACATTCTAGACACAAGGCTATGAGCCAGGTCCTGGTCCAGGTTTCTTCCCTCTTAAAGGGGGGTTTTTCCTGCCACTGTTTGGATTAAGGTTTTTCTTCCACTAGGGAAGTTTTTACCTGCCACTCGGGGGTCATGTTCTGGGTCTCTGGAAAGCGCCTGGAGACAACTTGTGTTGTAATAGATGCTATATAAATGAAACTGAATTGAATTGAAGGTTGACTCTAAATTGAAAAGCTTTCAAGAGGGCTCAACCATGAAAGAGAAATTGGGAACTTAGTCATACATTGTTTGATCTTGTCCAAAACTGATGTGTATGATTGTAGTCTGAGCCACAATACATTTTGCATGTAATATTCAGGTTGTACTGGTTGTAGCGCCACCTGTTGGCAAAAGGAAATGTCAGGCGTCGCCATGTCAGGGCAGATAAATTGATTGTATGGTATCTGGTATCTTCAGTGCAGACGAGGGTCTGCTATGGTGTCCCGCAGGGTTCAGTGCTAGGGCCAAACTGGTCCATCTTATACATGCAGGCCTTGGGAAGAGCATCCTCTCCCAGAGTGATGCTGAATAAACTAATTCATGCGTTTGTATCTTCTAGACTAGATTACTGTAACGTGTTGTTGGCTGGATGTCCAAGTAATTCTCTGAACAGCCTCCAGCTGATCCAAAATGCAGCAGCGCGAGTGCTGACAGGAACCAACAAGAGAGAACACGTCTCTCCTGTGTTCACCTCCACCTACATTTTATTACTTGTGTATAAAGTCCTAAACATCCAAACTCCTGGTTTTCTCCAAGACCTGATGGTTCCTCATGTTCCTAACAGAGTTCTCCGTTCTCAGAGTGCAGGTTTACTCGTAGTTCCTAGAAGATCCAGATGTAGATCTGGAGGACGGGTCTTCTGCTGTCAGGAACCATCACTCTGGAACCAACTTCCAGTTTGGGTGAAGGAGGCTGACACCACCTCCACCTTTAAAACCAAACTTCAACCGTTTGTGTTCAGTAAAACATCTAGTTGGTGTAAACTTTAGTGTGTCAGGACCAGTAGTCACAGCTGCAGCTGCAGGACCAGACTGGAGCAGCTGGTCTTCAACACAGCTTCATCTGGATCTGCTGCTGTAGACCTGCTGCAGGGGGACACCAACATGATCCACTGACCTGCAGTCCCACCTCTGACCACCTCAGTGTCTGCTGTCTACACCTGTTTAGATGGTGGTCTCTGTAGTCCACCAACTAACCAGGTATCAGTCATATAAACATGGAAGTCCTAGTTCTGCAGCTGACATATATATTTATACTGATTGTCTTTTGTACATGTGACAGTGTGTCTGTGTCTCTCCTCTCTGTTCATTGTTCTCTTTTCCTGTTCTATCCAGCTGGTCTTCAGCAGGAGGGTCCCCCCTTATGATCCAGGCCCTGCTCAAGGTTTCTTTCTTCTTAAATGGGGAGTTTTTATTTGCCACTGTTTGGTTTAAGGTTTTTCTCCCACTAGGGGACTTTTTACCTGCCCTTGTTTATGTATTACTTGTTCGCTGTCATGTTCTGGTCTCTGGAAAGATCTTAGAGATAACTTGTGTTGTAAGAGATGATATATAAATAAAATTGAATTCAATTGAATTATGCTCCCTCCAGACCAGTGGCCTACACAGATGGCATCCTTCAAACTCTCCCCAGATCACAAAGACAACAAAGGAAGATCAGGATCAGATGAACAACATCTCAGATAATTTTATCTCTCACTAAAATTCTCTTATATTCAGGGGTCTTTGGTATCAGCTGATGAATATATTATATGTTCTTACCTGCTAGTTTCTGCAATTTTGGCCCCTCTCTTTTCGGTGAGCAATTTATAACCTGTACAGATGGGTATTATATAGAAGACACCTTCTTTTGTAGAATTAAGTTTTCAGTTAGTTCAATTCTGGACACATCTGCAGTAAATCTGGAAAAGGCCCAGGCCCCACCCCCACCCAAAGACAACTATGGCATCTGTGGCATGCATTATCCGCCAGACCTCAGATTATGATCTGTGTATGATCAGAGGTCATCTCTGCACAGATCTATATGCTCATAATTACTCATACTCTCCTACTACTACTATTACTACTGTCATTTAGCAGACACTTTGTTCCAAAGCGACTTACATTTGAGAGAAAAAAACACAAGCAAGAAATCAAAAAGGAGGGTACAGCCTGGATAAGCGCTGGTCAGACTGCTTTGAGTCCAGTAGGACACAGGTGGTGCCATGCTAATGCTGGAGGCTTTTTTTTTTTTGTTTGTTTTTGTTCCTTTCACACTCTACAACAGTCCCTTTATTCAGCAAAAATAATGTCTTAAATTCACCATCATAATATCATCTTGGCACAAGTGCATGCAGCTTTCTCAGTGTTGAGCCATGCAAAGAGATAAATCTTTTAAGTCATGACATGTTGTGGTAGAAGCATCAGACGTCTTTCACTGGCTGAGCGTAGCTGTCGAGAGGGAGTGTAGCTCTGGATGAAGGAGTGATGGTAGGCAGGAGCCATTTGGATTATTGTTTGGTAAGCCAGAAGCAGAGCACTGAACGTTATGAGCGCTGTAACTGGAAGCCAGTGTAAAGAGATGAGCAGCGGAGTGACATGAGCTCTCCTGGGCTGGTTGAAGACCAGGCGTGCAGCTGCATTCTGGATCATCTGCAGAGGTTTAACTGAGCATGCAGGGAGGCCGACCAGTAAGTAAGTACAGTAATCAATGCTTAACATGGCCAGAGCCTGAACCAAGAGCTGTGACATATGTTCTGTCAGGTAGGGTCTGATTTCCCTGATGTGATAAAGAGCAAATCAGCAAGACCGGTAAACTGAGGCAATGTGGTCCTTAAAGGTCAGCTTGCTGTTTAACATGACACCAAGATTCCAAGCAGAAGATGTGGGCACAAGTGTGATGGAATCCAACTGCATGCTTATCTGAGAAGGTAAAGAGTGATTGGCTGGACAGACAATACGCTCAGTCTTGGACGGATTTAGCTGAAGGTGGCGATCCTTCCTCCATGCATGAGATATCAGACAGACATGTTGATACTCGCATTGAGACGGCAGTGTCATCAAGTGGGAAAGAAATGAAAAGCTGGATGTCACCAGTATAGCAGTGGTAGGAGAAGCCATGAGAGCTGATGATTTCACTTAGAGAGGTGATGTACAGTGAAAAGAGAAGAGGGCCAAGCACCGATCCCTGTGGTACCCCAGTTTCAGTTGAGTGGCCCTGCCTAAAGCCTGACTGAAATGGATCAAACAGGTGGTTGTCATGAAGGAACTGTGAGACCTGATTGAAGAGGGCTCGCTCTAGAAGTTTAGAACGAACAGGAGCAGTGAGACTGGCCGGTAGTTGTAAACCTGGGCAGGGTTGAGTGTGGGTCTTTTCATCCGTGGGGTGGCCCGAGCTTGCTTGAAGGCAAAGAGAGAAACCCTAGATAGAAGGGAGGGGCTACTAATGTGGGTTATTGCAGGTTTGATGGTAGGTAAAATGCTCTGCAGGATGTTGGAAAGGACAGGATCAAGACAGGTTGTTGGTTTTGAGTCGACTAGAACTTTAGAGACTTCGTCCTCAGTTAGAGATTGGAAAGAGCAGATAGAGACTGTTTTTGTTGGTACTGAGACAAGTCAGTCTTTTTCTTGGATTTGCGCCACTTTCTTTCAGCTACCCTAAGTCCAACTCTGTGATCCGTCAGAACCTGTGTGAGCCATGGACTGGGAGGTTTCTGTCCAGTTGGTTTAGACACCAGAGAACAGAGTTTATCCAGACAGGAGGCGAGTGAGGAGCAGGGTGTCTCTGTAGCCTCATTAACAGATAGCGTGGAGAAGTCTGAGTGGGATGGGAGGGTAGAGCAGACCTCAAGAGACAGCTGTGCAGTTCCAAGATCGTAAGTTTCTGCGGTAGGAAAGTGAGGAAGTGAGATGGGTAATTTAACCAGGAAGTGGTCTTAGAGGGGCAGCGGTGTGACATATACGTCAGCTGTAGTGCAGTTTCAGTTACAGGAATATCAGAATGTGTACATTGAAGGGCATGGTTGTCATATAATTGTGTTTGTCATGCCATTGGTGTGGAATGTACTTATCTACAATATCTACAATACAGGTGGATGTGACTTTAAAGGATAGTGTAGAAGGGTCAAAATCATTAAAAAAGGGCCCCTGAAACTTCCTGATTTTGAAAACAAAGAAAAGGTTTGCTATTTAACTTTACACTCATTCTATTTATTCAAACACCAACTGTTGGTGAACCCGAAACAGATGTTGGTCGAGCTCCAGCCCTTTTTAAATAATAATTATAAGGAGATAATGTACGAGGAAATCACAAAATATGTCCATCCCGTTATGGACAAAGTCAAAGTAGGATTAAAACATTTCCAGTGCATACTATCATACTTTATAGAGACAGATTTAATGGTTTAATCAAATGTTTTTATGGTGTGGTAACTGCTCTGAATTCCAAACTTTCATACTCAAGTCCTAAAAGGTGAATTTTTCATAATATGTCCTTTTTAATGTTCAAATTCCCTCCTCTGAAGTACTGCCTGTGACGTTACCATGGATAAAAGTGCTGACGGAATAAAGATCCCTATTTCCAACAATGTCAGTTGTTTGATGGTAAAATTTGGTCTGTCTGATGAAGCGTATTTAAAAAGTTTATGTTGGAGTAGCACAAAGAGCACAGGCTATCCCAGTTTCATATCAGCATTCCTGGCTCTTCCACCCCCACATTGTGGAATCAGCAAGGATGAGGAGGATACTTGCCTTATTTGACTTGCAGTCCTTGGTAGGAAAATCACTGACCAAGCAGCAGTAATCCTGGGTGGGAGTCACCCAGAGACCCAAAGGAATGTACTATGAGGTCAAGAAAGGAAGGGGGGAAAAGAAGCACAATTGAGAGGAAGCTGAACAGGTTTTCACCTATTCTGATGGAAAATCAATGCTGCTACTCTATCTTTGCTCATGTATTGTGTGCTGATATTTTTTTTTAATTATCTAAAAGGTTTGGTGTTTTCCTCTTCAGTTGTGTCCACACCACTGTTGCTTCAGAGCAGTGGCTGCTGCTTAACTCACTTCAGATGTCCAATGGGCTTTTGGCTACTGGCTTTACTGAGACCGCCTCAACAAATTACAATTAACGTTTGTGGCATTAGATTGGACCTTTGAACAAAGACATGCTTTACATTAAACTAAAACATTTTTGCCTTTGCGCTGACAGAAGCCAAATAGTGAGGACTTACCGTGGGAGGAAACTTGACATACCGTGACATTCCTTTGTAGTGACCGGACATTTTTGAGTCAACTTTAATTATGTTTTGCACCTGACATGGATCTACTGATGGGAAACATAATATAAACAGGAAGATCTAGGCTACAGCTACCCAAAACTAATCGATCTACAAAAATAACGCAAAAACAGTAGTAATGGTAAATGAGCGACTTATTCTAAAAAGTAAGCTATTAGAGTATTAGACACTGTCTGACGTAACCCTGCTGATCCCAACTCAGCTGATAGACTGATAAGCTGATCTGAGATGCAGATTCTAACTAATGTGGATAATTTCAGTCGATTTGACCTTTAACTCTTTATTGGACAAAGATCCATATTTGGTAACTTCCGCAGGCTTTAAAACATGTGCTCCCACGGTTTTTTTAAGAGGGGGTATAATCATGTGACTTTATCCAGCCAATCGTTGAAGGTCAGGCTTACGACACAGCACAGTCACTGTGGCCCCTGACCAATTACGAGTGAGCCAGGAAACTTTCTGCTCGGTGCCGGATCCCAAACTACGGTTCAAGCCTAAAAAAAACTCACGCAGCATGTCTTTGAGTTGTTATACTTAATGCAATCATAGGTGTCCTTTGTGCTGGATTTTTAGAAGGTAATGAAAATTTTGCAATAAACAATGAGAGTCTATATTGGATCATATTTGCCCAGCTAGATCAAGTGTGAAGTCTCTTCCTATGGGACATATGCCCATACTTCTAGTAAGGCATGATTAGTGTATTTTTTCAACAATTATAATTACAACTTTAAAGAAGCTGCACTAAATTATGCATTGGATATGTCCATGGAACTGCACAATGTTCTGTGAAAAATGTAGTTAAAAGTGAAACTCTCTTGATAGTATTTATTATATATTTACATAGTGTCTTGATTTGGCACATATTGTTGCATGACCTCTCTGTTGTGGCTGCCCCCCCAGCTAACACTGAGGATGAGCGATAATGATGAGAAGGAGCATTTTGACAGTGGAGACACTGAAATTGAAGACCTGACTTCTTCCCACCCAGCCATGACCTGGACACTCCGGACCTGAGTGAAGACGGTCCCTTTGCTAGGAGGAGGTCTGTGACTGCATTAGAGGGGCTTGAGGATGAGAACAACGATCAGGACAATGAACACAACACTTATGACCACAGCAACATGTGACTGTGTTCATATCCAACTGATGTCACCTTGACAAATGCTTCGGTCATCAGGAAGGGGACTGCAAGGCTCTTGATGTAAACAACCTGCCAGTGAAGAACCTTCGGATCCAGGCAGGACTGACATTATTCAGACGCCAGTTATGTATTGCCCTTGAAAGAGTTCAGCATCTCAATTCAACCTCAACACTGCAATGTTAATGTTCCTAAGCCTGCAAGGGGATACCTTAGATGATTTTGTGCGAACCACCCATAAGACCTGCAAGACCTGCAACTGTAGAAGGAAGAGACACATTTTAAGGTGGAACGTGCTCTTCAGACTTTAAGGTCCACCTGTGTCTTGGCGCTGATTCAAAAAGGGCCATGTCTAAGTGAGTGGACTATAACTGACTTTGACTGGTAATCAGAGTAATCTAGTTTCAAAGCAGGTTTTTAACACAACCTTATGTTACTGAGATTGATAAAAATTAGAAGATAAGTGACCATGTTTATATAAGGAGTTTGAACTCAATTTGGTTCCAAATATTTACTTTCTTTGGTTCTATGCAGTGACTTGCTGCATTAGTTTTTGCATACTATTGTATTTTGACATAAGTGTCAAAGGTTCCATAAGACGTATGCCTACTACTTGATATGTGTATTTTTACAACAAGTTATCCACATATTAAAAAAGTCAGACTAGAAAAAATGTCAGTTTAAATCCACAGGTTGTGCAAACAACTTCAAGGTGTAATGAAGAAATAACTGCCTAAGAGGTGCCACAAACGCCAGCACCTGAGGCACTAAAATCTGTCCTACAGCTGTGGAATGCCACAGTTAGTGAAGGTAACGGATACCTCCAGCTGTGAGACGCATTGGAAACAGAAGCTAGAAGAATGAACAAAATGTTCTCCACTGAGCCATCAAAAGTTTACTCTCAGTGGCAGGATAACAGCATGAGAAGGACCCCCCAACCTCCCACCGTTTCAGACATGGACTTTGTTGACCACTACATTGCACAGTAGGTCACCAGTTTACCTGTCTGAAGATACAAGCCCTACAGGATCATTCTTTCATTTTCCACCATTGTTGAAGTTATCTCCCACCTTGATTGTGGGACTGTACCATACCCATAAATACAGGTGTCCCTGTATTTATGGGTATGGTACATTTATGTATTTTTTTTTTTAATTTAGTTATTTCAGGAATCAACAAGAGAGACCCCGTCTCTCCAGTTTTAGCTTCCCTCCATTGGCTCCCCGGAAAACTCAGAATCCAATTCAAAATTTTATCACTGGCATATAAAGTCCAAAATGGCCTAGCACCGCGATATTTGCAAGACCTGATAGTACCGTACGTTCCTAATAGAGCTCTCCATTCTCAGGGTGCAGGTTTACTCGTAGTTCCTAGAAGATCTAGTTGTAGATTTGGAGGACGGGCTTTCTGTTATCAGGAACCATCACTCTGGAACCAACTTCCAGTTTGGGTGAAGGAGGCTGACACCACCTCCACCTTTAAAACTAAACTTAAAACATTTCTGTTTAATAAAGCATATAGTTAGTGTATATTTAGTACCTTAATGTGTCAGGACCAGTAGTCAAAGCTGCAGCTGCAGGACCAGATTAGAGCAGCTCATCTTAAACAGCTTCGGTGTAGATATGCTGTTATAGGCCTCTGCTGCAGGGGGGCACCAACATGATCCACTGAGTGGTGCCCTTCACCTCCTCTGTTTCTCTTTGCCTTCTCTGTCTCTTCTTCACCTCAACCCTCATTGATTAACAATATTCCATAAACTTAATTGTGGTCCATTGTTCTTGTAGTTTTTTGTGCTTGTCTGGCCCTTCTTTTCCTCTCCTGTGCATGTCCTGCAGACCAGAACCTCAGGAGCTGCTTGCTGACCTGCAGTTCCACCTCTGACCATCCCAGTGTCTGCCTTCACCTGTCTGTGTGGATGTCTGTTGGATACTTGCTGACATCCCGACCTGCAGTCCTCATCCCCTTGGATCACCGTCTATCCATATATCACCCATATTCACAGAAGTCTAATTGGACTACTGATGATAGTTACTAATGTATCCTATCTTGTACCTTTGACGGTGTCTCTATGTCTCTATTCTTTCTTATTTCTTGCTCTACCCGGCTGGCCTTCATCAGGAGGGTCCCCCCTCATGATCCAGGTCCTGGTCCAGGTTTCTTCCCCCTCATGATCCAGGTCCTGATCCAGGTTTCTTCCCTCTTAAAGGGGAGTTTTTCCTGCCACTGTTTGGTTTAACGTTTTTCTTCCACTAGGGAAGTTTTTACCTGTTGTTTATGTAATAATTGCTCGGGGGTCATGTTCTGGTCTCTGGAAAGATCCTGGAGACAACTTGTGTTGTAATAAATAAAGTTGAATTGAATTGAATTGAAATTTAATTTTCCTCTTGTTTTATCTTTCACTTGAACACTGCTTAAGGCACTTTTCAAACCTCACAACTTTGGGTAATTTTAATTTTTCACAGTTTACTTAAATGCAATTTAGGAACGGAGAGTTGCATTTCAAAATCACATTTTTAAAAATAGGGCCCATGGAATGAAATCAAAGTGGGAAAGTTATAAGACATTGATAAATCACATCAAATATTCAGTTAACCCATTATATATTCAGCATTGATCTACAATTGTAAAAGTGCAAGTGTAAAATTATCATAATTCTCCTTTTAAGCAGCATATCTATTAGCCGTTTTTATATATACTGCGTATAGTTACAACATTGTCAATACTGTGTGAGACACAGCCAATGTGGGGGAGGGATCCCAGCACCACCAGCACCAGCCCGTGCCCGTGATGTTGCGCCAGAAAGTTTGGACCGGTGCACAGTCCCATTCAGATGCAAGGAGATGTCTGGTACACTTCAAAGATAAGTGTCTGTTCTGCGACACGTCATCTAAACTGCAGAGAAAGGCAATGATAAAAAAGAACAAAATAAATAGAAAGAAAACCAACTGATTACTAGGAATACTTGGCTTTCATGGATGCAGAAGAACATGAAGACTAGGTACCACACATGTTCATATTCCCCATTATTTTAATGGAGACATTTTGTGATTTCTAATTATTTTAAATGATTTTATTACCAGTGGTCAATAGCATGAACAACAGCAAATACCAGACAAATTTAAAAAAAAACTTAGACAACAAACAATATCCTCAGTAACAAAGACTGATTGTTTATTGGTCGTAAAAATCTGTATTAACAGTATTTTCCTAATGAGGTGTGGTGTTCTCAATAACTGGGAATTGAAATTAAAAACAAACCCTATCTTAACATATGACTGTCCAAAATTAAGGATTTGATATCTGAAAGATAAGCACCGTTGACGAACTGGGAAGCACCCTGGTTACATGGCTTTGTAAAGTTAACAGCATTAAGAAGCAATGAGTGAAGGCAAATTAGAGGCTGGATATCTTGGATGTATGATCATTACAGTGGCATCAGACTTTATGGGCTAATTCCAAGAAAACAAATTTACACCATAGTAAACATCAATATCAGTCTGATCTCAGCAGAATATGTGAAACTTTACGAACTCCCCAAAACCAAAGGTGTGTCTGAGGAGTCCCAAAAATATAGTGAGAAAAGCTTTTTTGTTGGTTTTTTTAACTCTGGACTTGGCCTTGCCTCCTCGTGGTCCCTTCATTGAATACATACATTTCCTGGCTCCAGCTTCTTTAAAACAGAGAAAAATACGTTTGGTCTACTTTTCTCACTCTTGAAGCAAAAAAAGTGCACAATTATCCAACACGTTTCCTTAACTTTAGCCACAAATAAAGCAAAAATTGAAATCTTCCTTTTTACCCTTTTTTTTTACTCTGGAAGTTATTTATATTCAGCAAAAGAGATGCAGAATCCTCAAACCATAGTAATGACATTTCAGCAATTAAATACAGCTCTACTTTCAAATATTCAAAAAAATATTTATGTACCACTTCCACATATACAAAACACAACACAAAACTGTGTGGAAAACACTCAAAATATTACACAAAATATGGGTTAGATGACCAGCAGTGCACGAGACAATATGATCCAGCAGTTACGACTCTTTGGGAGGCTGCAGTCTTCTCCAACAGCACATTCACATTGCTGTTCACACGGGATCTATTTATTAACACCTATTTATTAACACCAAAGGCTCCTTGGAATTGGCTTTAAAAAATTGCAGATGAGAGTTTTGCTTTGATAAGTCATAAATGACGAAGTAGTTGCCCCACATAACCACAAACAGGTTGTCGAGCAACTTCATTGAGATTGACATTGTCCTCAAAACTCAACCTTTCAGTGCGTTTATTAGGATCAGACTGTTTTTGTTACACGACAGTCTATGTAATCATGAGATAGTCTCTCTCGCTAGCTGGTCTTTTCCCATCCAAGTCTGAGAGTCTTAGTTAAGAAGAATAACTATGTTAGTAGTTCTTCAAGCAGAGGGCCTGTTATGGATTTGTGCTCCATCTCTGCTCGATAGGTAGGGAATGCAAACTGCCACTGCAGAGCATATGCTCTCTCTGCCCTGAATAGTCAACCTTTGGAAGAAAGGCTTCGAAGATGAGCTTCAGGCCTTAGATCAGCCTTTCCTCTGGAGGCACTTTGAGGACGCTTCCCATTTCCAGTCTGGCACCAGCCACCTCCTGCGAGCTGGGACTGTATGTGCCCTCAGACTGGCGTTTCTTTTGTGCTGTCATGATGAGGAAAAACACCACCAGAATAGCCAGTAGCACACACAGAGTTGTCAGCGGGATGGTCACTGCCAGCCAGGGAACTTGTTCCTTATGCTCCGCTTTCTGCAAAAACACCATGGTATTTGTTTATATGACCATATGCTTTTTAAAATCCTTTTTTTAATGGCACCAGTTTGAAAATGCTGTATCAACCTGCCTTATTTAACCATGATTTTTTCAAATAAGCTTAGCACAAAAAGTATGGACGTTTGTGTTGGGTAGATTTTCTTTGGTGACAATGCTTCTTGGGACTTAATCTTATACTGTTGGGAAGCCTGTTTACTTCCCTTTTAAACGGTAAACCATTTGTGAGGAGCATGCATTTGTGATCACCCCAGATCGAACTGACTTCTCAGTGTCAGTAAAAGGAAAACCGTTTCCTTGCACCCGGACCTCTTTGGGTCGGCCTGCCATTTCCTGGTTGTTGCATCATCTGGGTCCTCGTCCAGGTAAGCATATAATAACAGTGTTGGATCTTTTTGGTGAAACCTTGGTGCTGAGTAATTAATTAATTTATGCCACAGGAGATTGGCGGCATTATCTAATGTCCTGGCTGTTTGAATGCAGCAGATCTGAGGTGCCTCTGTCCAGCCGACGTCTCTCGTTACAGGGAACAGGTCCAGTTCTCCTCACTTCTCTCCTTTTAAGAAGGAATGGTGGAGGAGGTTGCTTATATCTTGGGTTAATGGTAGTGTAGTGTTTTATTTTCTTCTTTTGGATTTAATGAGTCGTTGGTAGAGGCTTTCGTTATTCTAGTGGGTGTCCTGGGTGGTGGCGTACGGTTGTATGCTGTGTGAGGCAGGGTTTAAGGTTTCATTGCAGATCACTAATTGTAATGTGATTGGCATATTTGAGTGGGGTGTTTTGGGATTTTTGTTTCGGACTATCTTACCCCCAACAGATCCTACAACAGGTAAGCTTCAAATCACTGACCATGGTCCACTATTTACTTTAATGCTTATAAAATTTCTTTGGTCTTCTGTTTAAATACATTTTGTTAACAGTGAACCATGTCTCTTGCCTCCATTGCCAAATGCACTTGAGTGCCTTCTTGGTTTTACTTTCTACATTTTTTAAATGTACATCAATATTCCTTGGGTCAGATTCTGAAGGTGGCATTGTTGGACTTCATTTAACATTATATTATCCATAAAGCTACCGTAGCCCTCGTGCATGCCGCCACATCCATACAACCTAATAATCTTACGTACAGACAATGACTTAAGAGCACGGGAGAAAAGGAATCTTTTCATCATAGCCATCAGCTATCTAATTTAATATCCTAAGGTAGGTTACTTTGAATTTCTTTCTAATCTGAATATATAATAATAAAGCTTTTAATCTCATCATGAAACTATAAATGACTTTGACAGAGACTCTTAATTCAGACTTCACTGGATATATTTTTCAAATGGTTGCTATTTCAAACTTCACATCTGGTACTTTGGTACTAGAGGAAACCCGACAGACGAGTGTCTATCCTGTCATAAATCAGCTGGTCGTTTTCATATGTAAAAGTTCAGTAGACTTGGTACAATTAGGAAGTCAGTTTGATTGGGATTGCAATATTCAGCTGGTTCAAACTTAATTTCAGACATTTTATCAAATGATCCAAACCTTCTGAATAACATATTTCCCTCTTTGTCTGTGGTGGCGCTGCAGCAGAAATTACCCAAAGGAGGAGACAAGACAAACAACAGAAAGATAACTTTCTCATCTACCGGTTAATGCAACGCCACTTCCCCTGCCAGTTTGTAAACTTCATTGTCTTGTGACTGTTTACCAGCAGTAATACATTTAAATCTGACCACACTTCTATCAGAGCTTTTACCTCATCCTCGCTCCATGTTTAACTGTCAGACATTTCTCCCAGAAATCACACATCACGTTAGATTTTCTTTACCCACAATGCCCTGATTTGTAGTCCACTTCCAGTGTTTTGTCTGGTTGAATGAGACTGATACTTATGTTTTTAAGTAGACCACAATTTACTTTTTTTTAACTGCATTAAGTTTTAATTACGCATTCGCCTCTCCCAAAATAAACCACACTTTCTGAGCAAACAAGCTCTGGTCTGGTTAAAGAGGATCAAACAGGTCTGCTGTCCATAAGTTAGAGCACAAATTAAAAGCAAAGCTTGCTTTGTCAAAGTGAAACCAAAAGGAAAAAAAACACCTAAAACACCATCTCCTATGTGTGCAAAACAGCCTATATTTATCTAAAGTGATTAAAAAAGGAACACAATCAGGCCAAATAGTGGAGGGACACTTGCCGTTTGCCAAAAAGTGCAGTTTCTAGGAAGGTTCTGGATAATACTTCCCGAGGGCTGCATGTGTGGGTCCAGAGAGGGTTTATTTAGTAAAGGTTTAATTACAGTCACTTTAAAAATCTGCCCATATATCCTGCTTTCAGGGATAAGTTGATCTTGTTCAATATTGTTGTACCACTAAGAGAGAAGATATTTTGGAGTAGTCGAGTTGGGATGGGGTCCAACAGTCACGTGGATGACTTATTCTTTGTCAAAGGAGCAACTGCATCTAAAAGTGGGTGCAGCCAATCTACAGTATTATTGACACGGAAATTAAAATCGACAGGGGAAGAATTTAGGTCATAACTTTTGATTGTTTCATTGTGTTCAATTGTAAGACGATGAGAAGTGATGGCCTCCTTAAATTTAGCCTCAGCGATATGAGATACACAGCTAAAATAATATCTTTAGGTATGTGCTTTAAAGTTGACAACGTTAAATTAAAACATTAATAGTGGTCGGATAGGAGGGTGTTTAGAAGTGACACTAACATTATCAGGTTTTCTACCATACACAAGGACGAGCTTAAGTTGTGATAAAAGCAGTGCTTTGCTTCCTTTACTTTTGGTGAGATGCCCATCGGTTCTAAAAGAGAATTAAAAGCCAACTTTGGGCTATCACGGTCAACATCCATATGAATGTTTAAGTCACCCACTATGAAGACTTTTTCAATACTACTACCAGATAAGCACCAGCAGGAGGCCGGTACACCAACACTAACGAAACTGGCTGCTCTGATTTACAGCTCGTGAGTTTTAGACTACATATAAGGCTTTCAAACATATTATAAACGCAGTTGGGTTTAGGTTTTATATGAAGACTGGAGTTATAGATGGCCACTACTTCTCTGCCTCAGACGTTCTTCGGGGAACATGATAATTAACATAACCAGACAGCGTTGATTCATTTAAATTAAAATACTCTTCCTCCAGTAGCCACATTCCTGATAAACAGAAGATGTCACTCGAGGTCTAAATAATTAGATCGCTTAGTGATAGAAGCGCTTAAGAATCCTATATTTAATAGTCCACATCTAATTCTTGGTCTTTAAATGAAACTAAATGCCTAACAGTTTATTTTTATAATGTTATTCTGATTAACGCCTCTATCACATCGCGCTTGGTGAGTGTTTGCATTGCAGGAATTGATACCGATTCTATTTTGCTTGGCAGCTTGTTAGAATTGCCAGTTACATAACTAAATTCCTATATTTTTTATTGGTAGGCGGTAGTCCTCAAGAAGCAGCAGAGAAGATTGTTGGACTTAAGATCTGCATTTTGGCTGGGATGCTGTATTGTCAGAGGCAGTGTCTTAAAAAAATCTGCCAAATTTGAAGAAAAAAGAGCCGCACCACCCCAGGCTGGATGAATGCCATCTCTTCTAATCAGACCAGGCCCAAAACATCTTTAAATCGTAAAGAAAGACCAAGTCTTTTCTGAACACCACCGAGACAACCAGCAACACATCATCACTGCTCACATAAGGAAGGGGACCAGAGAAAAATCTCCAACATGGTTTTGACTTAGTGACAGACAGACACAATGTTGACTTTAGTGACCGACTGGTGTAGACAGCTGTCATTAATGCCAACATGAATGATAGTTTTACTGAATGTACAACTACCATTTGCCAGCAGCTTCAGAGTCATCCATTCTGGCCCACAGAATGCACCTAACTTTGGTCGCTGGAGTCACCCTCACACGTCTCAAAAGAGTCACCAGTCACCCAGGTCGGCTTCTCAGCAGGTGTGTTGCTCAGTGGGGAAAAACGGTTAGACGTCATGTGATTGGTGGTGATCCGTGTGCCTTTGTTTAGGACTGCGCTTCCTTCGAACCATCACCCAGCCGCCTGACTACCTGGATGCTCAGGAGCTGCAGGGGGAGGGCTAACAGCAGGTACTTTAGCCCAGTCTGAGGTTTCTTTAGCCTGGCTAGCTGCCGCGTCTGCCAGACTATGGTCTTCTTGGCGGAGCCGGACCTCTAACTCACTGAGCCTCGCCTCCAAGGCTGTACATAAATGACACTTTACCCACTTACCATCTTTACTGAGCAGTAAGGGCTGAAATATACTAGCTTTTTACAGCGCGTACGCGACCACATCATGGCTGACACACATATCCTGCGTTCATTTGATACTTCGGTCTTGGACATACTCAAAAAAAAAAAAAAAAAACATGACACTTTACATTTTACAGTCTATTTAAGGGCTATACCTAGAAACCTCACGGAGCACAGTTAAACATAGTGTCGGTGTTTCCTGTCGTCAATTTCCCGCGTTGGTAAAACCAGAGAAACAGACATACGAATGATCCAAACGGCGTTCATTTAATGTCCTAACCACCATCTCTGATGCACCTCCGTTTTCTCTGCCAAAACCGAATCGAAACCAGTTCAATCCAAACATGGAATCTAGCTGGGAGAATTCCACCGAAAATATTTAATTTTTTCAAAGCTCTCTGGGGGCTTTTTCTTTTTTCATACCTTTGTTGTACCATGTTTGACATCGTAATTCACACTGTTCTTTGTGGCATCCTGCATAGTAATAAAAGAACTTAAAAATTTCTAATCGTTTTTCCTCTTGTTAATCTATATCTTCATATGTACATATCTTCCAACAAACCTTTTTCATTGGGAGTCAAAGCAATAACTCATCATCTCTCCTTTTGCTCGATTGAAAAATACATTTTGAGATAAATATTTTCCCTACATATATTCTTGCCCTATGTAAAGACAAATTATATATATATATATATATATATATATAAATGACAATGTCCTCTTCCAACACTTCCCTTGCTGTATATTTTACAGCTGTTTTTTCTAAACAGAGGTTTTATTCTGCCCCTAGTGGAGCCCGCGGGTATCACTCACACTGGCTGCATAGCACTGAACCAAGAAAATCAACGCAGCTGGTTGAGTGCGCAAATGTAAACGCAAATGATGCGAATGCAGGGTCGAAGCAAATATAATCCAGCCCTAAGATGGAGAATTGGTGGGAGAGTCGGAGGCCAGGACAAGAGACTAAAAGATCAAAAATGAGCCGGTGATGGGTAACAATGAAAGTTTCAGAAGGGAAGATACAAAATACCACCTACAGTATTAGGTTAACAGATCAAGTTTAGATTAAAAAGATTATCCGAATTAAAGTCTGTGATGCTGTGCAAACAGCTACGGACTGTTCAAGCACACATACATGCAGCATCGAGGTTTTGAGGTTTGATGGGCGCTTTTTTTCATTTAATCACAATATCCAGTCTTTGACAGTCACTGAAGCTGAACACTGCAGTCGTGCTGAAGAATTGGCACCTATCATTTATCTCACTAATGCTACTCCTTTTGATCTGATAGTTAAAAAAAAAAAGTATGCCATATAGGTTAAACACAGCTAATTGCCCTACTGTAGGTTTGCTATGGGCCACCACTTTAAGACAAAGCCCTGGTTGGTCCTGAGTAGCTCAGCCAGGCTTCAACATGTAGAACATTTGAAGACGGACCAAAGATAGCACTTGCAGACACTTTTGTTTCAATCTGGCTCAGCCTGAGAGGATCTGCAAAGATGAATAGGATAAACTTCCCAAATCCTGTAGTGCAAAGCTTGTACGGATTTACCCAAGAGGACTTAAAGATTTGATGCCACAAGTCATACAATTTAGCTTTTAAAATACATGCTATAAAAGTGATTTGAAAACATTCTTAGGTGAAGATTTGTCAGGGATATTTTGCTGTAGTTTTGTTTGTAACCACAAGTTTGTCAGTGCTGTATGGTTTCAAGGTCGTGTTTAGTGATTCCAGGATTTAAACATATCTTGAAAAGGATTTTAAATTTGAAACTCTCTGAGCATAATTGTGCCAAAGTTCTGTAAAAATGTTAATTTAATTAACCATTTGAAGATGACACTTACATTGCTTTCACACAACTTGCCACTGAAGCCTCGGACACAGACACACTGGTAGTGGCTGAGTCGGTCCAGACAGGTTGCACCATTGAGGCAGGGACTAGACTCACACTCGTTTATTTCCGTTTCACACCTGAAACACATTAGAGGGTTTTACTGCAACAATGACTGTCAAACCAGCGGTAGCATGTGAACGCCCCTTGTCTGTGAACCATAGCTGGTGTGTGGTTAGACATGTTCACAGTACAGACTCACCTAGCACCTGTATATCCAGGCTTGCAGGTGCAGTTGCCTCCAGAATCACCACCTATACAGATCCCTCCATTAAGGCACTCTGTGTTTGCATCACACACAACTGGAGGGTATCGCCACCTAGATACCACCACACACATACACACACACACACACACACACAACCAAACACTTAAAACTCATAATTTATATCATACGATGTGTAGCTTGTGACATAAACTGCCTCAAGAAGCTACAGTAGTATTTTCTACTGTTCTCCATCAAAGTAATTATTAAAAAGACCTTTCTATTACTTTAATATTTTTGATTTTTATTGCATTTTTCATATATGGTTCTTACTTTTTATTTTCAACGCTGTACAAAACTTACTGATTTTTTACTACACCATTTTTGCAAGTGTAGAATACAATTTTAAATAATTTTGAAAATTGAAAGAAAAGGACGTAACTGTCTCTCATGAAGGTAAATATATGTTTCTACATGATACCCTAAAAGTCTATGTTTTTGGCCCACCTAATATCAACAAACCCCCATAACCAACCAATCAAATGTGAACCAGAAAAGTGGGTACTCACTGGCAGCGTTTGCCGATGTAGCCAGGAGGACATGCACAGGTATGAGTGCCTGCTGCTTCCAGGCAATTTCCTCCATTCACACAGCTGAACTCCAGGCAATTATCCACCTCGTCCTGACAGTTTTTACCTGTATATCCAGGCTCACAGTCACACTGATAGTCCGCCAGCAGGTCTTTGCACGTACCATAGACACAAGGATGTGAAGAGCATTCATTAATCTGTGTCTCACACAGTGTCCCCTCCCATCCAGGTTGGCAGCTGCAGTTAAACACGTTAAATTGGTCTTTACAAACACCCTGGTTGAGACAGGGCTGGGAATCACAAACCGGTGCTCCTGAACATCCAATGATTGGCTCAGGCCCACCCAGTATGGAGAACCTACTCATCTGAGGGGTGTCTGGTACATTTATGAGTGGCAAGTAGACGTTGCCTATTCTCACCTCCCCTATACATCCAGTGTATTTCTCTGCTAGCCAGATTTTGCTGTCGTTAAGAAAATTAAGGTTCCCACCAACAACAAAGCTGTCACCAGCTCTGTGGCCATCAATCGAGAGGCGCCAGCGAGACACTGACTGTCCAGGGTCGACCATGCTGAGCTGGATGTGGTGCCATGCTCCATCTGCTATTGTCCTCTCCCCTACAAAGGCCAACAGTTCGGTACCATTCCCGCTGTACAGTTTGACCAGCAGGCTGGAGTTGAGTAAGCCCAGGCAGAAGACTTCCGTTGTACCAGCAGCCCGCAACAAGATGCCTTCCTCATCTCGCGTTCGTATGTCGATGGTGATGTTAGTCACAGGGGTCAGCAAAGAACTATTGGCAACAAACTGGAGAGAGTTGTCCTTAAACGTAGCTTCAGTTAAACCTGTGGAAGGAATTAATATAATATATTAGTATTGGAGATATAATAATATATATATACTTTAACTATAGTAATTCAGTTAAATTCCAAAACAATGTATTAATGGCTTGAGGGAAATTATTTTATTTACATTATTCTACAGTATATAATATTTGATTAATCTACATCAATACAGTAGAGGGTCCATAACAAAGAAAAATATTAATTAATTAAAAAGTATGAATTACTTTTCCATTGTGCATTCATACAAGCTGGTGGAGATGACCAGTTTGAGCCTGCTTTTGCCTGAATCTCACACAAGTGGACAGCTTTGTTCTCTCCTTCCTTCTGTTAAAGAAGGAAAACCCAAAAATGGTAACTGAACAAAGTAATATTAAATTATAATTTATTTTTTGGAATTGTGGTTGAAGAAAATAATTAAAAAAACAAACTTGTGAAACCAACAACCAACATCTGTACCAACAAATTCATCAATATATCTATTCTTCCCTCTATTCCACATGCTCTCCCCTTCTCAGTGTAAACAAAAAAACTTTTTTTTTTAAAGTTCTTGGGTTTCTCATAGAAAATATCCAGCTCTATATCATTAGAATATGTTTTATGATCTAAAGTGATCTAGTTTGTGATGTATGAAGTATGTTTTAAAAAAAGAAAAAGCTGCTTGGATGTAAAAAGCACTGAATCTGAATTTCCATCCATCCATTATCTGTACCCGCTTTATCCGTTTCTGGGTCACAGGGGTCTGTCGGAGCCTATCCCGACGCATAGTAGGCAAAAGGCAGGGGTCCACCTGGACAGGTCGCCAGTCTATCCAGGGCCACAGGCAAGACAAACAACCAATCACACTCACACCTAGGGAGAATTTAGAATCAAGCAGGAACCTTCTTGCTGTGAGGCAACAGTGCTAACCACTAAGCCACCTTGCTGATGTCACACACTGATGATGGTCTCAGAGGAAACGTCACTAAAGGATTTGTTGCACAGGTGACATCCTGTCACAGTTCCACACTGGACTTCACTGAGCTCCTGGGAGCGACACGTTATTTCACAAATAGTTGTAAAAACAGTCTGCATGCCGAGGTGCTGGATTTTAAACACCTGTGACCATGGAAGTGATAGGAACACCTGATTCCCATTATTTGGATGGGTGAGCGAATACTTTTGGCAGTATAGTGTAACTAAGATCCTGTCATTAACTGCAGTGACAGATTCTGATAACAGATGACACAGACACTTCCAGTCATCGCTCAACCTGCCTTTTCATAAACAAATTATTAGGGCTTATGTAGAATCACCATTTGACCTGACATACACATTTTTGGACTGTGTGAGAAGGCTGGAGGACCTAGAGAAAACCACCACAAGCACGAGTACCAACGAGGAGGCCTTGTTGGCATATTATACCAATGAAAAGGTCCAGCACAGGGGGTTCCTTTAATCTCAATTTCTACCACGGGGGTGTACGCTAAAAAAGCAAACAAAAACGCAAGAAACATCTCCGTGAACTCCCTTGTGAAGGGCATTTCTAAGTAGAAAATCCTATGTTAGACTCAGTAACTGTTACAATTCTACATAACATGAATGTATCCTGCTCAAAGGAGTTAAGGACACATTTAAATTAGACCTGAGAAAATGGTTGATTGAATATCTTTACTGATGTATTATACATTTTATAATTTGTTGAAAACAAAATAGTAATTTAAGGATCAGTGGAAACAAATATAATTATTAAAAAATCATAATTATTAATTATAAGCTGTTTAACTGACCCGATGTTACACTATAAAGATTAAGTTAATTATTTTGAGCAGTACATTTAGCCATATAATTCAACAACAATACCACAGTAAGATGCAATATATAAAAAAATATAACAGTATTAAGGCCTCCTGCTTTGTGTTTGCAGTGTTGGAGCAGGCCTCACACAAAACCTGCAAGGCATCACAAATGGCACATATTTCATGCTCATATTTCAGCATTTTTTTTATTTTTTTTTGGAGTGTTTCATTTGATATAATTACCATGTGTACCATGGAGTGAAAGTTACTGCTGAGAGGTAACTCACATTCATATCCATCTTGTAGATCCACACAGCGCACTCCATCCAAACAAGGCATGTCAACACACCACAAACGTGTCTCGCACAGCTGGCCTGAAAAGTTACGGGGGCAGTCACACCTGAAGTCATTCCAGGTGACATGACAGTGTCCGCCATTGAAACAGGGCTGATCCTGCAGACACACAAATACAGATGTATAGATTCAGTGATCACATTTAAAACCTATAACTTGATGTTAGTACACTGAAGGCTGCTGACCCCATGACCCAAACCCGGATAAGGAGAAGTGGATGGATGGATGGATGGATGGATGGATGGATGGATGGATGGATGGATGGATGGATGGATGGATGGATGGATGGATGGATGGATGGATGGATGGATGGATGGATGGATGGATGGATGGATGGATGGATGGATGGATGGATGGATGGATGGATGGATGGATGGAGCATCTTTGCTCCAATATCTGCCACATTTTAAGTTCAATATTAGTTTAAACTTCACTTTTTCTCATGATGTGCTGCTGATGTTCTGCTTATCTAGCTTCTGTCTATGCATTTCAAGTGTCAATCAAACAGCAGGTCATAGACAAAATCTTTCCTTTACCTTGCATGTTTCATCACTGTGGCATCCCTGCAGTACGTTCTCTGAACTGGCCTGGTAGACATCCAACCCTTCCAACTGATCCCCATGGTGCAATTGTTTGCTGTCCAGCCGAATGTCCTGCAGGCAGCCCTTGAAATTTCCACCCCAGGCATTCATGTTTTTGCCAGGAGGAAGCCCTGCAACAAATGCCACATCTCCTGCCTCTACACTTACATTACCTAGGGCTCGATGATTCCCTGCTTTAGGGAAGCTCACGTGGCCATTGTTAACCTTTATGGTTACCAAATGGTTGTTTCCATCAGCGACCATCTTGGCTTCTGACAGCAGTGTGGTGTGAGGACTGTAGATAGCAACAGTGCCTTCCTTCAGGTAGATGGTCAGGTAGGGATTTCCTTCTCTCTGGAACTGCATCAGCATGCCATTACGTTTGAGGGAGCGCATTAAAAACGAGATTGTAAAGTTTTCTCCATGGTTGCCCAAAATGTTGAAGGCAGAGTAACTGATGGTCTTTTCATGGCCATATGTCCAAGATGAGTATTCTGCGTTGTGGATAGAAAGGCCAAAGTTATCTGTATGTTATTCCAACACAGTGACGAATGCATTTGCTAGCAATATTCCAAGAAACCTTTGTACTCTTTGTATTATATTTTTGTGTGGCTCAGGAGCAGATGTGAACTTTTTTTTCAACTTCCACTTTGAGGCTTTTGGCTGTCGCTACGCTGATATTGAACAACAGCTGAGTGATAGTTTAGAAATTGTAGAACAATGTTTCAAAAAGACTCTTAAATTGTAAAATCTTGTACAATTTTACAATTAAAAGATTAAATGTTTTGGATTATATACTATATTCCTCATACAAACACACACATATACATAGACATATACATATATATATATATATATATATATATATATATATATACATATATATATATATATATATATATATATATATATATATATATATATATATATATATATATATATATATATATATATATATATATATATATATGTATATGTGATATTAAATGTATGCAAATTTGATGTTACCTTTTTCACAGTGTTCTCCATAGAAAGGTCGATGACACAGGCAACTGCCATGAATCCACATGTCCACACACAGTCCATGCTGCAAGCACGGGTTTTCCTCACACCAGTCCTTTTTATAACATCCAAGTTCCAAGCCCTTATTCTCCTCCCTAAAGAGGTCTTGAGGCAGCAGCAGCTTTTGGTCAACTTCAAGGTCTTCCATACAACCTATAAATCCCTTTCTACTGGATAAGTGTCCCAAATATTCTTGTGGCGCGCCTCCTAAATAGAGCTCTTCTAAGTTGGGTTGGAGAAATTTCAGGTAGTTGTGACCACTCTTCACTTGGCGTTCTTCCTCACAGTTAGGTCCTTTAACAGTCAGAACCAGCATCTCACCCATTGTCACAGTGACCTGCTTCCATTCTCCATCATTGACTGGCTTAGAGCAATTAACCTGCAGTGACTTTTCTGACATCACCCTCACCAGTGGCGTTTCTGACATCACCCTCACCAGTAACTTTTCTGACATCACCTTCACCTTGAGGGACCCTTCAACAAGCTCCAAAGAGATGAAGCGCTCCATAGTGCCCCGGTAGAACAGCACCATGTCTGGAAGGGTGCTCTTGAAACGAAGTTGCATGTGCAGTTCATAGCCTTTGTCCTTGGCCTCTCGCATTGTCCTATTTTTGAAAACAGGAATTTTCATGTGGACGTAGCCCTCAGAGTTGAATGAAAATGTGGTAGACGTGTTGCAGTGTTCTCCAGTCCAGCCAGGCATACACAGGCAGTTGTAGCTGTGCTCACCATAGCTGGTCAGGAAAGGGGAACAGCTCGCTTCATGCTGACATTGGTGCTGACGGCAGCCAACCAGGCTGATATCACAGTTTGGCCCACCCCAGGGGTCCTGACCTTTGTCTGGCATGGGGCAGTCACACCTGTACGAGTTGGCAGAGTCTTTGCACGTGCCACCATTCTGGCAGGGATTGCTGTCACACTCGTCGATGTCCTCCTCACAGTGTGTACCTTAATGGAGAAACGCTGACGTTTAGTACCACAGTTTATAACATTCAACTTTCTCTGAGCTCATGTGTGGAAGGAGGAAATCCCTTGATGAAATTAACAATCACATATCAAACAACTGGCATTCTTGATGACTGTATTAGGTGGGCATTAAAATATTACCATTGTCAGACTGACAGTAACGTTTCACATGTCCTGTGACTTCAATTTCAGCCTTTATGACAGTTGGCAGAGTTGCCACACTAAAGTGCATTTAACATTAAGCTCCAGCAGTAGCAGTCAACTTGCATTAGCATGGTTCTTTAAAATCCTTTACACCCAAGGAGCTGTAAAGCTGTTCATCCTCTTTGTGCCAAGACTCCACCCTCATAAGCAAAAGCACACAACTGTTGTCTATGCTATATTGACGCCAAAACGTACTGCACTACCCAGTACCTGTCGGGCCCCAAGGCCCACAGCAGCAGCAGAGCAAAGGCAGCAGCATCAGCAACCTTGTCCCCATGATCCAGTGAGACAAATAACAGCAGACACTTGACGCTGTTGACAGAACGAGACAGTATCTCTCCCTCCCTCTGACCTTCTCTCCCTCTTTCCCTCTCTAGTTAACAGTGCAGTATTGCCTTTACTTCTCTTCGTGCCAGACACACAGGCAGAAGAGATTACCAGGCAGCCCCTCCCACCTTTTCTTTTCCTCCCTCTTTCACCCTCTTTCGTCACTCCCTGAAACTGTTATTCCCGCCCTGTTTTTTCCCACCCTTTTCTGCCCGAAGTCAGCACTGGCAGAACGGTAAGCCACCATCTGGCTCCTGTCAGTGCACTAGCACCCTCATCCCCCACACCCATGCCACATGGTTAGTAGATGCCCCATAGGTGCATGAACTCTATAAAACAACCAGCAGGAGGTGCTATAGGTTCAAGGCTAAAGGTGGGCCAGTCTTGAGCAGGGTTTGACAGTAACATGGAGCATGATGCTACTTAGGGAGCCACATGTTTGATTATCACGTTACATCTGTCGGGTTAGGAAAACCTTTCAGATGAATAAAAGACAACCTGTGAAAGCCTCACATCGGGTAAATGTGTTGTGTTCTTTTTTCATCTGACTTGAATTAGTCTCCCGAGCAGCAATGCTGCAATCTTTACTCCCGCAGATAAATGTCTTTGGAGACTCCCCCATCCGATGTTTAAGACAGTTGTCTGACATATGGCACCATAAATTGGCTTTATTGTTTTCTGCTATGCTCCTCCATACCAGTTGCCCTACATGTCATGCTCATAATACCCAAATGGACTCTCATTTTGTTAAAGAGAACTTTTAACTAACCACCTTGCTGTCACATCCAGATTGTTATGTTTCAAGTTCACAATATGATGTAGTTCTTCCTGTTTTGATTCACACAGTGAAAAATGTCATCTGCATGCATGAGGAATAAGAATGAAACCTCTGTTGATTGTTCAAGGAGTTTCTGAGATTGATTGAGCATTTTAAACTCACTTCAGTTTGGTTTTGGACCAAAGGACTTTATTTGCACGGCCATATTCTCCAGGTAGTGCAACCTAAAGAGGTTTAGCACTTATTTTAAAAGCAGAGATGTATAAATACACAGCCAAAATCAAATATGTTTTCCATGCTTTTTTTTTTACACTTCTAGATACTTGATAGATAGATAGATAGATAGATAGATAGATAGATAGATAGATAGATAGATAGATAGATAGATAGATAGATAGATAGATAGATAGATAGATAGATAGATAGATAGATAGATAGATAGATAGATAGATAGATAGATAGATAGATAGATAGATAGATAGATAGATAGATAGATAGATAGATAGATAGATAGATAGATAGATAGATAGATAGATAGATAGATAGATAGATAGATAGATAGATAGATAGATAGATAGATAGATAGATAGATAGATAGATAGATAGATAGATAGATAGATAGATAGATAGATAGATAGATAGATAGATAGATAGATAGATAGATAGATAGATAGATAGATAGACAGATAAGACCAGATAAGGGCCTTTATCCTACCTGTAAAGCCGTCTGGGCAGGCACATTGATAAGAGTTCAGTAGATCGTGACAGATGCTTCCGTTTTCACAGGGACTAGACTGACACTCGTCCACGTTGACTGAGCAGTTTTCTCCTTCAAAAAGACGTGTTAATGAGAAACAGAAACAATCCACCAAGTTTTTTTAGGAGTTTGTTTTCTAATGTTAAGGTTACCAGTGAATCCGGGAAGACACTGACAAATGAAGCCAGCAGCAGCATCATAGCTGAAATTGGTCCTGCTGAGTTCTGGAAGAATCCTGTAGTTCAGGACATTTGAGCGCTGGAAACACGTTCCTCCATTGTCACATGGATGCAGCTCACACTCGTTTATATCCTGCTCACAGTTCTGTCCCTCATAACCTAGACACACACATGTAGGGGCACATAATCACAAATCCATGATGTATTTTAATTCTTTACATTTCTGTGTGGCATAGTTCTTATGTTCTCTACCCTTAATATAGTTCTTATAAAAAAGGTCTTATACGCACTGTTCCCCATCAAATTTAAATAAAGTTGTTGGGTTTTTTTACATCTTGCAATGAAATGAGTGTAAATATAAAGAGGGTTGTTTGTACAATTCAAACTTTAAATCCAATGACTCTTACAGCATACACCATCACTAAATGCAAGTTTTTCTCTGATCAAAGCAGATGTGTCAGCATGTGCCGATCTGAATGAATGAATGAATGAATGAATGAATGAATGAATGAATGAATGAGTGGATGAATGAATGAATGAATGAATGAATGAATGAATGAATGGATGAATGGATGAATGAATGAATGAATGAATGAATGAATGAATGAATGAATGAATGAATGAATGAATGAATGAATGTTATCATTGCCAAATAAAGAAACCAAATATTTCTGCCTCGTGTTGATACTTGATTGTCAACTGTTTTTTGTTGTTTTTATTTTGCCACTCTTTTTTTTTTACATGGTTCATTTAGTTAATTGCATGGTTTCAATAAATAGTTTAAATACAGCTTACTTGCAATACTTAAAATAAACACATCTGGTCAGATTGTTAAAATATCTTGATTCAAATAGGAGCTTGAACGTGCAATTCTGCTTTATTTTTTATTTTACAGGTTTAGCTGGCTTTCTCTAAAAACAGCTTGTAACAGAAAAACGCTTTTTTATACATTTATTTTATTTCACTCCTAATTTTGGCTTGAATTTTGTGCAGACAATCCTTCGGAGCACTAGGATGTGTGGATGTCCTGGCAGCCTGTGCATGTGGTGGATACTTTGATTTCAACTTAGTGTTGAAACATGGCCTATAATCAACATAACAACTGTAATGCATGATATTTTGTATTGAACTGTAGTCTACCAGCCCAACAGAGGCACTTGTAATGGTTGATTCCCTCTAAGCACGTGGCTCCATGCTGGCAGGGATCAGACACACATTCGGGAATATCCTCTTGACACTGGTCACCTACAAAGCCTGTCCCCCCACAGTCACACTTATAGCTGGAAAAAAGCAGAGACACAAACAATCCAGTTTCATTCTGCTGCTGCTGGCAAGTATACGTGAAAGAATTTTAGTTTTTGAAAGGCTAAAGTTAGAACATATACACACACACACACACACATATATATATATATATATATATATATATATATATATATGCATATACATATATAAACATACACATACATATACATTCACTCCACAGTTTTGAAAAAAATACCAGAATCTAGTTTTAAAAGACAATACACACTGAATGGGATTTGGCTGAGAGACCCAGCCCTTTTTGGAGTCATACTTTGTCACACAGAAACCATTCCAACTTTAAACGAGTCACAACACTTTGGACTACAACACATTGAAGCCGGGTGACCATGCAGTCTACAGTATTTGAAAAATGTCTGTTTAAGTTGTTTTTTTTTTCAGGCCGAATGCTTTGTTCCTTACAGTCTATGCCAACATCTGGAACCGCAGATACGGCAAACAATAAGGGACACCAAACTGTGTCGGGATGTACGGCATACGGAAGCCTAAATGTAACAATACATTACAGAGTTTGTATGTTCTCCTCATGCCAGTTTTGCAGGTACTCCGGCTTCCTCCCACATTCCAAAAATGTGTATGAAGGTTATTTGTGATTCTAAGTTTTACATGGGTGCAAATAGTTGTTTGTCTGTCCTTATGCTTGCATGAGAAAGGACATCTGGTATAAAATCTGTACCATATCATTGTGTATACTGCTTTGATCAAGCCTGAACAGGTCCTGGTTAGCTGTGGGCACCGTGACGGAAATCTATTCTAGTTAAGGCACTAACTATCAGTAATTACTTACTGACTTCAGTGAAATTAATCAAAGTCAGTCCAATGTTCTTCGATAGAATGCATTTGTGTGTGTATTATCTTACCTGTTTTTCAAATCTATGCACTTGCCCTTATTCAGACAGGGCATGCTGGCACACTCATCAACGTTAATCTCACAGTTGTGGCCCTGGAAACCAGCCACGCACTCACAAGTGTACATAGCTACGTGGTCTCTGCAGGTGGCATCATTTTGACAGGGTTGGACCTCACACTCATCAATCTCCAGCTCACAGTTAATCCCTGCGGGGTGCCAAAGATGTCAGTAAACAAACGCATACACTTAATTACCCTGGCACATTCACTGTACTAAACAACACACTCATTCCAAAGATGCCAGACTAGATCATCATGATATTTGCAATGTTTGGTACAGTGGACCATCTTTTAACAGAACTCAAACTTTTACATGATGACTATAATCTAATCTAAAGTTTTGGGGCTATAAAAAAATGAGTACTGTGCATTGAATTCATAAGTTAAGTTACATGCTACTTATTAATATTTAATTATTGTATGAATATTTGTACATATTTGAAAATGTTCACTTAGCTCAACTAGCCAATGCAACTTTCTGTTTGCAGTGTCCATGAGTATAGAAACAGTTTCCATTGCATTGTTGTTACTGTCTGGGGTTTATTTTTGTTCCTGTTTTATTTTGAAAGTCTGTGTTCTTGTGTTTAGTGGTTAGTTTGACTTCCCCTGTTCCCATCTACGCTGATTGTTTGCACTTGTGTCTCGGCAGCCCTGTGACTATATTTTGTCATGTCTTTTCTGTCCTCCCTGTTGGTTAGTGCTGCTTGGTTCCTGTTTTTTCCCGCCAGCATCCATGTAGGTTTCCACGTGCTTGGTTGTTTGTGTTTTTTTTTTGTTTTTTTTTTAAGAGATCTGAGTTTAGTCTCCTTTTGATTCATTTGTTTTTACCCCTGTCTTGCAGTGCTTTCTGTTTCAATAAGTCACCTTTTCAGCTTCACCTTACGCCTCCTCTCCTACATTTGGGTCCTGCTGCAAACTTCAAATCATGACAGGAAGACAAGGGAACTGAAAAATGTTCCAAATACTTTCATTTCTGTAGATGACAAATCTTAGATAATGTTTTAATCTAAAACCACCAGTAACCTGTTGTTACTCAGATTTGATGTAGATATATGTCATAGCAAACAAAACCTTAACTGCTTTTGGATCCATATAGCACATCCTCCTGCTAGAAATGCGATGGGAGTGGGTGTGACGTCATGAACTACCTTATTGTTTTTTCAAAGCACCTGTGTACTTTTGTCATATCTTGTTTCTTTTCCTCACAGCACAGTAAAATCATTGGTAAAATATAAAATGGGAGATTCAATGCAACTCTGGTTATTTTTTTTATTTTATATTAGGGCCCTGTCACACTTTGACGGTTTAGCCATCTAGAGCCGACGCAGCAAGATTTCCCTAAAACAGTGGTATAAGCTGAATTATCAGATTTGTTTTTCTTCAATCTTGCGTATATATAACAAACTTGTTACAAATATGCTACGTGTAATTATTAACTTTTATAGAACATTTTGATAACATAATTACGTATTCCAACGAATGCTTTGTGTGTTGCCAGCGTTACTGTTTATGCCCAACAATAGTCTAACCTGTCCATAGCGCAGCAGCGTACAGAAATGCTGCCGCATCAACGGCAGACATCACTGAAGTTGCAGTATTAACATCACCTTCATGCTGAAAACACTGAAGACACTGCCAATAAGTTCCCCGGGGAACATCCTCACGCTCACCCTCTGATGGGGTCGGTGTAGGTTGGTGTAACAGCTCCTGGGCCTCGTCAGTGGCATCAGGGGGGCTCATCTGCGCCCTCAAACTCCTCTTATTCATCGAGTTCCCTCGTAAGCTGGTCATACAGGTCAAAATTCCAGACTGCACTACAGGAGAGCTGCACTTTGCTCCAGGGATGAGCAGCACACATGTTTAAAAATCCGCTTAGAAATTGAAAACAGCAGCTGATAAAGAAGACTGGGACACAGGTCCAGGTTGAGGAGCTGCAGAACTTTTATTTTATGTACTAATACTAATACATACTAATATGTACTAATACAAGCCACTTTTATGACAAGGTGCTGCTGATGTTGGAGGACAACTAGTATGTATTCTCGTCTCAGCCTTGCTGGATCCTCCATCTCTCAGATGGACATCTGCTTACCAAAGAGTCTTGAGGTGATTCGCGTGAACGACTGTCAACAATCGTATAACTTATGGCTGGCATATGCCAGATGTATGAGTCGCACGCTGGCATAAGTCCTGGAATTTTATGCACGCCACTGTAACACACAGGCGCTTTGGGACACACGCCACGCCGTACTACGACCTGCGCCAGTGTGTTTCATGCAAAACCTAGTCATAACTTATCTGACATACGCCCGTGTATTCACCAAATGTTTCATAAGTCGGCAAAAGCTGGGTAAATCGTCAAAGTGTGACAATGCCTTTACTGCATTGAATTGAATTTTCCAGCACTGACACACACCTGAAGCCCCTGCGTGATCCCCTACAGGTTTAGATTGATTATCGCATCAGGGCTCAATAACCCAACATAAATGTAATCACTAGAGGTACTGGGTGTAAATAGTGCAATAATCTTAATTGTTGAGATCCCCAGAAATGTAACAGAGTCAACCTTTGGAAAAGTGTCTGAAAAGCTACCAGTTATTCGAGTTAATTACAAACTTTATATACTTTACTTTTATACTTTGTAGCACATATATAAATAGCAGGTTTATTTAGATTTTTATTTTGAAATGAATGTATATCTGCAGAAATGAGTGAACGAGTGAAAATACAGCATTACCTTTAAAACCTGGAGCACAGTCACACATGTAGTGATCCACTTTATCCAGACATGTGCCATTGTTTTGGCAGGGTTGGGAGGAACATTCTTTGATTTCCAAGTCGCAGTGATAACCCTGAAATCCAGGAACACAGAAACACTGGTAGCCATTGACTCCATCCTTACAGATGGCTCCGTTTTGGCAGGGGTCAGACTGGCATTCATCAATATTCTCCTCACAGTTTTTGCCCTGGTACCCGGCAGCACATTGGCACTGGGGCCCACTGTCGGGAATGTCCATACATGAGCCACCATTCTGGCATGTTTCTACTGAACACGTGCTCATATCATCCTGGCATTCGGCCCCTTCCAGTCCAGTGGGACACTGGCACGTATAGCCATTGACTTTGTCAACACAATAGCGCTTCACACCCTTGCAGGGGTTGCTCTGACATTCGTCTACATCCAGCTCGCAGTTTAGGCCTGTGAAGCCATCTGGGCAGTTGCAGCTGAACTTGTCAGTCCCAGGTGTACTGGTACAGTTGGGGCAGCGTACTGTAACACAGGCATCATAAAGCTCATCGCAGTGTTTGCCACTGAAATACACAGGTGCTTTGGGACACACGCACACGTAGTCACCCGAGTTGTCGAGACATGTTGCACCGTTGTTGCATGGAGATGACAGACACTTGTCTGCAGCTGCTGTACACAGCAGACCTGGAATGACAGAAACACAGGAAGATTACTTGTATATTCTATGTCTGTATTGGTCAAACTCTGAAAGTGGAGTAAAAGGGCAAATCAATTTCCCATTAATTCAATACAATATTTTTTTTTTAATTAATAACAGTTCACAGTACTTCCCTATCATTTGACAAAACCTGATTTCAAATACAAAAAAGTACTTAACGTTAGGTGCCTCTCCTGTTTTACTGGTATAAAAAAAAAGAAAACACCTACACAAGCTCATTTACAGAAAAATGTTGTGTACAAAGATCTAACTTTTAAAATATGTCAAAAATGTGGTTACTTTGATTCACCCAGGACTTTAGGCTGCACATGTAAATATTTTGGCATGGATAAACAAGTCACAAGTTACTGCACTTCATGATTAAAACAAACAACCGACCGTAAATGATCATAACTAACAAAATATTAAACAACAATATTGTTTAAGCGCTAGGTTTGAAAAGGACAGTTTTAAATTCAAAGGGGATGTCTGTTCAAATTTTGAATAGAATAGATCCCCTTGTAAAAGTATTAATTCTTCATCAACAAACATGTGAATGTATATTAGTACTCTGGGTTACTTTACTGTAAAAAGCAAACAATGAGAATGACTGACGTTTGTTTGTTTAAACAGGAATAATAGATTGGAGGAGCCATTAAAAACTACAAAAAACAGACCAAGAACCTTTACCAGAAAATCTTGAATAACTTTTCATCTCAAAAAGCTTATGACAACAATATACAACAAAATCTGGCTGTGCTGCAACAGCATTTCCTTAAGATTATAAGGCATGGTTTACTATTGAATCAAAGTCTTATTTATATTTAAATGACTTCAATGATATCTGTAAATGCATTATTGATTACACTGCCCGTCGTCCTGGAGATACAGATTTATTAGGTGTTAACATGGGCCACATATATCTATTAACATTATAGGTGCAATAAAATACAGGAGATGAAGATTAATACCATCATCATCTCATCATTAAGTGTTGGATGAGGTCATCATCCGTGAGCCTTTGGGTCCCCATATTAGCTGCAACCAGGGCTGTCAAGGAAAATATTATCTTTCTGGACTTGTACAACAGAAATATTCATGTAGACACGCGAAAGAGTAATTCTACTCTCTGTTAATTACAAGATTATACATCAGGACGTAATATTATGTAATAGTAGATAGATAGGAGCAATTAAAAAAAACTCAAAGTAACAACAAATGGGATATTATACTCACAGTATATGTCACATTAACATTTGACAGACAGACAGACAGACAGACAGACAGACAGACAGACAGACAGACAGACAGACAGACAGACAGACAGAGCCCTTAGTTTTACTGAGAACAACTGTGGCAATTTATCTTCCTCAAAAGTTGTTTTTTGGGGGGTTTTTTTTACCTCAAGAGAGATAAAAGACTTATGTCAAACAAGCAACTCCTACGCTTCCCGGCCATATTCCACCCAACTAAAGCAAAGCCCAGATGATCTCTTGGAATGCATTGAATTAAACTCAGTTAAAGCAATGTACTGTACCTTATTCTTTTATGTGTATGCAATCTCTTGAATCCTTAAAAAGTGGTCTAAAAGGCAGCAAGGGATTCCTCGCTTTTCACTCTTTCATCCAAACCCAGTCCAACCCCTCACACATTCCAGGGAACTGATAACAGTTCCGCCTACACCCACCCACCCACCCGGCCTGTCACAAAGCACTTCATAGATCATAACCAGACAGGTTTGATTCCTGGTGCTGACTGGTACCAGCATCTTAAGCCAGCAGTAACACTGAGCAGAGAGGCTGAGTGTTGGTAAGTATAAGGATGTCAGGATAAAACTGTTGATACTCACCAGAAATGTCAGTTTGTCTCTGAGGGAGGCCTGGTCTAACAAAGACCTGCAGATCACTGCTCCTGCACTGGGAAGCAGCTGACTGATTCATGTGTAATGTTTTTGCTTCATCTGACATAGGAAAACATGTTTTTTCATGTTTTTCCAGCAGCCAAGTTCCCTTCATGTTGTATTTAAACTTAAAAAAAAATAAAATAAAATAAAAAAAATAAAAAAAAAAAAAAAATAAATATATATATATATATATATATATATATATATATATATATATATATATATATATATATATATATATATATAGATAGATAGAGAGAGAGAGAGAGAGAGAGAGAGAGAGAGAGAAATACAGTTCCACTATAACTAAGTAAAGTAAATACAAATAGATGAGGTAACAAACATAAAGAACATGATCCATATTCAGACCAGATAGTATCCCTGTTACAAATATGTCATAATGTCTCTAAGTGTGTGACCTAATTGATATGAATATATAAACTTATAGTATAATTCACTGTTGGCAGGCGGTAAAGTGTTTCCTGGAGTTCATGGTGACGGAAGCACAAACCCTACAGAAGTCACACTGGAACCAGAGGATGTAACAATACTGTGAATCAGCGACATAGATGTTGGCAAACAAGTTAAGCTGAGATAAACGTTATTAAATCACCATGAAACATGAACAGCTCTGCCACGGTTCAGCTTTGTGCACCAGAGGCACCATGGCAGGTGGCTGCTTTGCTTTGCAGAAGTAAAATGGGGACAAATGGTCCCTGGCAGCCTGATACTATCCTTACAAAAGCACTTGTCTCGTCCCTGTATGTCTGAAGATAATAGTTCTCACTGTAAGAGGCCAATAATAGATTATTACGATTATAGATAGAGCTTGTCTTTATTTCATCGTACATTAGTTGATTAGGTTTGCATCTGTTTAAGGTAAGAGCCCTGAATGTCCTCAACTTTATAATTTGTTTATGAAAACTTTCCTTATGTCTTCTTTTCTAAATACATGCATCTGACTGCTCAAACCCTTGTTCATACAACACCAGACATCTTCCCTTCTAGGTTAAAACTTAAGCATGAAACCCCGTCATTTGTTTTCCGCTCTCTAATTCTTTAAAACATGGGAGCACAGTGCCAGTTCTCTTTCCACGCTGCTTAATTCCCATCAACCCTTCCATTCAAAGCTGTGACAAGAAAAAAAGCGCAGCAGTGCAGGCGGACGCTCAGCTTGTTACCATGGTGATCTTTAACAATGTCATCCATAGCCGATCCTTGTGGCCAGTGTTCCACCATTCAAACAAACTATGGATGCCTTACAAATGCAGGAGAAATGGGACAGCAGAGATGTTAGGGCTGACTAATCTCTCCCCCACCCACACACACCGGGACTGGGCTTCACTGCTGCAGAACAGACGTTAGGAGGGAAGACACGTACGTGCTGGTAAATTAGTTACTCCAGTGGTTGGAAAAACACAAGCAAATTATTAAATCCCTTTCTCTTAACTGCAATAGGAAGAAATAATTAACTCCATTTAAACCTTATTTTTAAAGATACATTTCTTAAGAAGTCATGACTGTTTATAGTATTATATTTAATTTTTATATTGGTTGATAGACTTTTTTCAGATTTCCCATTTATTTTTTGCTAGTCATGTAATATTAACACAGTTTTGTGTTTGTATTTGTGTTTAAGTTGTTATTTAATAATCATTTGATTATGGTCCTAATAGTGGTTAAAAGTACATATGCCAATACCTGATCATGCATGTACACATCAACCAGGATTGTGTACATCCACTTCACAAACAAAGTTCAAAGATGCATTTATGACTCAAACTGAGGATTGAAACTGTCTCAACAGTTCTGACCTGATATGACGGTTAATAGTGGTGGATCAATGCAAATGATAACTTACCCAGTTTGAACATCATCATTGTGATCAGCGCCCTCCTCTGATATCTGGACCAAACTCTTTCAAACTCCGTAGTTGACATGCTGCTGTCGTTTCCGTAAAAGGATGCTGTCAGTTGACCAGGTTTCCACCCAGCATTCAGTTTCCATCCGGGGTCCCAACAAGTTAGCTGCCGAGAGCCAAAACCCGCACCTCCATGCCAGACCACTGAGACTCTGAGTATGAGTCTGTCTGAGAATGTCTTACAGTGTGTGTGTGTGTGTGTGTGTGTGTGTGTGTGTGTGTGTGTGTGTGTGTGTGTGTGTGTGTCTGTGAGAGAGAGAGGTTGTCAAGGGGCCATGCTGAGATGGAGTAAAGCAGAGTAATCACCCCAACAAAAGAGTGGGAGAAGGAAAACATGGAGTGGAGTCAAGGATTAAAGTCAGACTTCAACTGAGTAATTCACTGACTAACAGCAGTGAGTTTTTTTAATGGGGGTGTGAAGCAATATATTAATTATGCAGATTTTCAAAATCACACATACGCACATATTTTATATATGTATGTATGTATGTATGTATGTATGTATGTATGTATGTATGTATGTATGTATGTATGTGTGTGTATATATATATATATATATATATATATATATATATATATATATATATATATATATATATATATATATATATATATATATATATACATACATATATATATATACATATAAAATTTAAGAATGCTTAATGGGCATTTACACAAATAGGATTATTGTGAGTAGGTCTGGGATGAATGGATTGTCACTCGCCATTCCCCCCAGGAGCCCAACCCCACGTCTGACCACAGGGGTCAAGGGGGCTTATCCAGCAACTATCTGGTTGGTGGAGGCATTTCTGGCGACGAGAGAAATGCCTTGCTCACCCTCTTCACTAGCATTTACATCACCCACCCCATCCCCCAACTCCAACCCCGATCCCTAAGACCAGTGTAAGGCTTAATTCCAACCTGCTGTGTTTTCGACAATTACAAAAAGTTTTAATTAGATATTTTGAAAAGGGGGTAGGGAACAAGAGAGGTACGCGTTAGGGAGACATACCTCCTCAGTCCAGTGCCTACAGCAAGCGACAGCATGTAGTTAAGCTGCCAGACAATACCAAAAAAGACTGACCACACAAAGAGCAGGGTTCATTACAGCCCATCATGTTGCTGTTGTTGTTATAGGATGCATCTGTAGGATATTCACTAACAGGCTGACCTGCAGTCCAATCCTCTGTCTACCTTGGTGTTTGCTGCCTATACCAGTTTATTCACTTGTCCTGCAGTACATGAGCCAACCATGTCTCAGTTGTCATATAAGTACATAGAACTCTTTGTTGTCCAGCTAATGTATAAGTACTACTAATATATTTTTTTGTTTTATGTACCACTGACAATATATCTGCGACTCTCCTCTCTGTTCTTTCCTGTCTCCCTTTTTCTGCTGTACCCGGCTGGCCTTTGGAAGGAGGTCCCCCCCTTATGAGTCAGGTTTGCTCAAGGCTTCCTACCTCCTAAAGGGGAGTTTTTAGCCACTGGTTGGCTAAAAAGGTTTTTCTCCCACTAGGGGAATTTTTTACTTGCCACTGTTTCTTATATATTTGGTCGGGGTCAAGTTCCTGGTTCATGAAAATCTTAGAGACAATGTCGTATAAATAAGATTCAGTTCTTTTCCTCTTTTGTTCTTTTCTTTTATCTCCTGCTGTCTCTCTCAGGTTACTTTCACCAGAGAGGAACTCTTGAATCTCAGACACACCTCCCCTGGAACCTTTTCTCTGGTTTTCATCGATCCAGAATGTTTTTCTGAGACTGAAACTGTTGATTAATAACCTTGCATCACATTTGGAAAAGCCTGCAACACATCACCGACAATTCCCCGACCCTCTGGATAACCTTCAACTGGCAGATGACCTGAATGACTTCGACTCCAGGTTTGAAAAGAACTTCTCACCCACACAATAGTAAAACATGCTCCCCCGGCTCACCCACATCCCTCCCATCAGACCCCCTGCCTGCACTGTTAGAAGGATGTGTGGTGGCTCTTTCAAAGCCAGAAGATCAGGAAGGCTCCTGGACCAGTGTGTCCCCCGTCAGCCTGAAAGTCTGCACTAATCAGCTGACATCATCTTCACCTGGATCTTTAACTGGTTTCTTGAGCTGTGTGAAGTCAACTCCTGCTTCAAATGCTTCATCCTCATATCAGTTCCCACAAAAGCCCTAAATAACTGCATAGTCATAAAGACCTTTGAGAAATTGGTGTTGAGCCACCTGAAGGACTTTACAAGCCCCCATTTCATTGATGGATACCCCACATTTAACACCCAAATCTAGCGCGTTGCCTGTCCTTTTTTACATCAACTGACACGGTGTGGCGTGTGGAGTTGGCAAATAACTCCCCTCCAAGGGTACCTTAATCGGTCAGGCCTAACAGTAACAGAAGTAAGGGGTGGAGGGTCGTGGGTGGGGTTTATATACGACAAGACAAAGATGTCCATGACCTCCTCATCCTCACCGACATGGACATCATAAATTGGCATATTAGTCAACCGTATTCTGGCTACAATATGATGAAAATGATAAACAGGGGCTTTGCAAGAAACTAACTTGGGTAATTAACAAACGATGTTGGCGAAGCCAGTAAAGCAAACCAAACAGACAGCGGGATGTCATGTTTCACAGTATCACTCGATAATGCCTCCCGAGTCGTCTTCCCTCCCCTCAACTTGGCTTCAGACACTGGAGAAACGATAACAGGCCTTGCATTTATACTGACTCGTGCGCGTTAAACGTGTGTTCTTCATCCAGGGACAACAATGGGGTCTAATCTCTTTCAGGTTTCTGGGAGCCACAGTTTCCATGGATCTGAAGTGGATCAACCACCCATTGTCCACAAGAAGACACAGCAGAGGTTCCTCATTTGTTTGCAAAAACCTGGCAAATGAAGTTGATTCAGATTCTTAGTCAATAAAACGAAATTAAATGAATTTAGGACTGCGTAGACTGGAGGTTTTGTGGATTAAGGACACAGTTTATCCAGACATGAACTCAAGGTAGAAAGACCTTAGCTGTACTGATATCTAATAAGGAGAATGAGTTAGGCACTTTCAAAGGAGATGTAACCACTGAGGAGAAGTGATTTGGAGACTGCAGTAGAACATGAACTAAGGTTGAGGACAGAGGGCTGTACCTGGAGGAAGTAGGCCAGTGAATTAGTGCTCAGGGTCACCAGAGGTATCACTGAGAAACAACATGCTGTACAACTTTGTGTGATAATCAGGTCGAGCGGTTTCCCATGTGAGTAGGGGGCTGGGAACCCTAGCTGAATCTAATGAGCCAATCAGGGATAGGAGGTTTGCAGAGCTGGGTGAGGACCACCACGCTCAGGGGTGAAAGACAGCAGACTATAAAATCCATCCACAAACATCACCATTGGTCTGGTGAATGGAAAATTACAGCACAAAAACTTTTAACAGGTGCTCCAGAGACAAGTGGTTTGCATATACAGATGTGATGTTTGCTTTTTTGACTGTAGATTGGCAGTTCAACAACCCAGTAGAGAAGCAATAGTGGAGGAAGAGGATTTCTGTGAACAGGTGCAGGTGCAGTTTCTCAGTCTGTTGCCATTGCAAACATTTCTTGTGAATGTTTAGAACAACAAGAATGGCATAGAAGCAGATTTTATTTTAAGTGTCAGGAATAAGTTAATGATAGTAGGATTTGCCTTAGGGCCCGAGCACCGAGGGTGCGAGGATCCTATTAAAATCGTGCTATCTATTACTATCATTATTATTATTTTTATTAATAATATTATTGTTATTATTCCTCAATGAAAGTGGGTGTGTTTGGAGCTTTGCCATACTTTTCCAATTTTTCAATTCACCAAATTTAGTGCACACATCAGGTCTGGCGAATAATGTCATATTTTAAGCGTGCTTCAAATGGGCGTGAAAAATGGCTCAATAGCACTACCTTAAAAATTTTTAAATAAGTTTGCCCTACATCCACAACAAATTGGTAGGTTTATGTAGATTGGTGACCTGCACAGAAAAGTCTCAAGGACCTATATTGTTAAATGTGCAGGAATTTGTGATTTGCAGACATCGTATCTGAATAAACTCCTCCCAGAGATGTTATCGGATCAACTTCATACTTGGTTGTTACTTGGCTTTTGTACAGGCCATGATGTTTTGGTGAAATTTGATATTTTGCCACCAAAATTCAACTTGCTCTTACTCTCACATGCATTGTTCCAGAGGCCTCAGATGTGCAGCTCTGAACAGATCGATATGGTCATATTTAATCATACTCATGCCGTTGTCACAGCAACATTTTGATATGGCTGTTCTGACATGATGTTCAAAGAGATGTCAAACCTGGTCAAATGCCTGCCGAAGAGGTTGATGAAGCTGATCACAAGATAAAATTTGGTTTCATCAAAGGACCTTCACATGATGCTGTGGTGAATTTTGATGCTTCGCCATGAGTGGAAAACTTTCCCATGCGTTGTCCATGTGATCTTGGATGAACTCAATAGCACCACCTTCTGATGAAAGGAAAATATTTTTCTAATCACTCTGCGCTTAATCAGTTCAGCCCAATATTTGTTAAGAATGCACTCAAAACTGTTCTCCTGCAACCTATAAAGTTTTATGAATTTACGACTAATGGTGCCTGTGTCATTCACCATGAAAGGACAAGTGGGTGGTTTTGCCACACATGTATGGAAATAATTCTTTAAAAGGGTTTTTTCAGAACATTATCACTATATTTTTGAAAATATGAAATCCTAACTGATGATGATATTTCTGCCATATTTTGTCCGATCTACTTCAGACTCACTGCGATCACTGTCGACCCTGAGCTCATTCAAATCTGTGAGTTTTATTCAGATGAGTCAAACTGTACAAACTGTAGGGGTAAGCAGGTATAGATAATCGATTGGATTATTTTACATTTTTAATGCAATTTAAAAAATTCATTTAAATCACTTTGAATTGTGTTGAACATGAAAAATGCTATACAAATAAACTTACCTTGCCTTAAACTTAATCTTTTGTTCCCCTTGTTCATTTCATCATACATGAAAGCCCTTTCCCATTTTCTAACAAAGATTGTTTTTAAAGGGACAAGTTACATCTGTGTGAATATGTGTTTTATAATCCCTATGCAATGAAAATCTATTTATTCTATTTTCACATTGTCCATGACAGGGTGGGTGGAGCTTGATTGACATCCATTTCTACCAGTAGGTGGCTTAATAAATGGAACGAGTAAAAAAGTTTAATGTAAAACGGAAAAAATAATATTTAGAATATTGCTTTGTCAAAGTATGATTCATCCTCTCCTCTTTAATCGAGTAAGAGAAGAAAATATGTTTGCGCAGCAGGTCAGTTACTGTTGTCCATTAGCCGAGCTGTACAGCCACACCCATATACACATATATACACACACATATATATATATATATATATATATATATATATATATATATATATATATATATATATATATATATATATATATATATATATATATATATATGTGTGTGTGTGTGTGTGTGTGCATTTTAATCTGCAATTAAGGGTTTTGTTGTTGTTGTTTTTTTTTGTTTTGTTTGTGTGCGTAGGTGTGTGCAAGTGTGTTCCCTTCACCAGCCCTGATAACAGTCTAACTATTTTTTATTGATTCCTGGGTAAGAAAAAAAAAACAGAAAAAACAAAGAAAGGAGAGTAAGAAAGAGAAAGGGGGGGGGGGGTGTAAATATTCTGCCAAGGAGAGCTAAAATCACCGGGTTTGGAATGTGAAAATACTAGAAAGAGAAAGAAAGAGAGACGAGACAGGGGTGGTGCAGTCTGGTGACTGTGTTGTAATGTGTGTTAAAAAGAGTTTCATCACTTTTTAAACATTGTGATAAATTTACACATATTTTAAGAGTTTTACACATATATAACAAATGACAGCAATTGCTTTACTGATCTTTAGCAGAAGTTTAAAATATTAACATTTTAGATTATTATAATATTAATAATGACAAACTATTTTTACAAAGCACTTTTAAATATAGTGTTACAAAGTGCTTGACATAGCAGCAGAGATATAAAACCAATAAAACAATGAAACCATCAGGAAAAAACAATATACAAAAAATAAATAAATTTGCCTCAAACAAGGCCTTGTCTATATAATACCCGTCCTTATAACAATTACTCGCCCAAAAAAGAGGCGCCAAGTCTGCAGAAACCAGTTGCAAAGAATATGTAATATATCATTCAGGTGATACCAGAGACCCTTCAAAAAAGGAAAGCTGTAAGCAGAGATATAAAAATATTGGAGATGTTGATCCTGATCCTGATCATCTGATCCTGATCTGATCCTGATCTGATTCGATCTCCTCGTGACATTTGTCATAAATCCGGATGAATGAAACATGGTATTGAGGATTTTATACATTTTTTTACTTGTTCCTACTCCTTTTCGTACATGTCAAGGCTGATGCTGAAACAAAACAATTGTGTGTCTCTTGTATTACTTGTTAAGTATATTCAAGTGTGTCCGTTACTTGCTATCATAATCAAAATAAAGACTTTTTCCATCCATCCATCCATTATCTATACCCGCTTTATCCGTTTCCGGGTCACGGGGGTCTGTCGGAGCCTATCCCGACACATAGCAGGCGAAAGGCAGGGGTACACCCTGGACAGGTCGCCAGTCTATCCAGGGCCACATACAAACAACCAATCACACTCACATGCACACCTAGGGAGAATTTAGGATGATCAATTAACCTACCCTGCATGTTTTTGGACTGTGGGAGGAAGCCGGAGTACCCGGAGGAAACCCACGCAAGCACGGGGAGAACATGCAAACTCCACACAGAAAGACCCACCGGGCCGGGAATTGAACCGGGAACCTTCTTGCTGTGAGGTAACAGTGCTAACCACTAAGCCACCGTGCTGCCTAAAGACTTTTTGAATTAGGATATTCTTTAAAGTCCCATCCGTATTGCATTAAATAGGTTCTACACCAACGGCATGACAACCACAACGTGGTGACAAATCTGCCCTTCAATACACACTTTCTGATATTCCTTTGATATTCTTTGTTATATTCCTTATTGAGGTCTTCCTCTGAATATCTGACATTCCTCTAATCCTCCTGTTAGGGACATAAGCACAATCAAACATTAATCTACCTTATTCCTTTCACCATATGGTGGCGCTATGAATATGAGCAATTATGATCATATAGATGCAGAGTGGAACTCTGATCATAGACAGAGAATCTGAGGTCACTCGGACAATGCAAAATGTATGCAAAATTGTGTTTTTTGAGGAGTGGTGGCACCACTGTAACCTAGTGGTGTAACCTAGTGGTTACAGTGGTGGGCTTGGGCGTGGAGGACCCAGGTTCAAGCCCACGGCCAATGGTAAATCACCGGGAGGCTCCTGAGCAAGGCCCTTAACTCCCATCTGCTGGTTCTAGCAGCCCCACTGCTCTCTAGTTGATGGGTTAAAAGCAGAGACTAATTTCAGTGTGTATCGTACATACGTGCTGTGTCGATGTACGATGTCCATACTGACAAGAATGATCATGAAAAAAAAAAAGTAATACGAAGCATGTTTCCTGTTGCCAACAGTCAGTGCAACAAGGTTTCCTGAATATTACACTGCAGATGTGTTCAGAGTTGGACTGTAAACATATGCACCAAATTTGGTCCAGATTAAACAATATATGGCAGCCGAGTTGCAGCTGTTGGACCAGGCCAGGCCCAACAATGCTATATCTGCCTCTGAATCTCTATTTTATTGTAATGAATCAATACAACAAAATAAATGAACACAGACAGCCAGGGGAAAATAGTAGACTTTTAATCTCATTGAAATATGCGATCAGGGACAAAAACAAACAAGTACTTAACGGATAAATTGGTTTGAAAAATGCCGCTTGGATTTTCACTTTATTATGGACAACTGGAATAGAAAATAAAAATATTTTTTATCGGTACTGCAGAATGTCAACACGGCAGTCTAATGTTCGGTTGTAACCTACAACAGAAACTATCTACTTTCCTGCATGCTGTTTTTTTTTTTCTACGTGCGCCTTCCTATTTCAATTATGCAGATAGATGTCAACTTTGATTGGAGAACTGCCATGCGCTGGACGCCCTACTGTATTAAAGATAATCACCTCGTCCAGCTCTTACATCATCAGTCATGCACTTTGGACCCACTGCTGCAGCCACCGACCGCTGAGAGTTAAGACAGTTTCTTCTTTTCGCCACAAGGTGGAGCTATGAGTATGATTATTGAATCCGGGGGGCAGTCTGATGACACGCAGTCAGATCTACTTGCAGACGTATTATGGTTCAAAAAATTCATCAAAGTTCAACTGTTCATTGAATAATTCTGAAAATGTTCATGAATCAGCTATGAAGAAGCCAATCAGCTATATTTCTACAAAGTGTGGTGACACTGACGGAAAAAGAATGTATCATAAAAAATACATGTTTAGTGTCCAAATCTTTAAAATGTCCCTGTACATGTACCTTTTGACCTATCTAAATGAAACTGACAGGATTTAATGAGTTCAGGGTCGACAGTGTTTGTGGTGAGTTTGAAGATCAGATGAAGTATAGCTAAAATATGATTGTCAGGCATGATTTCATATTTTTAAAAATGTTGAGTGATGAAGTCTGGGATAGACCCCATGTTGTATGAAATATTTGCCTTTGAGAAGGAGATCTGGTCCTTGAATCTCCCCTCCCAGTAAGAAACAGGCGCCGTTAGTCGTAAATCCATGAAACCTAATGTGTTGTGTGAGAATAGTTCAGTACAAATTTCGGGCTGATCTGATGAATCTGATGATGTAATTATGGGACATAAAGTGGCAAAAACCATTTTCCTTTCATCAGAAGGTGGCGCTATGGAGTTCATCAAGATTGTAATATCCACTTGTTCAGAATGAAAGCCTCATTAGACGATGCATGGGAAAATTAGAACAAGTTTCCCACTCATGGCGAAGCATCAAAATTCGCCACACCGTCATGGGAAGGTCCTCTGACTCAATTTTATTTCTTGATTATCTTTATCAACCTCTTCAGCGTGGATTTGACCAGGTTTGACATCTTTGACCATCAGGTCAGAACATCCACATGAGAATGTGAAGCGAGTGACATCCTGTTGCCACTAGGGGACGCTATGAGTATGATTAAAAATGACCATATGGGGAGCTGGACTTTGATCATACACAACACTTCTGAGGCCTCGGGGACAATGCACAACAGAGTAAGAGCAAGTTGAATTTTCGTGCCAAAATGTCAAAATTCGCCAAAAACTCATGGTCAATTTCCTGTACAAAAGCTGAAAAGATTCACAGTTTAACGTCAGCAAAGCCCTTAGATGAAACACAGCAAATATGATGTTGATCCAGTGAAATCTGTGGGAGGAGGTTATTCAGATACGAGGTCTGCAAATCAAAAGATCAGCCCAAGATCACAAATTCAGTTCAAATTAGAAGATTTCCTGCACATTTAACAACTCTTCCGTGCAGGCCAACAGTCTACATAAACTCACCAATTTAAGTGCATGTAGGCCAAACCCATATGAGGGAATAAATTTTTTTAATTATTTTCAAGGTGGCACTTTTGAGACATTTTTTAAACCCATTTGAGGCACCCTTAAAATATGATATTTTTTGCCACACCCATGGGTGTACAACGTTTGGTGGGCTTTGGAGTATGGCAAAGCTCCAGAAAAAGCCAATTTCTTTATGAAAAAATTAATTATTAAAGCTGTAAGTAGCATTGGTCAGGGCCTCGCACCTGCGGCCAACTGTGGCCCCCCAGGTGCCACCGCATTATTGGTCAATATCACTCTAAAGTGCCTTTGGTGTCCCCGTGAAAGTCATCCAGTTATCATGAACATATTGAAAAATCCCAAAAATCTGAAGTTCATCATTTTATACCGTTTTCTTTGATTGTGACCCTGATGCTGCATGTCCCTCATGTTGCTCTGCTGACTTTGGTGAATCCAGAAAGTGGTTAAAGGACACTTAACTAATTGCTCTTCAAAATGTTCTTAATAAAATTATTAACTTTGATGACACATATTCCTTTTTGCAATAATTGTGAACATTTTGTCAATTATGTATAATTTTCATCATATTGTGTTTGTAGAGGGGTGTGTTCAACTATACCCAGGTCGGACGCCCGATTTGCACGCCAGGACCGCTACGGACCTCCACCAGAGTTTCCCCTGGCTTTGCCCTGCCCAGGCATAGTTCACCATGTCCACACTGTCATGGTAACATTCAATTTTTCAATTCAATTCAGTTCAATTCAATTTTATTTATATAGCGTCTATTACAACACGTTGTCTCCAGGATCTTTCCAGAGACCAGAACATGACCCCCGAGCAATTATTACATAAACAGCGGCAGGTAAAAACTCCCCTAGTGGAAGAAAAACCTTAAACCAAACAGTGGCAGGAAAAACCTCCTTTAAGAGGGAAGAAACCTGGATCAGGACCTGGATCATGAGAGGGAAGAAACCTGGACCAGGACCTGGATCATGAGGGGGGACCCTCCTGCCGAAGGTCAGCCGGGTAGAGCAAGAAATAAGAAAGAATAGAGACACAGAGACACCGTCAAAGGTACAAGACAGGATACAATAGTAACTATCATCAGTAGTCCAATTAGACTTCTGTGTATATGGGTGATATATGGATAGACGGTGATCCAAGGGGATGAAACTATGAAACTATGTGGAAGAACAGCTGCAGTGATGTAGAGAACTGAGTCCACCCTGAAACTGAAATTGAAAAACATGGTTTTCTAGTTGTTTTTCTTTTTCTTTTTTTGTACAACTGCTGAGCCAAATTAAAAGTCTGATTTTCTCAAGTCGTTTCCATTCTTTTACTACAAGTCCTTAAAAGGAAGTTGTATGTTGTCTTTTGGCAGTGTTCAGAAGAAGAACTTTAGTTTTAGTGCCATATTGTTTTAAGCTTTGTGTTAACAGATGAAATTATTCCAGTCACAAATAGTTTTGTTTTACACAAAATCATTTGCTCTATTTTTGTTCACTTTCATCCACCCTGTCATCCTCAAGTATATTAAATAAAAAAATATTGTCATAAGTTAGAAAAACCTTTAATGTGAATTTCTTTTATAAACATATAAGGACCAAAGAGTTTTGGTTGAATGTTTGACTGAATATATTTGCAGTCAGGTTTTATGCCAACAAAGAAGTGCAACTATCACATACTTTAAAGAGAAACAAATGATTTGAGTTGATTTCATCACTAATTAAATACTTTTCCCATTATCTAATAAAGATTGTAAGGAAATTGAAAAATCAGTTGTATGAAAATGTGTGCAATAGAGTCCCTATGCAATGAAAGTGTTTTTGTTCTACTTTCACTTTGTCCATGACGGAATGGACATGTTTTGTGATTTCCTTGTACATTATCTGCTTATAATTAATATTTACAAACCCCTGTAGCTTGACCAACATCCATTTGGTGGAACGAATACGATAAGTATAAAGTTAAATAGAAAATCTTTGCTCTTTTTCCAAATCAGGAAGTGTCAAAGGAACGTTACAGTGATATTGACTCTCCTACACTACCCTGAAAGGTCACTTCCACCTGTATTGCATTGAGTACCTTCTACACCAACGGCATGACAAACATGCCATTCACTGCACACTTCCAGTTATTCTTGTGAGACATATTTAACTTGTTAGGAACTTCCTCAGAATATCTGCTATTCCTCTGATCATTCAGCTGGGGCCACCGGCACAACCAAATATTAATCTACTTTATTCCTTTCATCATATAGTGGTGCTATGAGTACAAATAGTTACGAGCATATAGGTATAAGCATTGAGGAACTCTGATCAGAAAATGGGACGTCTGTCAGAGATTGCATGCGACAGATATAGGAAACAGAATTACCATGATGAAAGATCAGCAGGACCGACCAGCATCACCACATTCAAAGCAGAAACATCTTCCATCCATCCATTTTCTATAACTGCTTTATCCTTTGCAGGGTCAAGGGTGTCTGCCTACCAGACACATTACAGGCAAGAGGCAGGGGTACACATGGACAGGTCGCCATATATATATATATATATATATATGTGTGTGTGTGTGTGTGTGTGTGTGTGTGTGTGTGTGTGTGTGTGTGTGTGTGTGTGTGTGTGTGTGTGTGTGTGTGTGTGTGTGTGTGTGTGTGTGTGTGTGTGTGTGTGTGTGTGTGTGTGTGTGTGTGTGTGTGTGTGTGTGTGTGTGTGTGTGTGTGTGTGTGTGTGTGTGTGTGTGTGTGTGTGTGTGTGTGTGTGTGTGTGTGGGGCAGCACGGTGGCTTAGTGGTTAGCACTGTTGCCTCACAGCAAGAAGGTTCCCGGTTCAATTCCCGGCCCGGTGGGTCTTTCTGTGTGGAGTTTGCATGTTCTCCCCGTGCTTGCGTGGGTTCCCTCCGGGTACTCCGGCTTCCTCCCACAGTCCAAAAACATGCGGTCTAGGTTAATTGATCTTTCTAAATTCTCCCTAGGTGTGAATGTGAGTGTGATTGGTTGTTTGTCTTCCATGTGGCCCTGGATAGACTGGCGACCTGTCCAGGGTGTACCCCTGCCTTTCGCCTGATATGCGTCGGGATAGGCTCCGACAGACCCCCGTGACCCGGAAATGGATAAAGCGGGTATAGATAATGGATGGTTGGATGTGTGTGTGTGTGTGTGTGTGTGTGTGTGTGTGTATGTTTTTCTTGATATGGAGGCTGAACAAATTGTGCGCTTAGCATTTATATATATTAAATGATTCTTGTTAATCTTTTTTAGGGGTACCAACTAATTTTCTGAGGTCAGACTAATTCGTTTGAAATTTTAAATTATTCTCTTAAAACATAAACCACAATGCAAAAGCAATGTTTGTCACTTTCAGGTTTTTTCAGTGATCATTGTGGGTTTTTCTTCATGGAAGGTTACTCCATAAGAACAGTATGAAACTATTTTGTGACTTACACACTTACACTTGTATTTGTTTTTTGTTTTTTTTTTACTACACTTCAGGAAAAAGCTTATTATTCCATCAGACTGGAAGTGTTTGTGCCTGAGCATGTCACCCTTTCTGACCTCCCAGATGCTGACAATCTGTCTGACTACAAAGAGCAGTAATATTGTACGTCACTGGGTTTGCTGTTAAAACAAAACAAAAGGTAAAACTGGGCTACCTGCATGGCTTCTTTATAAGGGTTAACCACAGAGGTGGCCTGCAGAAAAGATCACCAGACATGCTGACGGTTTGCCAGGTCCTTTCACTGATTATTAAACTGTAATCTCTACAGGGAAGAGGGTAGGAATGTTTTCCTAACTAGAATTCTTAAAACAAGCAAAATAGTCTACCCATCCATCCCAGGGTCACGTCGGAGCCTATCCCGACACATAGCAGGGGTCCACCCTGGACAGGTCGCCAGTCCATCACACGGACACAGACAAAGACAGACAGCCAAGCATGCTCACATTCACACCTATAGTATGCATGTTTTTGAACTCCAGGATATTCCAGGTACTTGAGGAAACTGGAGCTCCCTTGGGGAACCCACACAAGCAGGGAGAACATGCAAACTCCACACAGAAAGACCCACCGAGCTGGGAGTTGAACCGGGAATCTTCTTGCTGTGAGGCAACAGTGCCAACCACTAAACTACCGTGATGCCCGCAACATGGTATTTTTCTTTCTAAGAAATTAGTTTTTGCAGTGTGAGTACAGAGAGCAAATAATTTGCCATGAGTACAGAACCAAATATATATTTTTAAATGAACAATGAGGAGATAGATCTTACATCAAGCTCAGCTTGTGTCAATATATGAGCGTAATTTTTTAAGAATTTTAGTAAGGTGGGGCCGGATCGATTCCTGGGCGGGAGTCTTTCTGTGTGGAGTTTGCATGTTCTCCCCGTGCTTGTGTGGGTTCCCTTCGGGTACTCCGGCTTTCTCCCACAGTCCTAAACATGCATGTTAGGTTGACTGATTATTCTAAATTGCCCGTAGGTGTGAATGTGAGCGTGCACGGTTGTTTGTCTTTGTCTGTGTCCCTGTGATGGACTGGTGACCCGTCGAGGGGGACCCCTGCTTCTCGTCTGTAATGAGTCAGGATAGTCTCCAACAGACCCCCATGACCCTGCAAAGGATAAAGCAGGTATAGAAAATGGATGTTAGTAAGGTCAAATCTTTAGAGAATTTAAAAGAAATGTGCTTCGACCTTCTACAATTAGAAAATGACTAGGCAGAAGCAAGATTTTTCTTCACGTCACACGATCACCACGTATTTTTAATGTGAAAGGTACCTATTTTTTTTTTTACAGTTAAATGTTGTTCTTCAACCTGAATCACGCAGTTTCACGTCCAGCGCAGAAACCTGCAGACCCAGACGATCTGAGGGTTCACTGCTGTACGTTTATGCGGTGTCATGCAGCATAAAGACAACTGTGTCTGCGCCATTATCACCACTCTGACCCACTCCTTTCTCCTGGAGAATGGGCTGAGTAAACAGCTGGGACTCGCTAGAGAGTAAAAAACATGAGAAATAACAGCTGTAGCCGTTCATGACTGCGTGAATCATGTCGCAACAGATTCCTTTGGAGGCATTTTTGCGCAGTGTTGGAAAAGCCACGTAAGCTGTGGCTCACTACCCTATATCTGGGTATGCTTTACATGCACAATAAACTGTTAGAATCAGATTTTATCATCAGATTTACACGATTCACTGTCTTTCAGTCGTGACAAAGCGCGGCTTTAAAGTACGAAGACGAATTTTCACAATATCCATTTCCGTTCCGCCATCACGACAAGATTCTGACATAACGTCACCGTTAGATATTCGTCACGTGATTACCAGGCAATGATAGGCACGTCGGTTTGGCCAATGGCATTAAAGGACCTGCAATGGGATTGGTCTAAATCTGTGTCTGTGAAGAAAGTCAACGTATTGTAGCCAATACACATTTGGGATGGGGTGTTAGGGTGATCCACTGTGTTATAAAAAAGAAAGCCTAACAGTCGAGCACGCACTTACAAGGAAACTCTGCTGCATCGCGGTTGATCAGACATCGGAAAGTAAATATGAGGGAAATCGTGCATCTTCAGGCTGGCCAGTGTGGTAACCAGATCGGTGCCAAAGTAAGTAATAACATGGTTAACCGGTGTATATGATATGCGAGTGTTGGAAATGTGGAATTGAAAAGCTTCGTCACGGCCTTCAAAAGCCGGCTCTTTGTGCTCGTCGCCTGTCTGAAGCCACACCCCAGGACCATTAACGTCTCCTCTGAAGACTGCTGGTCGGTAACGGTCGCTCTAAATAACCATTTTGTTCAGCCCGTTAGTATTGTATCAACGTAAATTCAAAGAAAGTATATTTACTTTAATTCATTTTCATTTATTTTTTTATTTATTTATTTATATATATATATATTAAATTATATTATATTGCATTACAAAAAATATCGGGGTGGTGGTATCCAGCCGAATAGTAAAATTGATGAATCAAGCTACACTGCGCAAGATGGTTTAATCGAAAATCGCCTCTTTTTTTTCGCTAAATGTTGGCCTACTGCAAAATGGGTGGCTTTTTTTCGGATGGGGGTTGGGTTGGATCGCTTTGTCTGTAGCAGCTAAACGTTTTGACTGCGGCAAAAATTGCTAGTGTCTTCAAAAGCTATTTAGTGTTTCCATTGATATTTTAGTTTTGCTCAAGCTAGAATGTGTCCGCGTAGAGGCCTTATGGCGACGCTCGGCAGCGCGGTTTTGGGTGGGGAGGGCGGTTGATGACGTAGGACGAACTCAAATTCAAATGCTTCCCGAACCAATTAGGGCCCGCGCTGCTCGCGCCTCAATCGCGAAGGCGGGAAAGAACACCATGATTGAGTTTGTTTTTTGACTCTGGGCATTTTTTTTTTTTTTTCTTTAGTTTTGGGAGGTGATCAGCGACGAGCATGGCATTGACCCAACTGGTACCTACCATGGGGATAGTGATCTGCAGCTGGACAGGATCAATGTCTACTACAATGAAGCTTCAGGTATGTGTATATATGTTTGTGTGTGTGTGTGAGAAAAACAAATTACTATTTCTTTTTTAGTGCGTGCAATAAAATTTCTTTCCTCTCCCTAAAGGTGGTAAATATGTACCCCGTGCCGTGCTTGTGGATCTGGAGCCTGGCACCATGGACTCTGTGAGATCTGGACCTTTTGGCCAAGTCTTCAGGCCTGACAACTTTGTTTTTGGTGGGTTAATATCTGAAAGTGCCTAATTTTTGTTTATTTTAATTTTTTATTTATTTTTTGTAATAACCAAAATGTTTTTGTTACAGGCCAAAGCGGTGCTGGCAACAACTGGGCCAAGGGTCACTACACAGAAGGTGCCGAGCTGGTGGACTCCGTCCTAGATGTGGTCAGGAAGGAGGCTGAAAGCTGCGACTGCCTGCAGGGCTTCCAGCTCACACATTCCCTCGGTGGCGGTACGGGCTCTGGTATGGGCACCCTCCTTATCAGCAAGATCCGTGAAGAATACCCTGACCGCATCATGAACACCTTCAGTGTGGTGCCTTCCCCTAAAGTGTCTGACACCGTTGTTGAGCCCTACAATGCTACGCTGTCAGTCCATCAGCTCGTAGAAAACACAGATGAGACTTATTGCATTGACAATGAGGCCCTCTATGATATCTGTTTCCGTACTCTAAAACTCACAACCCCATCATATGGCGACCTCAACCATTTAGTCTCTGCTACCATGAGTGGCGTCACAACCTGCCTCAGGTTCCCAGGGCAGCTCAATGCTGACCTGCGCAAGCTGGCTGTAAACATGGTGCCATTCCCCCGTCTGCACTTTTTCATGCCAGGCTTTGCTCCCCTCACAAGTAGGGGCAGCCAGCAGTATAGGTCGCTCACGGTCCCAGAACTCACGCAGCAGATGTTTGATGCCAAAAACATGATGGCTGCCTGTGACCCACGTCACGGCCGCTACCTGACGGTGGCTGCCATCTTCCGTGGCCGTATGTCTATGAAGGAGGTAGATGAGCAGATGCTTAATGTACAGAACAAGAACAGCAGCTACTTCGTTGAATGGATCCCCAACAATGTCAAGACCGCCGTCTGTGACATTCCACCTAGAGGCCTTAAGATGGCGGCCACGTTCATAGGCAACAGCACGGCCATTCAGGAGCTGTTCAAGCGCATTTCTGAGCAGTTCACAGCCATGTTCAGGCGCAAAGCTTTCCTCCACTGGTACACTGGGGAGGGTATGGATGAGATGGAGTTCACGGAGGCCGAGAGCAACATGAATGACCTGGTGTCAGAATACCAGCAGTACCAGGATGCCACTGCTGAGGAGGAGGGCGAGTTTGAGGAGGAGGGCGAGGAGGATTTGGCCTAAATGTGCTCGTTCTTCCTTTTCAATGTTAACTGAGGTGCAACCTCATGTATGTTCCAGTTTTCAATGTTCTGAAATGAGTGAAACGAGTGAGGATGATCTGGCCTGAATTTAAAGATGTAAACAGTTCGTGAACTGTCTTCACTTTCTCTTGAGCTACAACCCCATGTATGTTCAGTTATTCATGTTCTCAATAAAAGTTCTACAGCATGGCTTCTCTGGTTTTCATTGTCGTCCTTCACCGTCGGAGCAGGGAGTAGCTGTTGTATTCAGACGTTTAACTGCCACGCAGCCAGCCTCGGCGATGACAAATACACTTGTGTTCAGATTACTCTGTAGTTGGTCACCTTATCAGACTAAAACTGAAGGAAGCTTCATATCACGTATGAAACATTACCTGTCAGTCTTCACTACTGGAATAAAAGCTGTCATCCCAGCACCATCGTTGGCAGCCTGCCGTTAAAATAATTCAGTACATGTCTAGACTGAGTAATTTAACCAAGTAGGGATTTGATGGGGCGGGGTACCAATTAAACTGTATAAACCACACTGGCTGAGGTGTGTTTTTTTTTTTTTTTAACGAAGATGTTTATAAAGTACGTTTACTGCTCTTACGTGGAAGTATTATGCCCCTTTATCCATTATAAGGTCTGGATGAAAATATAAGTGAGACTAAAATTGAAAGACGTCACGTGACCCGGTTTCGGAAGGCCGGGGACACGCCCACCGCATAGCATTTAGCTTCAGCCGAACCCACCCAAATACCTGGAGCGGTTCCGTGAGACGTTTCCAGCGGAATGTACCGCTTAAAGTGTCAACCCAACTGCGAAATCCCAGATAACGTCGCGTTTAGGCAGGCTGTGATAATACAAACGCTGCATTGTAAACCGCAGTAGCGTGACGATTACGGATAAGGAAGCGACACCGGATCGCCATTGGCTGAGCCGACTGCCAATCATATTAGACATTTATGGCTTGCCTAACTGTCCTGGCGTGATTTAAAAAAAAAAAAAACTTAAACCCCTTAGATTTGTCATGGGCGTGAAGTCAAAGGATTGAGACAAAAATATTTTTTGTACCATGCTGTAAATATGCTTCTTTCTGCTCTACAGTCGGACATTTAACACATGGGAGTCAGTGGAGACTGACCAAGCGCCGAACGTCCAACTTCCGCATCGACTCATGTGGATGAAAGTTTCGTTGCAGTTCCTCGACTGACTTCAGACGCGAGTCAGTCTCCAATGATTCACGTGTTGGCTCCCAACTTTGGAGCAGAGATGTATTCACACGAGTTGTGGATTTAGATTCCCTGTTACGCCCTGAAAGACCCTGGGCCAACCCCTGAGGAAGACGTGGAAGCGAGTCCGCAGCGTGGCGCAGGGCTGCTGAGCAGGCTGAAGGAGCAGAGCCTGCAGCACCATCTGCAGCTCCGCTGGTCACACACTGGATGCAGTCATAGGCCTTCAGAAACGCCTCTTTTACCAGAGGGTCGGCGTTGTTCAGGCCTAGTCTGGCGTCTGGTACCTCTGGCTGACACATATTTGGCTCAAACTGACCCTTCATTAGTTGCCAAGTGGTGATGACAGGCTGGTCCACAGAAGCGTTCATTCAGGCTCATCAATTACTCACGGTGCTGTGAGGATGCTGTTAGGGTTTAATTAAAAATTAAATGTTAGGAAGGACTAAACACCAGTTCTGCAGTGTAATTTGACAACATAAACTAGTAATAACATACTCTTGTTTTTAGGTAGAAGTACCAGGATACATGTTTTAAGGAAATGGGAGCAAGTGGAGGAGTGTCTAGAGAAGTATGTGTTTGTGTGTGTGTTGCATAGACCGTAAAAGTGTTTTAGTCTGACTGAGTCATCCAGTTTCCTTGCTGGCTAATTATAGTCCCCTTTGTTGAAAACTGACACTGCTTTCTGATCTCTTATGCACAATCATAGCTGTCTTGACACGCATATCTATTTCAGCGCATGCAGCACCGCTAAATAAAGAGCAGAGGCAAGTCGCTGATTCAGGAACGACAGGTTAACTTTAATCAGATTTAATACTGTAGCACAGCTGGAGGCTCTCAAAGATGTGACATTTGTAAGATCAGACTGAGAACGAGAAAAAAAGCAGGAGAACAGTAACTGCTTACTCCAGATATTTATAGCTATTATGAGGCTTATGCATTTCACACATCTTGCCTTGTGTCTTTGAAATGTATGCAAAACATCTGCTGTCACTGTGCGTTACAACAGTTACAACAGTATGTGAAGTAACTTCACGGTAACACGTTCACTGTGTTGGAGACAACTGCAAAGAGCTCTGCTGGCATGTACACATGCTAACAGGAATAAGCCGTTTTTTAAGTGATCAGACCAGATACTCAAAGCTGCATTTGAGGTTCTGCGGTATCTCAGGTCAATCAGCAGGCTCCACGAAACCCCTCAAGAACCTGCTGAGGACAGCGCTGCCTTTCATCTTAATCCCGATATCAGCATATTCATTGACCAACCTATCTTCATCACCGCATCTGCCAACTCCAACTCCTCTTGAACACTGACAGATTGATCAGCAGCATCCTGCAGATGCACACACACACACACACACACACACACACACACACACACACACACACACACACACACACACACACACACACACACCAGGGGTGCAATGATTAGCCAACTTTCCCTGTAAAATTGTAAAAAAAAGAACTCTATAGAGAGGTATAATCTTTCTTTTTTATGTCTGAGAATCCGCTGCTGAGAATCACACATGCGCAATAGCGTTCAGTATTGTCACCACATCTGCTGATTTCCTAGCTCTGCTCTATTGCACATGCGCAATAGAGTACACCGCCGGGTAGACAATACGGTGGCAGTCGATGGACTCAAGGGCTGACCATCTCACCTCCGCTTTGAAGCTCGCATATTAGTTTATATATATATATATATATATATATATATATATATATATATATATATATATATATATATATATATATATATATATATATATATATATATATACTGGAGTAACTTAATTTAAGATAATACCAGACTAATAGTGTTCAACAATACACACCTCATGGACATGTCTAAATGGTTACAGTTTGAATGGATTTGTCAGTGTCTGTGCTGAAGAAATAAACAAATAAAAAACACAAAATGAACTGCAGCAAAGCTATATTCATTCAGGATTACATTACTTTTAAACCAACACTGTTAAAAATCATTAAAATTGTTATACTAACCTCGAACTCCTTGAATAAGGCATGGGTATCTCTTCCCAGGGGTCGATGAGACGTCTGATTACAACCTCCCTAATCTGCTGAACGGGGATTCAGCGCTGCAGGACAGAAAGTCTTTCAACATCTAACACAAGACATTCCTCTGCCCAACCACATTATGCTTTGTTGTAAAAACTTTAATTTCAGACCTATGGAGTGACTTTACAAAGCAGAAATTTTACATTGGAGTTAAGTGAGGCAAGAGCAAAACAAAATATGTAAAATTTAAAATATGGCAAAGAGGAGGAGGAAGCCAATGCAGACGGATGAATACAAATTAATATTATGATACTGGAGGATGTGAGATTGTGGGGTAGAAAAGTGAAGGAGAATACACAAAAACTGTTAATGAAGCCAAGAGAATAGAAGAAAGAATAATTTACAGGGAGAGTCAGACGGAATAATATGGCTCAATCTGTCGGATAAGGATATGAACATTTTATTATTGATGGTAATTAACTTAAAGGAGAGCAATGTGAATGAGACAGGTGGAATTATCATCAAGGCAGTTAAAGGAAAGCATTTATGAAATGCAGGCTATGAGTATCTCCGGTTTTCCCTGCAGGTATCACCGCGCCGTCCCATAAGTCTGAGGGATCGGATCACAGAAGAGGCGTAAATGGAGTATCTCACCTACATGATGCTTCCCCTGTGAGGCAGTCCCACAGACTTGAGCGTACATGGCACAGCGATACTTGCCGGAGAAATAGTGCAGATGAATAATCCATCCATGGAGGACCTCTACACCCAGTGTGCAGGAAGAAAGCCAGCAGGATAATCCTTGACCCTAATCACCCCAGCCATAAACTGTTCTGCCTGCTGCCGCCTGGCCAATGGCTCCACAGCATCTGGACCAGAACCACGTGGCCGAGGGACAGCTTCATCCCTCGGGCCGTCAGAGCTCTGAGCCCACCGTAGACGATGTACACTGACCCCAGCTGTGACTCTCTGTGACCTTTTGCACCACTGTTTATTACACTTTTACGTTTCTCTTTTAGCTTGTTGTAACTTTGACTTAACTTTGAATATTTAACAAATATCATTTGTTAGTCAAATACTTAAAGATCCAACAGTTACTTTTCTATAATGTTAAACTAAAACTAAATTTGTATTTGACTGACTAATTTTATTTACTGAGCCCTTGAATTATTTGTATTTTAGAGCAATTAGGCCACCGTAGACCAGGTAATACCACCACCAAATAAATAAATATATATATATAAATAAATAAATAAAAACATTTAGACCACACAGAATTGGTTTAAGTAGTGTATAGATGGGAAAGAAATTGTAAAGCTGGGCTTGTCACTTGTGGAACTACAAATCACAAAAGTCCTCTTCTCTCCATGTCAGTTTTCATTTCCATCAGGAGCTCTTCTTTTTCACTAATTATATAATTTCATGAATTTAGATTCAGTAAATGCATCTCTTTGCCATATTTTCTAGTATATATTTGATATCAGACTATTGGAAAAACAGAATTGGCATACCAAGGAACAGGAACAGAACAACAGCAGGACGTTTCTGCATGCAGACGCCTGGTGTATGTTTTGACCCATTTGCATGCAACTGTTTGACATTAAATCTGCTAATCTTTGGACCTTCTCTCACATCTTTCTTCATGATAGTCTGATGAACTTAGTTTTAGTCCAGATAGTCACGTGAAACATATTATACAGAGGTGTTAATAAGTTCCCCACAACAGTCGTTAATGTTCCAGTGCCGTCTCCTCGGTTATCGGTGTGGGCCTATCAGTAATCAGATCAATCGGATTGGAGATAGCCTCCTGCGACACCCTGCTGGGTGCACAATAGTCATACATTTCTACCTTATTCTGCACCATAATTTTGTACCGTTCTCTGTTTGTTGTACAAAGACAAATATTTGCTAATTGCACAGGCATATTTTATGCAGCTGAGATTCTAACACACATAATTTTCTGTCACAGCAAAAAAAAAAAAAAAAACCCAAAAAATTCAAGTTTAGACTTTTAATCTTGTTTAACCCTTTTTCTGTTACACTTTGATGTCTATTCAACTTGCATGCTGTAGTTCCTTTAAAGAAATTCTGGAAGCAAGACTTTGCGAGTTCTAGTCTGGGCCAAGGCCGGCCAGATAATCTAGAGAAAGTGCTTTAGTTTCTTTCTTGGGATAGATTTACATTTTAAAACAAGAAGCCAGGGCTGCATTTGGCCACTTGGTAGCACTATTGTATAAGCAGAACCAACGATCTCCAACTGTATGCCCCCACCCCCACTGGATGTCCGTTACAGCTTGTTGCAGCCTCATTTAGATTTTTATAGCACTCCAATGTATTTGATCCCTTAACACCTTGTTTATAATCAACTTCATATTATAATCTCTTGAGTACTTAGTAGCATGTTAATTAACCCCCACACACACCTGATTCCATACCTTTTTTTACCAGAATGTTGCTGATGTAGATGCAAGAATGGAGGGCTGTTTTAATTTTAATAAGTATATTAAGATAGTCATTGTGTCCCAGTGAGAGCTGTCTTCTGGCATTCAAGCATGCATGACTAAATTAAGTGTTTGTTCTCCCTGTATGAAAAGGAACTGCGTGCTGCATGAGGATCAATCAATGCCTCGTGTATGTTTATCATTAACATTTGTAGTCAAGTGGTTCTACTGGAAGCTCCATGTTCTCTGACCATCTAGGGGAGCATACACCATAAACGTGGATGGAAAGGAAGATAAGCCTAATCAACCAGAAATAACCCCAACCAATCTACTACTACTACTACTATGACACACACACACACACACACACACACACACACACACACACACTCACACACACAGATGTGTTATCAGAAGATATCTGACATCGTCCGTCATTGTTGAACAAGGAACAGAGGAGGTGACATGGCTCATAGGCACATGTACCAATATTTATAATATTTATTTCCAGTCTTCTTTGGAGAAGTTTTTTTTCCTTCAACATCACCGTGCAGTCACGAGCTATAGCAACAGAGGTTTGAAGTAGGTACATGGTATCCATGCATATAAGCATATTTGTTATGTTTGGCATTGACCCAGATACATTCATTGTGGTTTTGTTAGTTTTGCTGAACTTTTCTCATAACCCAAACGAAAAAGATTAAGAAGACATTAGGGTCTTCATCAAATTTCATGGCAATGCATTTAGCAGTTACTGGGACATGATAATGAAAGTCAAAGTTAAACTTTTTATTATACTGAAGCAACACAAAAGGACGATTTTTCATGTTTTAATACAGGTTTCCATTTTATTTTAAGGAATATTTAAATGTTTTCTAGGAAAGGTTGTCTACTTCTTACAGTTTCTCCTCTCTACCATCAGCAAAATCACTAAATTTACCACCAATCCATTCTGCTGATGTAAAAAAAAAACCATGGTAACACCTAAATCAACTGAAGTCGTTCTTTTGGATCATGGTAATTTGGTGCTTTACCTTCTGTATATTTTGCAGTTTTAAATTCTCAGCTTGTCTTGAATGTATGTGCAGTAATTTACACTGGCCATCCAGTGGTTTTTGAGCTATTTCTTTCTGCTGCTCCATCCGTCCACCCATGGCCTAAGCAGGGAAGCCCAGACTTCCCTCTCCCTGGCCACTTCATCTAGCTCATCTGGGGGGATCCCAAGGCATTCCCAGGCCAGCCAGGCAACATAGTCTCCCAGCATGTCCTGGGTCTTCCGATAGGACCCCACCAGGGAGGCATCAAGAAAGCATCCTTACCAGATGCCTGAGATCCTGCCTGGATCTGATCCCCAACCGGGAGAAGGGACTCCACTCTTTTCCAACTGAGGACCGTGGTCTCAGATTTAGAGGTGCCGATTCTTATCCTAGCCCCTTCACATTTGGCTGTGAACTGCTACAGTGAGAGTTGAAGGTCTTGGCCTGATGAAGCCAAACAGAACCACGTCATCTGCCAAAGCAGAGGTCCAATTTTGAGGCCACACAACCTCTGCTGTGCCTTGAAATTCTTTCCTGAAGGACTTCTCTGTCCTTTTTGGAATTGGAATTGGCATTGGATAGGTATCGGTAGGCCAGGTGGAACATGGCTTTGGCAGTTTCTGAGGCAAAAACTCAGGCATAGGAGGAGTTTGGAGAGGCCATGGAGAAGGAATTTCGGACAGCTTTAAAGAAATTCTGGTCCACCATCCGGCAGCTCAGGACGGTAAAGCAGTGCACCACCAACACTGTATAATTGGGATGGTACACTACTGACCTTAACTAGGGACATTGTGAGTCAGTGGAGGGAATACTTTGAGGTGTGCTCCAATTATAGAGGGATCACACTCCTCAGCCTCCCTGGTAAGGTCTATCAGGGGTACTGGAGAGGAGGATCTGCCGGATATTTGAATCTCAGGTTGAAGAGCAGCAGTGTGATTTTTGTTCTGCCGTGGAGCAGGGGACCAACTCTACACCCTCAGCAGAATCCTGGAGAGGGCATGGGAGTGTGCCCAACCACTCCACATGTGTTTTGTGGACTTGAAGAAGACATTCAGTTGTGTCCCAGAATCCCTTATAAGAGCTGTCCTGTCCCTTTAAGCCTGGTTTCAGAGCTTGGTCCGCATTGTCGACTGTAGGTCGGACTTGTCTACTGCGGGGGTAAGACTCTGCCAAGGCTGCCCTTTACTTATGATTCTGTTCATTGCTTTCATGGACAGTTTGCTGCCCAAGAAAGAAACAAATATATTTACTGCTGGGATTATTTATCCACATTTTTCAAGGGTAAAGCCCAAAGGCATTTTTGTTTAAAGACCATGTTTTGTATGTGAAACACGGGTGATAGAGGTGATATAGGTGTGTTCCTAGCAGTTGTGCAGGGTTTTCTTGGGCTGGGCTGGAGGACTGCAGGTGTATCTCAGTAGGGCTTGGAATTCTTAGCAGTGTGCCTGATCACAGTCTTTTTCCAAAAGCAGCAGAAGATTGTGGATTTAAGATGTTAAAGGTCACGTATCATTCTGCAATAGTTGACCTCGGTTACGGGTCAACAGCAGGACTAGGGATGCCCAAGACTTTTGCACAGTATTGTACTTACAACATTACTGTTAAATGCTGTGATTGTGTTTACCTATATAGTTAATGAAATTCACATTTTATGTCATTACTGTGCTTGTAGTGCACGTGTTTATGTCATGAAAACTAGTTGTGTTGTGGTAGTGTGTTATCCATGTGTTGAAAACATACATTTTATATCTGCCATAGTTTGCATTTTATTTGTTTCAGAACAATTTTTTATTAATTAAAATATATTTTATTTCAAAAGCATTAACCTTTGTATGATTGTAGGTTTGCAAAGTTAATGAAAATTGATGCTATAAGGCTTTGTGATGAGGTGCTTCTATTCCATGTTTAGGGGTTACTGGCATACTCTTCTGCAGTGTTTTCTTATTACCAGTACCATATATATAATGTATACAACATAAATACTTATTTGAAATCAAACCAGACATACAAAAAGAATGATGTATAAAGGTGTCTAATATGTTGCTACTAATCAGAATAAAAAGGTATTTGTGAGCAATTTCTTTTCCCCCGGCTTCCCCGGCTCTGCCTTTAATTGCAGGCTACATTTGCTTGACAGATAAAACCTGTTATGTTAAGTTGGGGCTCCAATGGGCACTATTTTCTATCAGCAATCATCAACATTGAACACAGAAGATGTAATAGCTGAAAAGGCAAGTAAAAGCAGATGACCCCGTAAAGGAAAATAACCAGCTGCATGTTGAATTGTAGTATTCCTCTTGTGAGTTCAGGTCTACCTGACTGAAGAGTAAATGTGTTCGTTTTCTTTAGCACTAGATGATCTTTCACTTTAGGAAGTGGCTTATCAACATCTACACACAAGTTAAAATAATTTGAAGTTTCAAGTTCCTACCAACAACAAAAAAAAGAAATAAGAGTAAAAAATGGGTCCAATGAATGCTGCAAGGTGACAGAGAAAGGTTCAACAAAGCACAGGGATGAAAACTGACCTCCTCCAGCTCCTCCCAACCAACTCGCAGTCAAACAATTGTGAACTCCACGCCTCTTTGTTCAGGACTCCCATCAGTCTCACAGTGGGAAGTGTGGTCAGAAAGAAGAGGAAATTGTTTTGAATTTGTGGGTAATTTAAAACGCCTATATCCTCCTGTGTCTCCATCTGTAAGTGCTTTGAAAACCGTCACACCCCTTCTTCATGTCTGGGTCCACCTTCTATACCAGCACTTTCTTAATGGTACCCCATCCCCATCATGTCCTCCATCTCCCACTGAACTGAATTGATGCAAACGATTGTGTGTCTATTTGCTTTCTGAGGGAGAAGTGACCCACTTGTGTGGTTTGCCTGCTGTGCCCTGCCCTTCCTTCCCTAGTTGCAGGTATTGATGCCCCGCCATTGTTCCCCAGCAGCCCAGGGGGTGGAGTGGTTTGTGGGAAAATTGGGGAAAACCAAGGTGCTTGATGGCTTTTATTGATTCACGCTAGACTCTCCTTCTCCTATTTACTCTCTGCTATTTTGTGCAAGCTTTTCAGATAGTGGCTGAGCTGCCAAAATCACTGTTGTTCAGTGGTGTCATTCTTTTTTACCTATGTTTTGTTTTGTTTTTTCTTTTGTTAGGCTTACCAGGTTTTTGGCACTTCTACATCTTACATCAGAGCTGTTCATATTTCACATGTCTCTCATTAATAGTAGTATTAGTAGTAGTATTAGTAGTAGTAGTAGTAGTAGTAGTAGTAGTAGTAGTAGTAGTAGTAGTAGTAGTAGTAGTAGTAGTAGTAGTAGTTTTTTTTATTTCAATTCAATTCAGTTTAATTTATACAGCGTCTATTACAAAACAACACAAGTTGTCTCTCTGCGCTTTCCACAGACCCAGAACATGACCCCCACATAGATCCACATAGATGAGGACTGCAGGTCAGGATGTCTGCAGGTCTCCAGCAGAGACATCCACACAGACAGGTGGAGGAAACACTGGGATGGTCAGAGGTGGGACTGCAGGTCAGGATGCAGCTCCTGAGGATCTGGTCTCCAGGACATGCACAGAAGAGAAAAAGAAAACAAACTACAAGAACAATGGAGAACAATTATACTTATGATACTTCTAAATAATAACTGAGGATTGAGGTGAAGAAGGGAAAGAGAAACAGAGGAGGTGAAGGACACCAGTCAGTGGATCATGTTGGTGTCCCCCTGCAGCAGGTCTACAGCAACAGATCCAGATGAAGCTGTGTTGAAGACCAGCTGCTCCAGTCTGGTCCTGCAGCTGTGACTACTGGTCCTGACACACTAAAGTTTACACCAACTAGATGTTTTACTGAACACAAACGTTTGAAGTTTGGTTTTAAAGGTGGAGGTGGTGTCAGCCTCCTTCACCCAGACTGGAAGTTGGTTCCAGAGTGATGGTGCTTGAAGCCAACAAAGCCAACAAAACAAAGAGCTCTATAAGCGGTACTATCAGGTCATGCAAACATCGCAGTGTTAGGCCACTTTATATGCAAGTAATAACATGTTGAATTGAATTCTAAGTTTTACAGGGATCAATGGAGGGAGACTAACACTGACGTAGTCTCCCTTGTTGGTTCCTGTCGGCATTATTTGGACATCATGCTAAAACATTACAGTAATCTAGTCTAGAAGATTAAATGCATGAATTTGGTTTTCAGAGGCAACTTGGTTCAACATATTTTTGCTGAGATGTTGAATGAAAGCTGAATAAGAGCTAAAACTTGCAGAAAAAACAGCCAAACCGCTGAAAATCTAAAGATAATTTTGAAACTCTGTGAAAATTTCAAGAAAAATTGGCAAAATGTAGCTCAAACATTTGAAAACTCTTGAGATGATGGTAGAACAGAGGAATTGAAGACAAGAGGAGATAGTGAATAGAGGAATACTTGCTTGAGAAGAAGATGGCCTTAAGACAGGAAGACAAGTGGAAGAGAGGAATTTGACATGAAAAGAGTTAGATCAGCTAAAGGGAAGAAGACAAAGAGGAATATCGTCTGAAGAGGAGAAAAACTGCTGAAAACTGGAAGAATGGCTATAGAAAAGAAAAATAACCTCAAGGCAGGAAGATCAGTTGAAAACAAGAACATGAGCTTAAGAGAAGAAAGGATGAAGAGAAGAAGATCGGTTTTAAAGAGAGCTGATGATGTGAAGAATTTAGACAAAACTAGCAGAATGATCCACATTTAGCTGGTGGCTGAAAGCCATAAAAGGAAGGAGTGACGGCTGAAGTAGTTTTGATTTTAAATAAAACTGTTGGATTGTATGAAGAAGGTGAAAATCCTTTTCAATTGCTAAACAAAGTAAAATGTGTCCAAATCAAGATTGAGAGGAGGAAGCAGGGGAACGGATGATAGTTCTGGTTCCGTCTGAGGTGGTACTGGTTGTGGTTAGGGTTGTTCGGATTCTCTCATGGGTGGATCTGCTTGTGTTCCTGGGTGATTCTGATTATGTGTAGTGCTGGTTCTGTCTGGGTTCGTTCTGGTTCTGTCTGGGTTCGTTCTGGTTCTGTCTGGGTTCGTTCTGGTTCTGTCTGGAATTGTTGTGGTTATGTTCTGGTAATTGTGGTTTCTTTCTGGGGTGGTTCCAGTAATTTCAGAGAGGTTCTGGTTGTGTTCAAGGTTGTTCTGGTTCTGTCTGGGGTAGTTCTAGTTATGTGTGGTTGGCTCTGGTTGAATTCAAGGTACTTCTGGTTTGTCTGATATGGCTCCGGGGGGTGGGGCGTGGGGTGTTCTTGTTTGAGGTGATTCTAGTTGTGTTGGGGCTGGTTCTGTGTAGGTTAGTTCTGGTTCTGTCCGAGGGGGTTCTGGTTGTGTTCAGAGTGGTTGTAGTTGTGTTCTTGGAAGTTCTGCTTCTGTCTGTGGTGGTCCTGGCTGTGTTCTGGGTAGTTCTTTTTTTGTTTACAATGGTTCTGGTTGTATTTGGCGTGGTTGTTCTGGTTCTCTCTAAGGTGCTTCTGTTTGTGTTCATGTTTCGTTCTTGACAGGTTTGGCTCTGTCTGATGTGGTTCTTGTTTTGTTCTCTGCAGTTCTGGTTCTGTCTGGGGTGGTTCTGGTTCTGTCTGAGATGTTTCTGGCTCTGTCTGATGTGGTTCTGTTGTGTTCAGGGAGGTCCTGTTTGTATTTTGGGTGGTTTTGTTTTTCTCTTAGGGGGATCTGACTGTGTTCACGCTGGTTCTGGTTCTGTCTGGGGTGGTTTTGGTTGTGTTCTTGACTGTAGAGATTATGTCCTCACCCAGTAGGTGCTGCTGGAAAAACAACCCAGAGATGGTCCTAACTGAATTCCACTATCCAATATACAGTTAGATACAGTTAGTTACAGTTAGTTAGTCCACCTGCCTCAACTTCAACCCCTGGAAACGATTCTTCTTCAGGGTCTGAGAGCCTTTACGTGCACCTTGGATTGCCCAGGCAGCTGAGGATGCTGGTTTTGCTAAGAGAGGGTGGATTAGAGCTGGCAGATTCAGCTCCCTCTTTTTACCATCATCAGTGAACTGAAACTTTGTCTTCAGCTTCCCATCTCTGTGTGAGCTTCATCTACAAGCAGCTCCTTCCCTCACCACATCAACCAGTTTTCCAGTAGCTTTGCCCTGCGCAGAAACAATGTTAAGGATATTATGTAAGGTAGCAGCGGCCTTCTCTGGTACACTAGTTGTATGCTGGCCTCCATCACCCCCCTCTTCATCTGTTTCTGCTCCTGAAGACTCTAGCGTTATTGGGTCTGGTTCTACTGACCACAAAACAGCTTCCTGATTCATTTTGATGAGCATGGAATCCGGCTTGTCCTTAAGCCTCCTGCGAACCTCTGCTGTGGAATATTTTATTACCTCTACAAACTGATCTTTGACTGCCATTTTTTGCATCAGGTTCTGCATCTGGTTTTTGTTTTAAAGCTGAGGGTAGGATCCGAGACAGTGTATGCAAGTACTCAAAAAAATGTTCACCCTCCAACTGATGACGGGTATAGAAAGTCTGTAAAAGTTGAGCTACATTTTTCACTGCAAGTGACTTTCTCTAAAAAAGTTGAAAAAACCTGCCATGTGTGCATTACCTGCCCTCATTAAGTGCAGGACCACTAAGAAGGGACATAATGAAGTCCACCTGATCCTCTTCTCCTTGACCCTTAGTTCTGTTGACTCACTGCACTTCAACCAAGACCTCATCAACAGCCCGCCAATCGGCTTTGGAATCACTACTAAAAGGCTGAATTGGGCTTTCCCTAGGTAGGTAAACACTGGATCTGTTGGCTCCACTACTCAGAGCAGCTATCTGGCCATGGCCTGGCCATGCTTGTAACTTAGTTCTGACAACGTTGCCTGAAGTGTAGTAACCGAGTGCATCTCTGTATCTGAGCTGACTCATATTCGCTGTCTCTCTGTGACATGGTTGGATGTCTGCAGGCAGTGAGACTCAACAGCAGGGTGTCATATGTTACTCAGATGTGTTTGTTCGACGTCGTTTCTTTGTCCCAGGACAAGCTCTCATCGTGCTGTGGGATGACCTCCAATGGTCTGGTCACCGGTCCATGCACATGTCAGTAACTCAGTCTCCTTTTCTGCCCTTTCCTGGCCTATTTGTGCCAATTGTGGTTCATAGTGTGAAATCATATTACAACTTTAGCCTATATCCATAAACTGTTATGATCTGATATTTTAGATGATAGACTTAAAGAAATGAATGAACAAATTAAGTTTCATGCGGAGATTTTTGAAATAATTTCGCAATATGCGTCCTTGTGTGTACTTGTGTTCTCGCATTCTTGGGAATTGAAAAACAGCCAAGTTCAGATGAGCAGAAGAAGGACAATGAGATGAAGACGTCACGCAGTAAAACAACTTTTTTATCGTTCATCAAAGCCTCTCTGATAGCTCAAAACCGTCAGTGCTTCAACAAACGCTCCAGTTACATTTACCATTACGTTTATTGTTGCCGTGGCAACTTTAAACGCAGGCCAGTACACCATTTTCTGATCTTGTCACTTGTCAAGATGTGACAAGTCCTGAAATCTTTGAGGCCTCAGTATCACTTCTGGGATCAATGTCTGGAAATTACGGTAAAACACAGACTTTGCTTATCCAGCATGAACGGCCGGAAGTAAACACAGATGTCGGGATGTAATTTTGGAATTAGTGCAGTTCCAGGAGTCATTTTAGTCCAGTGTGAATAGTACACAGGACACTACGTCTGTAAGGTAGTTGTCAGTAGGTGTGTGTTGGTTTAAATACTGCGCAGAACTACTTTTATTACTAAATGAATAGGAAAAACAAATGGGCCGTTTCCCACTTCTGCTATTTACTGCCTGCCATGCATGTACAGCTGTAATTAATCTGTAATTTATGCAGTTTTGGCCACCCATTAAGTTTACAAGTCAGACGTTTACTAAGTGTCTTGAGTGTCTTGAACCATCTCAGGTTCAGCAGGCTCATCTACTTGATCCTTTCCAAATTATGACACGTAGATAAAGTTTGTTGTGCTTGGAGGTAATGTGTTGTATTAGTATGTGCATTGGGTGGCAAGCTGTGCAAACAGAGCTGATGGGATGTGCTGGGACTCTGCTAAAGGTGGGGAATTGGTGCCAATAGGTCTGGGCCCCGCAGAGTGGAACCAGTCAAATTTGCTATCATGTGAGTTTAAACTAAGCAAAGGTTAGTGGAGCCTGTGACTTTGAGAACGTGTCTTTATTGTGGTTATTTAGATGCTGAAGAAGAGAAACGTTGTTCAAAAATGTGCTGTTTGCATTAATGCATTTCATCTACGTTTTACCTGTTTTAGAATTTATTTGGGGGGTCGGGGGGTTGATATGCAGGTAAATATGATTGTAATTTAGAACATATCTAAGCTTTCAGGTAAGTCTACTTTTACCTCTACCAGCAGACCAAAAACATTTTAAAAATCTGAATCTTTGCGCTCAACTGCATAGAATTTTTTTCTTTTTAATAAATCAGCACAAGTTGGGGGGTGGAGCTATCGTGGGGCTATCGTAGATCTACCAGACGGGCTAATCAATGCACTGGGCAACATGCAGAGACAACAATGTCTTGTTACTAAAAATGGGATCTGGGCGTACACAGGAAGGCTGCTCTTGTTCTCTCATCCCCTTTCACTCCCTCACACTCTAATCATTCAGTCTAATCATTCCCTCCATTTGGCCTTTACTTGACTCCCTCTGTGATGGTCCACTTCACTTAGCTTATAAACAGTGCCCCCCAGCTTCTTCCACACCTTCGTATTTCTGCCTGTATGTGACCTCCAGCATATCGTTGCCTGCCCACCTAAGTCATATTAGGCCTTTTAACAGTAATTAGTAGAGGGAGTGGATCACAGCAAGATATTTCCCTCGTTGAACCCTGTCTCTGGTAGATGGAGGTAAAACTGTGATAATGAGAGGATCATCACACACTTACAAAAAATACAGACTTAGTGAGAAAACAGGCTAGTTTTTGGTTCTCACTGTGTAAAACCAACATCACAAGATAACAACATGAAAAGAAACAAAAAGGAGTAGTCCCAGCAACTGCACACATCTATCACCGAAGTACACACTGAGAGAATGCTGTTAACATCATATCAGTCACAATTATGAAAAACTGTGATTCTTGTGAGGGTATTGCTGCGTCTAAGCTGAGCAGGGAAGTTCAGATGCAGGGAGTCATTTTCAGCGCTGTGAAATGTCCCTGGGAGCATCAGCCACCACCGACGGCTCAGCAGTGTTTGAAAGCCTCTCAGTGACAACTCCTAACTCTAATTGTCCCTGCAATGCTTATCAACTCTGCTAATCCCAACTAGAGCGGAAAGACACAACGATTTCCCCATTACATTGGGAGCAAAAAATGTAGGAGACAGGGAAGTCTGGTGTCTCCAGAGAGCAGTGCAGCTGCTACAAGTTCAAAATCAGACTGGGGGAAGGGGGCGAAGGACATGAAACACAGAGTCTCACTGGTAATGTCGTTTCGTGTCGCCATGCTACACAAAGAGGAATAATCCATGCACTCTGACTACATGAAATCAATTATAATTTCAACCTCCATTCATAAGTTCTTTAAAGGCCATAATTGCACAGGGTGCAGAAATGCAGTTCGGTTCATGAACACTGAGAATGGCACAGGAGGTGAAACGACTTAACATTTCATTCAGCAGTTGCACCACCTTGGGAGGTTGAGACAGAGCTGTAATGGGAGCAAAATGAGTGCTGTGTGAAATGGTTCTGTGGAGAGGCATAGTGGGGGGCGAGGATGCTGCAAACTCCTTCACAGGGGTGGTGAGACGCTGCTCACCATCTGACAGTTGTCAGGTGAAGAAAAGAAGATTTGAAAAAAATCATCTTCCTTTATACAGCTGTACTTTAAACTTTGCCACTTAACGACTAAATACAGAGGACAGGTAATGTCTTTAGAGGATGTCAAGGTTTATTTGTGTAGCAAACAATAAAAGTTTTCCAATGGGCTGTACAAACTGCATAGATAAACAAATCAAATATTCATAAGGATACAACGCTAAGAACGGTAAAACATAATAGTATAAAAGAGTCCAATTAAAATAAACACAATAAAAATAAAAACACATATGCTCCATCAGTACAAAAGAACTACAGACAAAACGTATGTTTTCAGGAGTGTTTTAAAATGTTGGAGGGTGTTAGCTGCTCTGATATCAAGAAGCAAACTGTTCCAAAGTCCGGGGACCGAAACCGGAACCGGAACTGGAACCGGAACCGCTCCATCATCTCTGTTTTTCAGTCTGGATCTGGGAGCCTCCAAACGTAACTCATTCATATACCTCAGCGCTGCAGCTGGAGAATGAGCTTTCAGAAGCTCACACGGACAAGGTGGTGCTGCGCGTTTGAGGCACTTGAAAAAAAAATAAAGACTTTAAATGGATTAACTATGCAGGAACACTGCAATACTGTTTGAAAGCACACACTCGGAGAGAAACATTGTGCCCTCCTGGGATCACTGTGAATGCACAACTGGAGTGGAGGCAGAATGTAGATAGTCAGTGCATCTTCATCACCCACATTCCAACCAGAGGCTTTTCAGACGTGACGATACTTAGAGTTCCTGGTCTAATGTTGGAGATATCTACAAACGCTGTGTTTACAACATCACACAGGCCAACCTGACCTGAACTTTACTCACCAACTTATGCCGATGAGATTGATGAGTTTTCCTGTTTTATTGAAGCTCTGTTAATTGTGACACAACCAACACTGCCTGCAGTTCACAGTAGAGACTGAAGTAAGCGATAATGCAGCGTGTGCTTGGAGGAGGAAAGTCTCTTATACTAAACTCTTGTTTTACTATCAACGCAGTCTTCTTTAAAGGTCCCATATTATTCTTTTTCTGACTGTCAAAGGTTCAAATGGACTTAAGGTCTAATATACCCAGTTTCCAACTGTCATTTTAAGATGGGCATGATTGATTAAGCGATGAATGAACACTTTGAAAGAGCAGGTATCCCGGTATTTATTTTATAATAACTCCTTTCACATGAGCAGAAATTGAAGATTTCTGCATATATTTCTGCAGATTGGTTCAATTAACTCTAAAGATCTTTGCCCACTTTACCCCACCCCTCTTAGAAGCAATTAAATGCAAAAACTAACATCTTCCAACCTGTCTTGTCACTGTGCCACGAGCTGGATAATGTGTCTGATCTGTACAGGAAGGTAGCCACAAACAAAGACCAAAGCATAGTGGAGGGAGGGGGAGGCCAAGTGCCATGCTTACAAGCGTACACAGAGAAATAAAAGGATTTAGGCAGCAAGCTCTAACAGAGCCAGAGGGTTTTTGAGTCACATTCAAAGTAAAACAACTCTATAATTGCAATTGCATAAGATGGTATCTTAGAGGGTCTGCCATCTGCCTCCACCAGGCTTATCAGCTCCTCACCGACTTACACAATCATAGAAAACACACATATCCACACATATACCTAAAGTGATGTGTGCTCACTTAGACACACATAAAAGAGGCTTTTAAAAATCTACATAACCTCTTAAACACAGCTCCCATAAACAGAGATCTCCTGGATAAACTCAGGGAGAAAGTAAGCCGCCATCATTGTTAGTATCAACTCCAGCTAACAAACAGGAGAATTTCCCGATTTTGACAAATGTTTTTTTAATAAATGTGTGACTAGTATTAACTCAGGGGAAAAGAAATATACAAAAAAGTCAAGGTTTGATTCTCAGATCCTCCCCATGTCATCTGTCCGTATGCCAGACACTGAACCCTAAGTTGCCCCCTGATATGCTAATTAAAATAGGAGACCCATATCTTATCAAGGTGAGGTGATGTTGGACTGAGCTCTGACCTTACCTCTATACTGGCATTTCCATCTGGGGAGGGCTCCGCCGAGGAGGCCAGGAGCTGCAGCGGTTATCAGGATGGCAGCGAAGCACCAGTGACCACGCAGAGCCACAGGGACTTGAACTCTTAACCCACGTCCCGGTAACTTGTTGAGCTCTGTCTGTCAGCAGAGCCCCGCTTCAAGCAGGAGAACCACAGTCCGCCGCTCTCTTGTGAGACTGAACACTCACCCCAACCCCTTAGTGAACCAGCTCAGTGCATCTCTCACCCTGCTCCGCAGTGATATCTCTGCCTGAAATGCCAAACCTCGAACACACACATATGAATAACAGCCTGACATTTGAGCTGCACATCTTCTCTGTACTTGCACTTGTCTCTTCAGAGGCTCACACGTCTGCGTTTTTAGGCTGCGGTTAAAGAATTGCTGTAACAGTTTTCACTGTGCCATTATTAAAATAGTTAATAAAAAAATGAAGTGAAAAGGAAAAACAATCATCTGAGCAACGTTAAGTACATCGTGATTCAACAGTTTTTCAACAGACATTTAGAAGAAATTCTATTCAATTTAAATGAATTCAATCCATTTTTAATAATTCAACTGAAAGTAGAAATAACTTGAAGCTGATGTTTCCTATGTCATTGACCATTGGTCTTGTCTTTGCTGTTTCACCACTTTAACTCCTATTCCAGTACACTCCTCCAGTGGGTTCATGTAATCATCGTGTCAAATCAAAACAAGTTGGTTTCTGTCGCATCTATAGCACACGGGTGTTGTTTTTGTTTATTAAATAAGTGCTGTACATCTTTCACAGAAAGTGTATTTGTGACAGGTGAAAAGATTAGCAACAGAAATGTGGTTAATCCCTAAAAACAAGTGTGACTTTGAAGATGATCCAGGCATTTGTGTTTTTCTCTTGAAAAGCTGTCAGGGAATGATGAAGACTGACCGAGTATCCAGGTTTTCTACACAGCATAAGACCATGTGTGTCAGTGTCAGAAACTTCTCTAGGAAACACTTAGAAAAAGCTGGATCTATATCTGGACGATCTTTTCAAACTACTGCGAGAATCTAAAACAGGGTGCATTATTTAACTTATGCAGATTTTTTTGTAGTATTTCTTCTCCGTAGTGCTGGTTTGCAGAAACTACTCACGGCGTGGTGAACATTATATTACTTTCAAGCCTGAAAAGAGTGTAATTATGATGGTTAAAACAAATGAGTGCTATAACTAAAGTTAAACAACTTCCTCAGTCTCTTTTGAATTGTTCCAATCCGGTTTCCATACACACCACAGCGCTGAAACAGCGCTGAAACTGCGTTAATAAAAGTCACGAATGACCTCCTCCTTGGCTCTGACTTTGGCTCCCTCATCATCCTCCTCCTCAATCTCAGCGCCACCTTTGGCTCCACTGACCACTCCATCCCTCTTCATCATATTCAGTCACTATGTGGTATCTCCAGTTTAGCACTGACTTGGTTCAGCTCCTGCTTCTCTGAGTTTGTCAGACTAAAGGGTTGTGTGTCTGAGCAGGTGTTCGGCAGCACAGGAAAACCACAGGCGACTGTGTCTTCTCTGTTTCCCTTCATTCTGTACACCTCAGATTTCCACCACAATTCAGCATCCTGTCATTGTCATGAATACACCGCTGCTGTTGTGGGATGGATCAGTTGTGAACAGGAGGCTGAGTACAGAAACTAGAAAAGGACTTTGTGGCAGGCTGTGCAAACAATTCCCAGTAGATGATATTTAGGAGTACCAAGAATATTATGACCTAATTTCCATGTTGAGAGGGGAGACTGAGGTGATGAAGGAGTTCAGGTATCTGGGTTTCCAGCTACACGACAGGCTGGACTGGAGATGCAGCCCAGGAACTGCCTTCAAGAAGAGGAACTGTATTACTTGAGGTTCAGTCTTCAGTCTTTGCTGCAAGATGAAGTTGTTTCCCATGGCTGTGGTGGAAGTACAGTTTCATCTGCAGCAGCATCAGAGCCAGTGACGTGAAGAGACTGAACAAACTGCTGAGGACAGATGTCTGTGTATTCGGGTCTGCTCTGTAATTATGTCATTACCCGTTTCCTTCATTCTGGCACCATCGATTCAGTCATGGTACTCTGGCTGCACCTAAGAAAACAGGAAGGACACATAGCGCACGCTCAAAACAGCGCAGTGGATTACTGGCACCAAACTTCCAACGATGGTGAAAATCCATCGCAGACACACATATACATACTATGTATGTATATGTGTGTCTGTGATGGATTATATGGATTATATATATATATATATACACATATACATATATATATATATATATATATATATATATATATATATAAAATTCGTTCCTCACCCTCCGTGGGTGGTGTCCCTTCTAAGCTCGGGTCCTCTACCAGAGGCCAGGGAGCTTGAGGGTTCTGCGCAGTATCTTTGCTGTTCCTAACACTGCACTTTTCTGGACTGAGATGTCTGAGGTTGTTCCGGGGATCTGCTGCAGCCACTCTTCCAGTTTGGGGGTTACTGCCCCGAGTGCTCCGATCACCACGGGCACTACTGTCACCTTCACCTTCCAGGCCTTCTCCAGCTCCTCTCTAAGCCCTTGGTATTTCTCAAGCTTCTCGTGTTCCTTTCGCCTGATGTTACCATCACTTGGTATTGCCACATCCACCACCACGGCTTTCCTCTGCCCTTTGTCTACCACCACGATGTCTGGTTGGTTTGCCATCACCATCCTGTCTGTCTGTATCTGGAAGTCCCACAGGAGCTTTGCTCTGTCATTTTCCACCACCTTGGGAGGTGTTTCCCATTTTGACCTTGGGGTTTCCAGCCCATACTCCACACAGATGTTTCTGTAGAGTATGCCCGCTACTTGGTTATGGCGTTCCATGTATGCTTTCCCTGCCAGCATCTTACACCCTGCAGTTATGTGCTGGATTGTTTCCGGTGCTTCTTTGCACAACCTACACCTTGGGTCTTGTCTGGTGTGGTATATCTGGGCCTCTATTGCTCTGGTGTTCAGAGCCTGCTCCTGTGCAGCCAGGACGAATGTCTCTGTGCTGTCCTGTATGTATATATATATATATATATATATATATATATATATATATATATATATATATATATATATATATATATATATATACACTCTTTTTTTTTACCTTTTCTATAGGACATCTACTAGACCTTTTCAATCAATATATTGTTGTACAATGACAATAAATGCATCTCTAAGTGGAAGTATCAAACCACCCAGGTAGTTCTTGTTTAGATACAGAATATGATTTACCGCGTTTTGTCAAAATAGTAGTGTAGCATGCAGTTATGAAAATGGCTTGTATAATTCCTTAAGTCTTGGTAGTTTGTCATGGCCCCTGTTTTTCTAACCCCGTTATATTTCCTGTTGTTGCTGGTTCTTTTCATTTTTGCTGTGTGCTTTGAACTAACCTTGCATCTGTTGTCATTTGTGTATTGCTGGAGAGGAACCATGGGATGCCCTGGCAGTGGCCTTCCCTCTCCCCTTTGCCCTTTCTGCACCTGCTCGGAAGAGTTTCTCTGACATTCAGCAAGCAATAGTGGGCAGGATGGGATTCTCCCCCGAGGACTGCTGTAAGTGGCTCCGGATGGATGACGCCCTGTTTTAAATCAGGTTTAGTGAGGTTTTGGTTCAGCGTTACGGAGAGCTGGGGAGCAGCATTCCAGAGAACAGCATCAGTAGGGCCAATCCTGGCCTTCTGTCCATACAGTAGCAGCTGGAACCAGAATCGGTTGGACATCCCAGCTGCTACGGCTGCAGGTACCTGTACGCTGAAAAGATCCTTAAACAAACTGACTATGCTGTACCTGTTGTGTTTAGTGTGCTGCTGGAGAGTGAACCTGAGTGGCAGAGGTTTACCACAACAGGATGAGATAGAGAAAGATGATTTGAACTCTTACCTGGCACAGCCAAAAGAAGAATAAAATCACTTGCTTCTTGAATAAATTAATGAGTGGATGTTTTGGAATAGTCTTCCGCTGGTAAAAGAAAAAACAGAGATAAAAGTGTTCGGAGGCCAGGAGGAACAGAAGACTGTGCTCAACTGTAGTCTGTAACACTGGAAGATCTGAGTTTCATTATGGACTCGCACCTGAATTTGCACAAGCATTTTTGCCTTGGGTCACCTAAAAATATATTTTAATTTTCAAATATATTTTTAATGAGTTAATATCCCAAAATTATTTTTAACAAACTAGTTGATTAAATCTAGCAGATTTGTCAGGTCTGCTAAATTTAAACAGAACTAGTTGATCCTTCAGTAATCAGATTACAGATATATTATATTCACTGGCCTAATAGAATAAGAAAACTGCAGCTGATTCAGAATGCTGCTGACCTCCACGGCGTCCGCGTTGCCATCTACGGTTGCACCTCCACATATTCCACATTCAGTTGTCAGCTGTAGTTTAAGAACATGGAAGTGTTTGGGAACGACCACAACGCCACCAGCCACCAAGTGGTCGGCCACGTAAACTGACGGAGCGGGGTCAGCAGATGCTGAGCCGCAGAGTGGGAAGAGGTCACCAACCTTCTGCAGAGTCAATACAGACCTCCAAAAGCAAGAAAACCATATCTGTTGAAACCACAGACTCTTCTAAAATGTCACAACTGCCCTGTAATATACATCTCCTGAATAAAATCAAAATCAACTCCTTTGCATTTGCAAAACAAAAATAATTAAATTACATTTCATTTAAATGGCATATATTATAATACAAGTTGTCTCTAGGTGTCCACAGACCCAGAGCATGATCCCCAAGCAATTATTACATAAACAATGGCAAGACAAACTCCCCTTTAAGACTGAAGAAACCTGGATCAGGACCTGACTCATAAGAGGGGACCCTCATGCCGAATGCCAGCTGGGTAGAGAGATCAGAGAGAATGAAGAGCTGAGAGAAGTTGACAAAGATAAAAAAGACAAGATATATTAGTTTTAATTATCCAGTCCTATGTATATATGACTGATACCTGGTTACTTGGTGGACTACACAGACCACTATATAAACAGGTGTAGACAACAGACATTGGGATGGTCAGAGGGTGGGACTGCAGGTAGGATGCAGCTCCTGAGGATCTGGTCTGATCTGCATCTGGTCTGCAAACATGTACAGAAGAGAAAAAGAGGGGACAGACCAGCACAACAAACTACAAGAACAATGGAGACAATTATACTTATGAGATACTTCTAAATAATAACTGAGGATTGAGCTGAAGAAGGTAAAGAGAAACAGAGGAGGTGAGGGGCACCAGTCAGTGGATCATGTTGGTGTCCCCCTGCAGCAGGTCTACAGCAGCAGATCCAGGATGAAGCTGTGTTGAAGACCAGCTGCTCCAGTCTGGTCCTGCAGCTGCAGCTGTGACTACTGGTCCTGACACACTAAAGTGTACACCAACTAGATGTTTTATTAAACACAAACGTTTGAAGTTTGGTTTTAAAGGTGGAGGTGGTGTCAGCCTCCTTCACCCAAACTGGAAGTTGGTTCCATAGTGATGGTTCCTGATAGCAGAAGACCCATCCTCCAAATCTACATCTGGATCTTCTAGGAACTACGAGTAAACCTGCACTCTGATGATATTTGCACGATCTGATCGATTCTCATGTTCCTAACAGAGTTCTCCGTTCTCAGGGTGCAGGTTTACTAATAGTAGCATCATCATTAATAGCATCATCAGCAAGAGACGTTGTGTCTCCTGCTAATGCCAGTCAGCATTCACACTGCTGCATTTTGGATCAGCTGGAGAATATTCAGAGGATTACTTGGACATCCTGCTAATAATATATTATAGAAATCTAGTCTAGAAGTTACAAACGCGTGAATTAGTTTATCAGCATCACTGGGAGAAGATGCTCCTAATCTTTATGATCTTATGGAAATGAAAAAAATGCTGTCTTACAAACCTCATTATTATGCTGTTTAAATTATATATCATAATTGCATAAAACTCCAAGGCTTTGCAACGTTGTTCTGTAGCCTGTCACAACGCCACCTAAAGTGTTTGAGACCAAAACCAATAATCTCTGTTGAATTTAGAAGCAAAAAGTTAGTGGACATCCAGTCCTTGATGTCCTGAAAACATGCTTGACGTTTGACAAATGGTTCTGTTTCATCTGGCTTCATAGACAAATACAGCTGCGTATCATCAGCATAACAATGAAAACTGATGCTGTGGCTGAGGACAACAAAGCTCTTATTTCTTATCTCTTATTTCTCTTATTTTCAGATGTGCAGGTAACACATCTCATAAAAGTTGGTCAAGAGCCACAAAAGGCTGGAACGGTAATGAGCACAAATCTAAAATATCTGCTGGAGCATTTCACAACTAATTAGGTTAAATGTCAAAAACTCTGCATTTTACACATAGTTACTTTCCAACTCTTCCTCTGTTGAAGACAGATATTTGTTTTCAGCAAAAGTGGACCTGCTTGACATTCTTAACATTAGGGACAGGAATAGATCCAAGCTACTCTGCTGTTTTTAAAATGCAATTGTTCTTCACATGTTACCGTGTTACCATCTTCACATGTTACCGTGTTACCATCTTCAGATGTTACCGTGTTACCATCTTCAGATGTTACAGTGTTACCATCTTCAGATGTTACCGTGTTACCATCTTCAGATGTTACCGTGTTACCATCTTCACATGTTACCGTGTTACCATCTTCACATGTTACAGTGTTACCATCTTCACATGTTACCATGTTACCATCTTAACATGTTACCATCTTCACATGTTACTATGTTACCATCTTAACATGTTACCATCTTCACATGTTACCATGTTGCCATCTTCACATGATACGATCTTCACATGTTACCGTATTACCATCTTAACATGTTACCATCTTCACATGTTACCATGTTGCCATCTTCACATGATACGATCTTCACATGTTACCGTATTACCATCTTAACATGTTACCATCTTCACATGTTACCATGTTGCCATCTTCACATGATACGATCTTCACATGTTACCGTATTACCATCTTAACATGTTACCATCTTCACATGTTACCATGTTGCCATCTTCACATGATACGATCTTCACATGTTACCGTATTACCATCTTAACATGTTACCATCTTCACATGTTACCATGTTACCATCTTCAAATGTTACCATCTTCACATGTTACTGTGTTACCATCTTCACATGTTACCATGTTAACATCTTCACATGTTACCATCTTCACCTGTTACCATTTTCACATGTTACCATGTTACCATCTTCATATGTTACCATGTTACAATCGTCACATGTTACCATGTTACCATCTTCACATGTTACCATGTTACCATCGTCAGATGTTACCATGTTACCATCGTCACATGTTACCATCTTCACCTGTTACCATTTTCACATGTTACCATCTTCACCTGTTACCATTTTCACCTGTTACCATTTTCACCTGTTACCATCTTCACATGTTACCGTGTTACCATCTTCACATGTTACCATCTTCACCTGTTACCATTTTCACATGTTACCATGTTACCATCTTCACATGTTACCATGTTACCATGTTACAATCGTCACATGTTACCATGTTACCATCTTCACATGTTACCATGTTACCATCTTCACATGTTACCATGTTACCATCGTCAGATGTTACCATGTTACCATCTTAAAATGTTACCATCTTCACATGTTACCATGTTAACATCTTCACATGTTATCATGTTACCATCTTCACATGTTACCATCTTCACCTATTACCATTTTCACATGTTACCATGTTACCATCATCACATGTGACCATGTTACCATCTTCACATGTTACCATGTTACCATCTTCACATGTTACTGTGTTACCATCTTCACATGTTACCATGTTACCATCTTCACATGTTACCATCTTCACATGTTACCATGTTACCATCTTCACATCTTACCGTGTTACCATCTTCACATGTCACCATGTTACCATCTTCACATGTTACCATCTTCACATGTTACCATGTTACCATGTTACCATCTTCACGTTACCATGTTACCATCTTCACATGGTACCATGTTACAATCGTCACATGTTACCATGTTACCATCTTCACATGATACGATCTTCACATGTTACCATGTTACCATCTTCACATGTTACCATGTTACCATCTTCACATGTTACCATGTTACCATCTTCACATGTTACCATGTTACCATCTTCTCATATTACCATCTTCTCATGTTACCATGTTACCATCTTCACCTGTTACCATTTTCACATGTTACTGTGTTACCATCTTTACATGTTAAAGTGTTACCATCTTTACATGTTACCACCTTCACATGTTACCATGTTACCATCTTCACATTTTTTTTTTTTTTTTTTTTTCCTTCTCTTTCTTGTCAGTGTGGACATCGTGCACACGCTGTATGTACGATGCACACCGAAATTAGTCTCTGCTTTTAACCCATCAACTAGTTTCACTAGTGAGCAGTGGGGCTGCTAGCAGGGCAGCGCCCCGGGGAGCAATTGGGAGTTAAGGGCCTTGCTCAGGGGCCCCCAGTGATTTACCATTGTGGGCAGCCCTGGGCTTGAACCTGGGTCCTCCACGCCCAAGCCCACCACTGTAACCACTAGGCCACCACTCCCACATGTTACCATGTTACCATCTTCACATGTTACCATTTCACATGTTACCATCTTCACATGTTACTGTGTTACCATCTTCATGTGTTACCGTGTTACCATCTTTACATGATATGATCTTCACATGTTACCATGTTACCATCTTCACGTTACCATGTTACCATCTTCACATGGTACCATGTTACCATCGTCACATGTTACCATGTTACCATCGTCACATGTTACCATTTTACCATCTTCACATGTTACCATCTTCTCCTGTTACTGTGTTACGATCTTCACATGTTACAGTGTTTCCATCTTCACATGTTACCATGTTACCATCTTCACATGTTACCATGTTACCATCTTCACATGTTACCATTTTCACATGTTACCATGTTACCATCTTCACATGTTACCATGTTACCATGTTACAATCGTCACATGTTACCATGTTACCATCGTCACATGTTACCATGTTACCATCTTCACATGTTACCATCTTCACATGTTACCATGTTACCATCTTCACGTTACCATGTTACCATCTTCACATGTTACCATGTTACCATCTTCACATGGTACCATGTTACCATCGTCACATGTTACCATGTTACCATCTTCACACGTTACCATGTTACCATGTTACCATCTTCACATGTTACCATGTTACCATCTTCACGTTACCATGTTACCATCTTCACATGTTACCATGTTACCATCTTCACATGGTACCATGTTACCATCGTCACATGTTACCATGTTACCATCTTCACACGTTACCATGTTACCATGTTACCATCTTCACATGTTACCATGTAACCATCGTCACATGTTACCATGTTACCATCTTCACACGTTACCATGTTACCATGTTACCATCTTCACATGGTACCATGTTACCATCGTCACATGTTACCATGTTACCATCTTCACACGTTACCATCTTCACATGTTACCATCTTCTAATGTTACCATATTACCATCTTCACATGTTACCATGTTACCATCTTCACATGGTACCATGTTACCATCGTCACATGTTACCATGTTACCGTCTTCACACGTTACCATGTTACCATCTTCACATGTTACCATGTTACCATCGTCACATGTTACCATGTTACCATCGTCACATGTTACCATGTTACCATCTTCACGTGATATGATCTTCACATGTTACCATGCTACCATCTTAACGTTTTACCGTGTTACCATCTTCACATGTTACCATGTTACCATCTTCACATGTTACCATGTTACCATCTTCACATGTTACCATGTTACCATCTTCACATGTTACCGTGTTACCATCTTAACATGTTACCATCTTCACATGTTACCATCTTCTCATGTTACCATGTTACCATCTTCACATGTTACCATGTTACCATCTTCACATGTTACCATGTTACCATCTTCACATGTTACCATGTTACCATCTTCACATGTTACCGTATTACCATCTTAACATGTTACCATCTTCACATGTTACCGTATTACCATCTTAACATGTTACCATCTTCACATGTTACTATGTTACCATGTTACCATCTTCACATGTTACCATGTTACCATCATCACATGTTACCATGTTACAATCTTCACATGTTACCGTGTTACCATCTTAACAGCTTACGATCTTCACATGTTACCATGTTACCATCTTCACATGTTACCGTGTTACCATCTTCACATGTTACCGTGTTACCATCATCACATGTTACAGTGTTACCATCTTCACATGTTACCATGTTACCATCTTAACATGTTACCATCTTCACATGTTACTATGTTACCATCTTAATATGTTACCATCTTCACATGTTACCATGTTGCCATCTTCACATGATACGATCTTCACATGTTACCGTATTACCATCTTAACATGTTACCATCTTCACACGTTACCATGTTGCCATCTTCACATGATACGATCTTCACATGTTACCGTATTACCATCTTAACATGTTACCATCTTCACATGTTACCATGTTACCATCTTCAAATGTTACCATCTTCACATGTTACTGTGTTACCATCTTCACATGTTACCATGTTAACATCTTCACATGTTACCATCTTCACCTGTTACCATTTTCACATGTTACCATGTTACCATCTTCATATGTTACCATGTTACCATCGTCAGATGTTACCATGTTACCATCGTCACATGTTACGATCTTCACATGTTACCATGTTACCATCTTCACATGTTACCATGTTACCATCTTCACATGTTACCATGTTACCATCTTCACATGTTACCATGTTACCATCTTCTCATATTACCATCTTCTCATGTTACCATGTTACCATCTTCACCTGTTACCATTTTCACATGTTACTGTGTTACCATCTTTACATGTTAAAGTGTTACCATCTTTACATGTTACCACCTTCACATGTTACCATGTTACCATCTTCACATGTTACCATGTTACCATCTTCACATGTTACCATGTTACCATCTTCACATGTTACCATTTCACATGTTACCATCTTCACATGTTACTGTGTTACCATCTTCATGTGTTACCGTGTTACCATCTTTACATGATATGATCTTCACATGTTACCATGTTACCATCTTCACGTTACCATGTTACCATCTTCACATGGTACCATGTTACCATCGTCACATGTTACCATGTTACCATCGTCACATGTTACCATGTTACCATCTTCACATGTTACCATCTTCTCCTGTTACTGTGTTACGATCTTCACATGTTACAGTGTTTCCATCTTCACATGTTACCATGTTACCATCTTCACATGTTACCATGTTACCATCTTCACATGTTACCATTTTCACATGTTACCATGTTACCATCTTCACATGTTACCATGTTACCATGTTACCATCGTCACATGTTACCATGTTACCATCGTCACATGTTACCATGTTACCATCTTCACATGTTACCATCTTCACATGTTACCATGTTACCATCTTCACGTTACCATGTTACCATCTTCACATGTTACCATGTTACCATCTTCACATGGTACCATGTTACCATCGTCACATGTTACCATGTTACCATCTTCACACGTTACCATGTTACCATGTTACCATCTTCACATGTTACCATGTTACCATCGTCACATGTTACCATGTTACCATCTTCACACGTTACCATGTTACCATGTTACCATCTTCACATGTTACCATGTTACCATCGTCACATGTTACCATGTTACAATCTTCACATGATACGATCTTCACATGTTACCATGCTACCATCTTAACGTTTTACCGTGTTACCATCTTCACATGTTACCATGTTACCATCTTCACATGTTACCATCTTCTAATGTTACCATATTACCATCTTCACATGTTACCATGTTACCATCTTCACATGGTACCATGTTACCATCGTCACATGTTACCATGTTACCGTCTTCACATGTTACCATGTTACCATCTTCACGTGATATGATCTTCACATGTTACCATGCTACCATCTTAACGTTTTACCGTGTTACCATCTTCACATGTTACCATGTTACCATCTTCACATGTTACCATGTTACCATCTTCACATGTTACCATGTTACCATCTTCACATGTTACCGTGTTACCATCTTAACATGTTACCATCTTCACATGTTACCATCTTCTCATGTTACCATGTTACCATCTTCACATGTTACCATGTTACCATCTTCACATGTTACCATGTTACCATCTTCACATGTTACCATGTTACCATCTTCACATGTTACCGTATTACCATCTTAACATGTTACCATCTTCACATGTTACTATGTTACCATGTTACCATCTTCACATGTTACCATGTTACCATCATCACATGTTACCATGTTACAATCTTCACATGTTACCGTGTTACCATCTTAACAGCTTACGATCTTCACATGTTACCATGTTACCATCTTCACATGTTACCGTGTTACCATCTTCACATGTTACCGTGTTACCATCTTCACATGTTACAGTGTTACCATCTTCACATGTTACCATGTTACCATCTTAACATGTTACCATCTTCACATGTTACTATGTTACCATCTTAATATGTTACCATCTTCACATGTTACCATGTTGCCATCTTCACATGATACGATCTTCACATGTTACCGTATTACCATCTTAACATGTTACCATCTTCACACGTTACCATGTTGCCATCTTCACATGATACGATCTTCACATGTTACCGTATTACCATCTTAACATGTTACCATCTTCACATGTTACCATGTTACCATCTTCAAATGTTACCATCTTCACATGTTACTGTGTTACCATCTTCACATGTTACCATGTTAACATCTTCACATGTTACCATCTTCACCTGTTACCATTTTCACATGTTACCATGTTACCATCTTCATATGTTACCATGTTACCATCGTCAGATGTTACCATGTTACCATCGTCACATGTTACGATCTTCACATGTTACCATGTTACCATCTTCACATGTTACCATGTTACCATCTTCACATGTTACCATGTTACCATCTTCACATGTTACCATGTTACCATCTTCTCATATTACCATCTTCTCATGTTACCATGTTACCATCTTCACCTGTTACCATTTTCACATGTTACTGTGTTACCATCTTTACATGTTAAAGTGTTACCATCTTTACATGTTACCACCTTCACATGTTACCATGTTACCATCTTCACATGTTACCATGTTACCATCTTCACATGTTACCATTTCACATGTTACCATCTTCACATGTTACTGTGTTACCATCTTCATGTGTTACCGTGTTACCATCTTTACATGATATGATCTTCACATGTTACCATGTTACCATCTTCACGTTACCATGTTACCATCTTCACATGGTACCATGTTACCATCGTCACATGTTACCATGTTACCATCGTCACATGTTACCATGTTACCATCTTCACATGTTACCATCTTCTCCTGTTACTGTGTTACGATCTTCACATGTTACAGTGTTTCCATCTTCACATGTTACCATGTTACCATCTTCACATGTTACCATGTTACCATCTTCACATGTTACCATTTTCACATGTTACCATGTTACCATCTTCACATGTTACCATGTTACCATGTTACCATCGTCACATGTTACCATGTTACCATCGTCACATGTTACCATGTTACCATCTTCACATGTTACCATCTTCACATGTTACCATGTTACCATCTTCACGTTACCATGTTACCATCTTCACATGTTACCATGTTACCATCTTCACATGGTACCATGTTACCATCGTCACATGTTACCATGTTACCATCTTCACACGTTACCATGTTACCATGTTACCATCTTCACATGTTACCATGTTACCATCGTCACATGTTACCATGTTACCATCTTCACACGTTACCATGTTACCATGTTACCATCTTCACATGTTACCATGTTACCATCGTCACATGTTACCATGTTACAATCTTCACATGATACGATCTTCACATGTTACCATGCTACCATCTTAACGTTTTACCGTGTTACCATCTTCACATGTTACCATGTTACCATCTTCACATGTTACCATCTTCTAATGTTACCATATTACCATCTTCACATGTTACCATGTTACCATCTTCACATGGTACCATGTTACCATCGTCACATGTTACCATGTTACCGTCTTCACACGTTACCATGTTACCATCTTCACATGTTACCATGTTACCATTGTCACATGTTACCATGTTACCATCGTCACATGTTACCATGTTACCATCTTCACGTGATATGATCTTCACATGTTACCATGCTACCATCTTAACGTTTTACCGTGTTACCATCTTCACATGTTACCATGTTACCATCTTCACATGTTACCATGTTACCATCTTCACATGTTACCATGTTACCATCTTCACATGTTACCGTGTTACCATCTTAACATGTTACCATCTTCACATGTTACCATCTTCTCATGTTACCATGTTACCATCTTCACATGTTACCATGTTACCATCTTCACATGTTACCATGTTACCATCTTCACATGTTACCATGTTACCATCTTCACATGTTACCGTATTACCATCTTAACATGTTACCATCTTCACATGTTACCGTATTACCATCTTAACATGTTACCATCTTCACATGTTACTATGTTACCATGTTACCATCTTCACATGTTACCATGTTACCATCATCACATGTTACCATGTTACAATCTTCACATGTTACCGTGTTACCATCTTAACAGCTTACGATCTTCACATGTTACCATGTTACCATCTTCACATGTTACCGTGTTACCATCTTCACATGTTACCATGTTACCATCTTCTCATATTACCATCTTCTCATGTTACCATGTTACCATCTTCACCTGTTACCATTTTCACATGTTACTGTGTTACCATCTTTACATGTTAAAGTGTTACCATCTTCACATGTTACCACCTTCACATGTTACCATGTTACCATCTTCACATGTTACCATGTTACCATCTTCACATGTTACCATTTCACATGTTACCATCTTCACATGTTACTGTGTTACCATCTTCATGTGTTACCGTGTTACCATCTTTACATGTTAACATGTTACCATCTTCACATGTTATTGTGTTACCATCTTTTTGCATGATAACGTGTTACCATATTCACATGTTAACATCTTCACATGTTACCGTGTTACCATCTTCACATGTTACCATCTTCACGTGTTACCATCTTCACATGTTACCATTTTCACATGTTACTGTGTTACCATCTTTACATGTTAAAGTGTTACAATCTTCACATGTTACCATCTTCACATGTTACCATGTTAACATCTTCACATGTTACCATGTTACCATCGTCACATGTTACCATGTTACCATCTTCACATGTTACCATGTTACCATTTCACATGTTACCCTCTTGTTACCGTGTTACCATCTTTACATGTTAACGTGTTACCATCTTCACATGTTATTGTGTTACCATCTTTTTACATGTTAACGTGTTACCATTTTCACATTTTACCATCTTCACATGTTACCATCTTCACGTGTTACCATCTTCACATGTTACCATCTTCACATGTTGCCATTCAGTACATTGGAAGTTGTTTTGGAAAAGGCAGGAAAAGAGGCTCACGAGTTAAAATTACTTACTTTAAGCTTTTCTCTAAAATATTGTTAGGCTACATTGAATCCCTTTCTTGTGACATGACAAATTAGTTTTGCGTTGTTACTAATAAAATTATAACAACATAATTACCCACTTATGTGCCAATGTACCACATATGAGCAAAATGATAACATTCGATGACTTAATTGTTAGATTCCTTTTATTCTTTGTTTTTTTCTCATTTTATTTTTTAAAACAAAAGCATCTACAAAATGTTATTTTGTATGTTTTCTACACATTTCATCTTCTGACAAATGGAGACATGCTGACAGTAAAGCCTTTATTTTTACTTAGATTTTTTTCTTTTGTGCATTTCCCGTGCTCACAGGGCTGGTGCCACGTCAGTGGAGGCTCATTGGAACCAACTGACCAGTGGAGGTCTGCAGCAAGTTGTATTTGGGCACACGCAAGTCCTCAGTCCGAGGCTATGTGGAGATTGTTTGTTGTTTCTGTACATTTGTTTCTAGGAACACAAGCCAATCAGTGCAATCACCACATATGAGTATGACAAACCTCCCAAAAAAAAGCTGTAAGGGAAAGGAAAATGAATCGACTTAAAGTGAATGCTGAGGTAAATTGTTTATATGGAAATAAAACGACTCTACCGCTGACCCTACAACAATGAGCAGGCTGACACTAGTCCTACCTGGAACTCGCTCTGTGCAAAGCCTAAGGATAAATCACTTCCTTCAGACCTGGGAAGAAGGCTGACAGGAGGAACTCAGGACCTGGATGAAACAAGTTGGCCAGCGCTAAAGGGAAACCAGTTCTTCAACCCCAGCACCAAGGAGAAAACAGCGGTGCACTGTGGCTACAGCAAATGATAGGAGCAAACTGGCTGAAAACACAGGAATTCCCCTAGAAAACAGGTTTGTTTCACTTCTACAAGACCATGACTACCTGAAGGAAAAGTCATCTTCAAACAGCAGAGAACGGTACTATAAACGGTCTCAGAAAGAGCCGGTCACTGGACACCAACCCTGACATTGAGTGACAGAACTATAAATGAGATCAAACACTTTTGCAGCAGGAAAAACACCAAAGTACTCTGTTTTACCAAGGGCATGGTGCCTGAGAATCCAACAGTGAAAAACCTCACCATAAACATAGGAGCCTTGATGTTGTGAAGCAATCTTGAAAGAGGATTATATTTATCTACTGAACAATGTTCAGGGTCTCAATACGAAGGTGTTTTTCATCGGACCTCTACCAACAGTCTGGCGTGGAGATGATAGATTCATCATCCTCATCACCATTTGATGAGATATATCATGAAATGGCTTAAGGATACATGTTCTGAACAATTATTAAACTTTGACAACTTTTTCTGGGAACGCAGACAACTTTTACTATATATTATTTATATTGATATATAGTTTTATTTATCTTTCTCCTCTTCATTTTTCATACATAAAGCACCTTGAAATTGCCTTTTTGCTGAAATGCACTATACAAGTAAAGTCTCCAATGACCTTCTTATGGACTCAGATAATGGATTAGTGTCCACACTGGTTCTGCTGGACCTCAGATAATGGGTTAGTGTCAATACTGGTTCTGCTGGACCTCAGATAACAGATTAGTGTCCATACTGGTTCTGCTGGACCTCAGATACTGGATTAGTGTCCATACTGGTTCTGCTGGACCTCAGATGATGGGTTAGTGTCCATACTGGTTCTGCTGGACCTCAGAGCTGCTTTTGATACTGTAGATCACAGCATTTTACTGCAGAGACTAGAGTATGTTGTTGGGATTAAAGGAACAGCTCTAGGTTGGTTTAAATCAGATCTGTCTGATAGATTCCAGTTTGTTCATGTTCATGAGGTTTCTTCAGTACAGATGAGGGTCTGCTATGGTGTCCCGCAGGGTTCAGTTCTAGGGCCAATCCTGTTCAGTTTATACATGCAGCCCTTAGGAAGTTTTATCCGGAACCACGGGATTAATTTCCATTGTTATGCTGATGATATGCAGCTGTATCTGTCTATGAAGCCGGATGAAACAAAACCATTAGCCAATCTATACGCATCTCTTAAGGACATCAAGGACTGGATGTCCACTAATTTTTTGCTACTAAATTCTGATAAAACAGAGGTTGTTGTTTGTGGTCCAAACACCTCAGGAAGGGATTAGATGGTCTTGCGATGGCCTCCAGTAAAACTGTGAGAAACCTTGGCGTTATATTCGATCAGGATTTGTCATTTAAACAGCATATTCTTCAGGTTTGTAAAACTGTGTTTTTCCACCTCCGTAATATCGCAAAGATCAGGAGCATCCTCTCCCAGAGTGATGCTGGAAAACTAATTCATGCGTTCGTATCTTCTAGACTAGATTACTGTAACGTGTTGTTGGCTGGATGTCCAAGTAATTCTCTTAACAGCCTCCAGATGATCCAAAATGCAGCAGCGGGAGTGCTGACAGGAACCAACAAGAGACCACGTCTCACCTGTGTTCACCTCTCTCCATTGGCTGCCCTTAAAACATCAGGGACTGATGAACACCTCCTCTGTTTCTCTTTCCCTTCTTCAGCTCATTACTCAGTTATTAATTTGAAGTATCTCATAAGTATAATTGTTCTCCATTGTTCTGGTAGTTTGTTGTGCTTGTCTGGCCCTTCTTTTCCTCTTCTTTGCATGTTCTGCAGACCAGATCCTCAGGAGCTGCTTGCTGACCTGCAGTCCCACCTCTGACCACCTCAGTGTTACCTCCACCTGTCTGTGTAGACGTCTCTGTTGGAGACCTGCTGACATCCTGACCTGGAGTCCTCGTGTCTGTGGATCACCAACTATCCATATATCACCCATATACATGGAAGTCTTAGTTCTGCTGCTGATAGATAATTTTACTAATGTATCCTATCTTGTACCTTTGACGGTGTCTCTATGTCTCTATTCTTTCTTATTTCTTGCTCTACCCGGCTGACCTTCAGCAGGAGGGTCCCCCCTCATGATCCAGGTCCTGATCCAGGTTTCTTCCCTCTTAAAGGGGAGTTTTTTTCTTGCCACTGTTTGGCTTAAGGTTTTTCTTCCACTAGGGGAGTTTTTACCTGCCGCTGTTTATGTAATAATTGCTCGGGGGTCATGTTCTGGTCTCTGGAAAGATCCTGGAGACAACTTGTGTTGTAATAGACGTTATATAAATAAAATTGAATTGAATTGAATTAATTTTTGAAAAGACTAAAAGCTTTTTATCTAGACAAAAATACTAATACTGATATTTTTTTAACTGGTGTTGGGGTTCATTTTAAGTTTGTGTCTGTTATAGTAACCTATCAAAGAAAAATAATCTATCCAATATCATGAGAATTGCTAATTCACCAGCTCTTTTGCGCTGGTTTCTTTAAAGCTGGAATTAATATTGTACATGAAATGTGACTAACAGCAGTATTAGATTAAATTAATTTGTTCAAACAGGACAAACGAGGCCCACATGTCTGAGCTGTGAAACACTGCATGAGCATACTCAATGAACATATTTGCATGTATGTGAGGGGGTGAGCCTACATTTTTGTCAAGATCTATTTGTTTTATTGTGAAAAGGTCTGTCTGTCAGCATATATGACTGCAAGTAGTCAGTCTGTCCATCCATCCATCCATCCATCTTCTATCTACCATTTCAATCCTGTACAGGGTCATGGGGGTCTGCCGGAGCTTATCGCAGCTCATTATAGGTGAGAGACAGGGGTCCACCCTGGACAGGTCGCCAGTCTGTCACAGGGCCTGCCAGTAGTCTCTCATGCTATATGCATGCGTATATGAGTGAGAGGTGCTATTGTTGCATCTGCTCCTCATTAAAGGATGCTAATGACACATGTGTGTTCCACCTGGTTTGGTGGAGTCGGGGGTTAATGAGGGCCTCACCTCTTCCAGTTTGCCCATGGTAAAATCCGACTCAGTGATTAACATGGTTGGAGACTCTGCTAGACAGTATTGTGATTACGTCTTGAAGCCAATGTTTTTCAACATTCTTGTTAATAATGTGAGCTACTTAGGGTCTTTTTCTTAGCTTACTCTGATCTATTCTGTGTGATACACACATGCACAAACTTATCAAACTAGAGTCACAGATTTTCTCCCTCTAAAAAGGGCTGAATGGAGGAAAGAATTTTAGAAATATTTTTACTGAGATATGACTATAATGCAGTGATTTTAAGTTTTTTAGTTGTTACATAGATAGAGCTGACATTTTCCATCACAAGCCGTTGATGTCTAAATTCCATATTTTATGATGCAGTGAAAGTTACAAAACTATTTAATTTTATTAAAGCAAATAAACTTAGCTCAAAGATAAATAAAATGTAATAAAAGCAGCAAGTTCTGCTTGACTTTGCATGCACACCAGCTTGGGGTGGGAACTGGAACAGATGCGGTAGTAGCAGGTGGTAAACCAGTTTAGGCGAGTTTCTGCTTTGCCATTGTTAGTCTGGGGCTCTGTCTTCGCAGTTTTCTCTGTATGTGACTACAGTTTGAGCTCATGACGCGGGTCACACCCACGGTTTTGAACT
>CM026202.1:4180119-4232619 GCA_014839995.1 Xenentodon cancila
CAGTAGCCAGTAAAAGGTTACTCTTAAAGTTACCCGCCTGCTGTGTGTAGTGATTATCTGAAGGTAATTGGTTTGAAGATGGTTAATGTGTTTGCGTAGAGGAGGCTAAGCCTGGTGGGGTATTAGTTATTTTGGCCAAACGTGAATGAATGTTTGGGGTGTCATACTTCAGTACTTTCTAAGTTGGTTTATTGATTGATAAGGGAGCCCTCCTTATTCGCCTGACTGTTATTTTATAAGTAGAAAGCTATTAAATTGTAGTTTAATTTTTTTTACTATTGTGCGAGAGTAAGCAGCACTCATGGACTGTGAAAAACTGTATATCTGTTTAAACTTGGTTTGATGAAATGATGAATCTGTGAACTATAGAAGACAGAATGGAGTGTGATCAGTAATTATGCTTAAAATCAATGTGAATTAAAAAAAACTCAGGTCAAGGTCAAAGGTCAAAGGTGACTTGTCTCCTCATTTTCTGATTTTCTACAGACAACTGATCCATCTGCAGGTATGTAACAGAGTCTTGGTGGTTCTTACGTGGTGGTTCCTCCTCCATCCCAGTCAAATATATCTGAACTAAAAAAGCCTTTCACTCTCCACACTGCTGCATGGGCCCGTCGGGAATCTCGGCGCCACTTGAGCCAAAGTGGGGAACCGTACTTCATTAACCCTCCAGTGCTGCAATGGGTTGCCTTCTCTAGTGGTTGTGATCTCTCCGAGGTAGGTCTCTAACTGAATGGAAGCACCGACTAGTGCTTTTCCCAGTAGTTCAGTTCCATGGACTCCAGGATCCGCCTGCCTAATGATCCCGCTTGTAGGTTCTGCTAACATCGGACTCATTTGCGTCATGTCATGTACACGCCTTGTATTTTGGCTGAGAATGTTTCCAACATGTCACGTGACCCATTGGTTTCTGAAGACCGGTTTTAAAGCCCATTTTCCTTCGTACAGAGCGCGGTCTTCAGAAACCAATGGGTCACTGTCACCTTTGCTCAGGAAGCCCTTATGAACACGCCCACTGGCATGTCAATCACAGCTGGCTCCCAGGTCCTTCAGCTGAATCCCAGTAAAATAAAGTCGACCTTTACAGCAGGAAATACCGTTTAATGTCTTTTTACCCGATGCTGGGTTTGTGCAAACAGATGGTTTCTATAATCTCTTCTATTGTGCTTCTATTGTGCCCCCCCCCCCCAGTGCTGCCATGGATGTGAAATCGCTTGGTAGCAACACACGCTGAGCTTTGACCACATAAAGAGTAAAAACGCTGAAACATTTTCTGCACAAAAATTGTTAATGTTGAGCATTGCGATTGTATTTTATGTCACAATGTTTATTTGAAAATGTTGCTGTTATACAGTTTAAACCAGCTTTGATTTAGTTGAAGTGCAAAATGTTGGTGCATACTTGAAATGAAAGTGTTAATGTCATTTATACGATATATAGCTGGATGAGAATCGATAAGAAAACCAATAAGGAATCGAATCGATAAGGGATATCGATAATGGAACCGGAACTGCTAAATTCATAACCATTCCCATCTGTAGGGAGGGTCGAGACATCTATGAGCATTCGTAACTACAAAATCTAAAACCCCCAAAACAGCAGGTGATGTGAGGTGGCTTTTGGGCTTTCCCAGTTATTTAAAATCCAGTCTATTCCTTTAACAGTACTGCTCCAGAGACCAAAGCATACGGGCTCCCAGTTTGCCTCGAAGACCTCTACAGAGTGGAGACGTGAGCACCAAGGAGCATTGGAGTGTCTTATTGAGACACTGACCAACCCTCCAACTCTGGCTTACCCACACTTCAACTTACCTTTTCAGTTGCATACCGATGCTTTGGGATAGTGGCTTGGCGCTGTACTCCGCCAGCACCAGAATGGCAAGCCAAGAGTCGTAGGATAGATAGATAGAGCTCTAGGTGAGCCATCTAGACCTCTATCTAGAGCTCTATCTAGAGCTCTATCTAGAGCAGTTGACACCAGCTGAGAGAAACTATCGTCTACATAGTGGGAAACTGGACTTGTTAGGACTCAAGTTGTGCTCTCTAACAAATATAGTAATTAAAATAAATATTTGGCGATATGTAATCAAACAAAAATTAAATAAATAACAAATATGAATGAAATAAAATCCCAGGTCTGAAACCATGTAACAACAAACTGACATAACCAATCCTGTTTTTGGAATTCTGTAATTCTACCCTGTCACTGGAGTGACACATTAAACACTACACAGGTCTGTTAGAGTTAGGTGACACATGAGCAGAAATAGGAGCAAGAATAACAGCAGAAGTGAGCAGAAACCAGAGACATATTCAGACACTTTACTCAAGTTTGAGATTTGTGTTCAGGAAAAGCATCATGTTAGCATTTTCAGGTTTAATCCGATTACATGCCTCTGAGGACGACTGGGCGCTTCCAGCTGGCGGAGCCGCAGCAGTTTTATTTATTGTACAGATGATGTACGTGCAGGTGTATCCATCAGGTTACACGGTTCAAACCTTCCTGGTCAACTTCTCCACATCAGCTTGTTGGAAGGACCCTAACAATATGAAGAAAGCTGACATCATCTTTTCCACTGCTATGTTTTTTGTTTTTTTTCGCGTCTATTGTTATTTACATCATATATTTTAAAATAACAGACTTCTAGAGAAACTTTTATTTTCAGTAAATAATTTTTGTCTATAAAAAAAAACTTGTTTAACTAACTTTAATTTCTTTCCGTTGTGCAGTGAATGAAATTAAATGAAGCGCCGCTGTTCCTGGTGTTTTTCAGTCATGTCTGAGAGACTGTACGTAAAGTTAATATATCTATAACAGTTAGAGCTGGTCAAATAAATGATCAAAATGTTAACAAGTGGACCACTGTGCTGTTTATTCAAAGAAGAAAGGGAAGAAGGAGGAGAGGGAGTAGAGGAAAAGGGAGCAAAAAGGGGGAGGATGGAGAGAGAACCAGTGACAAATGGGGAGGGAGGGAGAGAAGTAAACATAGGTTAGAGGGGTCGAGAAACGAGGGGGCCACTCAATTTTATATGATGAGCCATGTAAAACATTTAAACAAACACATTTTTATACATGCATACACACACATGCCTCTATAGAGATATTTTTGTCGCTCTAGAGGCCTTTATTTTTAAAATGTCTTGACAGGAAACGTGGGGAGAGAGGGAGGAAGAAGCAGTAAAGAGCCTGAGGCTGGGATTCAAACCTGCTCCTCCTACACAAGCATGGTCATCTCTGCTCTACCAGCCCAGATACCTGGAGCTTCAGCATTAGTGTACCTAAAGGATTTCACAGGTTTACTTTTTGCTTATATTTTGTGTAAAAATAAATAGGTAAAAATGTTTCACAAAAAATGACGATGACAGAATTTCCTTAGTGTTTGTAGAGTAAATTATATGGGAAAAATAGAGGCTACATACAGAATATTGACTGTTTGTTTCTGTGTCTGTTTCTCAATAAACACCACGTCTCAAGCTTGTCCATCACTGGCAGCTGCACGTGAGCAATGGCAAACACGTGCTCCCTCCTAATTTACTTGGGGCTGATAGTGTAAAGATTTCCCTCACAACTCGTAACTGCCTGTTAATTTGATATGCAAATGAGTCTCTTCTCCATGTGGATATGTTTAAATGCAGAGAGCAGGGGGCAGCATCATATTTGGTTAACTGTCTTTGTTTGTGAGTTTAGATAACAAAAAGGTCCCAGTGGCAGCAGAGGAGTGAGGTGAGGTCAGCGGGAGGACAAGAGTGCAGACAGAGAGTTCCCAAATGCTACGATACGTACTACCTACTCCTGACATGTGTGTGACCGTTTTTTTATCTGTCATTGTTTAAGCATTTCTCTGGGGTCATATTCTGGGTCGCCTAGAGACAACTTGTATTGTAATAGACGCTATATAAACAAAATGAAATTAACCTGATTTGATGCTGACACCACTCCCCTCCTTTGCATCTCTTAGTCTGGGTTTGCTAGTGTTCACAACATTTGGACCTTTAACACACGTTCATTCATGAAAAAAGCCTAAAAACAAGCCTCCGCCTGCAACAATACGGCCTACCGCAGCACATTCACGCCATCCTCTCACCACATCCTTCTGTTAATGACAGCTCAACCTTCACCCATACACTGCATCTGTGTACAGAAGCCAAGGTGGGGTTGGGGTTGGGGTTGGGGTTGGGGGGGGTGCAGGCGGTGTTAAGTCAAGCAGGAACCCTCAATGTTGTTAATTTATTTACAGTTTTAATTAGATGGATAGTGCCCTCACAGGTATAAGACGGAGAGAAGAGATGTTGCCAGCGTTACAGCACTTTAATTATGGTAGCAAGCTCCTGATCCCTGCGCTCTGCTGTCTGGGGAGCCAGTTAATTAAAATTCTCATTATTTTACTTTTAATTAGTTCCCCCCTCTTTTGTTTCCTTTCACCATATGGCAATGTTCCTTGGTCAAATTAATGTAATTGAACTAATTAAGCCGATTACTTTAACTATTCACAGTGTTCTGACTGGCTAGAGAGCTGTCCCCCCTCTCCCCTTCCCGGCATTCCTGAATGAGCTGTAAAGTCACTCTCTTTGTGATCAAGCTTCTCTGCTCCCCTGCTGAAGGCACTGAGTTGTGGCTGCAGCATACATCCCTTCCTTCGTGCTCCTGTGCCATCTCACGTTTCATTCCCAGACAATGCAGGACAAACAACACAGCAACACAGAGCCCTCGGCGAATTCGACACATGATTTTGGAATAATCCTAACATTTAACACATGCTGGTTACCACCAGCAGGTGTGTGGATAGTTTTAGACATCTATCCAGCCAGCATGGACAGCTGTTGCAGGCCTTGCAGCTTTCAAATGCTTCTTCAACACTGCTAATATGCTTAAGAAAATTACAACTTAATCTACTTGCATCAACTTTGAAAATGTGTTTTACAGCAAACATGCTTATGTGACGTCAAGTCAAAAGTCCATCAAATGAGGGCTCCGAGTCCTGGACCTGGGAACGGCAGCCCTTAGGGTCACATTGGGGGGAACAAAGCCGGCTGGGCTGATGCGGTTTTGGAGAAGAAGATAGCTTTGCTGGTCCTCTTTGTCGTAAGCATAAAAGATCAAAAACATTCTGGCATCTGTGTGCGTCTTCACACAGTGTGAGGCGGTGAAACGTAGGCAATTACACTCATCTGCATGCATTAATATGATTAATTAGTAGGAATAAACACTTTCCGATGACACAGGCTACATTTTGAGCTGCACACCTGCAGAAGCGCTGATAAAAGGCAACACCTCATGGATCTACTAATTGGCATCTGAAAATGTTCTAGTTAATTAGGAAAAAGGCAGATGAGGTTTGATTAGTTTGAATGCAGAGTGTAACTTTTGGTGCAGTGGGGCTCAGGAATGTGCCTAGATTTTATTTTGCCAACATTAGATACAAAGATAATTGTCATTGCGATCATTTGCATATGTTAATGAATTAGTGCGATGCCTCTTGATCAGACGCGGAATAAGTAATTGATGCACTATAAGCACGAACCATGACAAGTGGGATGTTCTGAAATAACCGAGCGCATTAAGGTGCAATTGTGATGGCTTCCATGCTCTCTGGAAGGTGTGAAAGCAGAGCAGATGCCATCGCCTGCTCACTGCTTCCAGCTTAATCCACTGCCACTGTCGCACAAACAAACGTCCCGCCTCCGAGGCATGCTCATGCTTTTAACTTCTTAAATTTAATCAAAAGGAACACAAAGTTATTGAAACAAATTAGATACGGCTCTGGAAACTCATTTTCACACATCAAGCAGATTGTGGCAAAGATTAAAAGGGTACTTGGAACATGGTAAACAATAAATACACTGGTTAGTTTCTGGATGCAGAGGAGGCCACTCCCCTTTAATTAGGCTGCTTTAAGATTAGGCTTTATTAGAGACAGGTATCCAGCAAGTGAGCAAACCAGCCATGGGATATGGCCCTAGTTCAACCTCCCAGGAGCTGTAGCGGTACAGATACCGGGCTCATGTTTAATTGCTTCTGTAAATGGCCAGAGCTCAAGCCCCCTTAATTCCACTCCTTGGGGTAATCAGGCATGTTGTAACCATACAGGGCGAGAGAGACAGAGAGAGAGAGAGAGAGAGACAGAGAGAGAGAGAGAGAGAGAGAGACACCCACTCTGCACCACAACGCTCCTCTACTGCTGCAGTCCTTAAACTGCTTTGTGACATGACAATTATTTTAAAAGGTTTTCACCTTTTTTTTTTTTTTTTTTTTTTAATAAATTTACACATTTCTTTTCCTTGAATCATATAGAAGAAACATCAGATGGCGGTCAGTCACTGGATCGCTTCATTTCTGGTTTGTGCACACCAGTAAGCTTGGATTACTTTTCCTTTTATTTATATGAACGAGCCCAAAAATTATGATCATGTTTTAAATTTTTTTTTTATTTCAATATTCTGACTGACACTACCTAACCTGATACCTGGAAATATTATACATGTCATTTTCAGGAATTAGCTCTCAAGACCAACATATACAAGGAAGAGAACAATACTTGGTAAAAAAAAAAAAAAAAAAAAAAAAGCACTCAGGGGAAATAATACCACGAAACATATGCAACACATTGACTGTCATTTCACGGTAGTCCATCAAATGTTTAAAGGCATCTGTTATACTCCAATCAAAGTGACGTTGACTCTCATCAATACCATTTGCTTCCGACTGTGCTCAGTCCCGAAGGAACATTTTGTTTGAGTAGATCAGACAGTCTCTGTATTGCAGACCACTGCCACACAGAAGTCAAACCAAGGCTGGCGGAGTAAGGGATGGCGCATCTCTGGTGAGACGCTGCGTCTTCTTGGATGAAGGCAAGTGGTGAGTGGATTAATGAGGCTTACAACAACTACACCAGGAGGGATGGAGAAGTAAGGAATGGGAGGCATGAGGAGGGCATCAGCTGGCACGCCTGTCACTCAGCATACCTGAAAATAGACCCAGAGAAAAAGAAAAAGATTAGTGCCACACAACGCGCTTCAATTTACCCTGTGACGCTACTGCTCGGGGTCGTGTTCTGGTCTCTGGAAAGATCCCAGAGACAACTTGTGTTGTAAGAGACGCTACAGAAATAAAACTGAATTTATTGTAGCTGTTTGGGTAGAAAACCCAACTGCCTACTTTAGTGGTTCTTCTTTTGTCATATTCAAGTCTCACGTTCAAGTCCGCACACGCACGCGCGCACGCACGGCTCTTCTTTATCACAGGTCTCAAATATCATGTCAGTAACTCTCATTTACCTTCTGGTTTGTCAGCACAGAGCTGCTCTGAAGTGGCGGCAGATGGCTGAGCAAGGCGGCGCCTGGCCTGTCGTGTTCACAGAAAATGGTACCGTTGATATAATGGAAGCGATCCCCTGGCACTAGTCTGTTTCTACAGGTGGCACAGCTGAAACACTGCAAGAATGAAGACATGTTTTTAGACATCTCAGATCAACAAACTTCTGTCTCCTTACTCTACACAAATGACATCATCATCATCATCAACAAACCTTAGGAATATATATATATTTTTTTAAGTTGTTCTCTGGGATTCTGCAAAGTCATCTCTTGAATCAATGTGATTTGATGTGACAAACATGGTACAATTCGCTGTTCAAAGGAATTCATGCAACTGGATTTGCTTTTCTTGGTTCTTGAAGATGTTTCACTTTCCGTCAAAAAGGCATCACATGTTCAAGTTGACTTGAACGCTTATAGGCTTTTAGGGTCATGTGCTCAAGACTGACCCATTGCTTGTGTGGGTCATAAGAAGCATTTATCCAATACAAGTTGTTTGCCCGGTTCCTTTGATTCATATGACCACAACCAGGTAAACAACTCAACACTACACGAGTGATAAGACAGTCAATGAAGGCATCCACCTATAAACGCTTACAAGCTTGACAACTCCTCAGCAGTCAACTTGAAATGAGCTGGATGGAAGATGAATCTTCTTCAAAGACCAGGAAAATGAGAGAATTACACCCATTCCTCTCAGTTTCTCTCTCTCCCTGACATATCACAGATGTCTGTCATAAGTAAAAGTGAAAGTAGACAAAGCACATCATTATTACCTTGAGGTGGTAAACGTTCCCGTGTGTCCTCATCACCATTTCATTAGCTGGGATGGACTGGCCACAAAAGCTGCACGCCCCGCTGTGTCCAAACAGTCTGCAAACACAAAATACACAAATATCTGTTTACACAGTCCCAAAAACCCACATTCAGCAGCTCCTTTTCCTTCGTTCCTCCTAACTTTGCCACCATAACTTTCCTCTCACCTAATATAGTCGCTGCGACAAAGAATCATGCCCCCTTTGCTGTAGCAGGTGGTGCCGATGTCCCCCAGCTGGGCTTGGCAGCAAGAACACTTAAGGCAGCGAGTGTGCCAGTATCGCTCCATGGAGAAGAGCAGAAAGCGGTCGGCGATCTTACCTCCACATCCTGCACATGACCTGGGGGCTGTTTGCACGCCTGATACCTGGCTGTTCACCATGCTGATGGGCCCTGGAGGCTCCTGGACACAGAGGTGGGAGTTCACACAGGGATAACCACCATTGCAACAGTTAATAGTCACTTTTACTAGAAATATACATGTCCTTCTTGTATATGCACATGAAATAATTACAAAGATGATAAGATTTTTCTATTTGATGATAAACTTTTCTTTAGTAGTCAATATTTGATATACTGTAAATATAAGTGCAACTTCTGTCGAAATGTGGCTTAAAGAGAATACACTCATCCACATGAAGTTACTAGAAATATTTAAAGAAAAAAAGGGATGTAGTTTGTTTTTTAAAAATCAGACCGAGTTTAAATCCATGATCTAATCTCAGTGTTGAACAGGCCGGACGGAGAGACGTGCAGCCGCTGGTATTATGCAAAAGGTGCCAAATGGCTCTTTAGGAGGTGTGTTAATTTCTTCTGCTGGTTCATGTTCGGCTTTTTAAATTCTGACTGAATAATGAGGCTTAACGCAGGAGTTTAGATGCTGCCAGCACAACAAGAAAGCTGTGTTCAGGAATGCGCGTAAACGGGAAACGGGAGCGGGGAAACACGGATGCCTTACCTTTTCACAACCACTGTCCTCCCTCCGCGAGAACCTCGAGAAGCTGGAAAGAAAATCAGACGATTCCCAGCACCCTTAGTTCTGTAAGACCTCTCTCAAAGGTGACATGTTGTGGTCGCCGCAGCTTCACACCAAAAACGGTCAGACGGCAAAACATTAAGAGAGTGAACGGTGACGGGAACAGTTGAGTAAACTCTCTGCCATATCCAGATCTGGGATCGAGTACCTAAACATAACGGCGCGGAGCAGGCATGACGCAGTTGCGCTCTTCCTTCTTCACAATTGACTTTCCATCAACGCGCGTCCCCACTTTAGTCTTTGGACAGCGACTCCGTTCATCATCTATTTAAATTGCCAAGAGGGCACGCCCCTGCCCGGAGGCGCTCCGCAGCCAATGAGCGGCCGGGGGCGGAGCCCCCCGTCAACATGATTTATGACTTAATAGTGGCTGGAACATACTCGGCTTTCAGCTGAGCTTCCCGCCACTTCATGGAAGTTTAGTAGGAACAGTTATTGTGGGACATGGTTCAAAAACATCACCCAGCACGGTTTCATTTTCATTTGAATTTTGTTCTACGATGAAAGATTTGGACATACACTATGTTGTTAATAATTATTTGTAGAATTTATAGCTGTTTCACTTGCAGTAAACATAAAGTATTCAAAAGATTAACACTTTGAAAAGGTTCACATTTCTGAAAAGTAATTAATTTAGTGTCTCAACATGTAAACTACTCATTATCGGGTTCTGCAAAAATAGAAAAAGAAAGGCCTTATATATACATCAAGACTTTCAACTGCTGTTAAGATTCAATCATTATTTTTTTCAAAGTATAGGTGAAAATATCTTTCACGCATGATTCAGCTGGTAAATTCAAAGCTAAATCAACATAAAAAGTCCATAGAGCACTATGTGCATCCAGGACATCTCAGTACCACTTCATAACGGTTGTTTAAATCTGTGGAAACCTGGTGGCAGGAGAGGTGATTATTTGACAAAGTAAATATCTTTTTTGTGTTTCATGATGGTAGACAGCTCTGTATATTGCTCCGTTTAAATCTGGTGACTGTTAATGCAATTCCAATTGATTGGCACAATTTTTTTATATTAAATTATTCCACGATACTTCAACAGTAGAAGAGAGAACTCCGTTCAAGATCATCAGTTTAATCAGAAAATAAGGAAAATCATTTAGAACAGTATTATTTTTCAGTGACTCTTTCCTCCCAGTGTGTTAGTCCCAGCAACTCCAGCATGATCTTCAGCATCTTCAGCCACTGGTTCCTCTCACTTTAGGGGCAAAGACTACCGGTCATTTCTATTTTCTTACCATACATCACCACATGTACTCCTCCACTTTTAAGCATACACTGAAGTTAAGGATGACTCCCTGAATTCTGTCTTTCTGTGTTGGCCGTGTGTTTTCCACTGCTGGTACTCAAACGTGCATTCACCTTTGTAAGTAAGGGTTTATGAATGACTTTAATGTGTGTGCTTTGTTTGCTCAGTGTGCTCTGGTTTCCTTCCAGTCCGGAGGCACACATGTTAACGGGTGCACTTATGCACTGCAACCCAGCCATAACATCCTACATTAAATAAAGTCCCCCGTGAAGGGACTGTTTTGTTTTCTTTCTCAACTGTCTGCATATATATACTACTTGGTAATAATTAATATATTAATTGTTAACATGTATATTAATGGTTAGCACCAGTTGATCACTGTCAAAAGAGGACATTACGACACGCACACTGTCACACAACATTCACGCACCTTAAGAAAACTAACATGTGCTGCAAGATTAAAATGCATATATATGTCATAGATAAAAGTTTTACCACAGGAACTGACTTTTGCTGACAGTCTGTCAACCATTAACAGTTGAGCACATGTGTGCGATAAAGATCCTTTCATCCACATTCCAACTATAAACTCTCCTTCAAAGTCATTAGATTTTTTTATTTTTGCCGTCAAACGACAATCAAATCCCAGAATTAAATGCACGCTCCACATTTTATACTTGCTGTACAGCAGCTACTTGTTTGAGAAACAGTGCAACGATTTTGAAACGTGTGATCAGTGTGTTTCTTCCCAGACAGATCCAACTTTTTTAAAGTATATAAGTATATATATATAAGTATATGCTGCTATCCATGTTCTATACCTATGAGATTGTGTTCAGATTTGTGGAGGTCTCCACTAGATCCAGACATCCATTTGTTTACTCCTCATGGTGAAAATTTTGGTTCAAAATAGTGAAATATACCCAGTTTTCTGGATCTGAATACACTGACAAACGGTACCAAAGGTGATTTTGTAAAAATGTGTTAAGTGTAGTAATGTTACAGTTCCTTTTTTATCCCACAAGAGGGCAGTGACACTCAGGCTTCCACTCGACCAACACTGAAACAAAATTAAACATTTCAGAAAAAGTATGTAATATTCAACAGTTATACTGTATCTTTTAACTCTGTTTTTATTGCAAATATATAGAACACAATTTTATGAGAAAATAATGTTACCTATACTATATACACATATTGTCAGGTTTAAACTATCTAAACATGTATTAAACACAAAATAAAGAAGAAATACAACGTAGAGGTAAGATCTTAAGCCCAAGCCCGACCCGACCTGAATTTCGGGCCTGGTCGGGCCTAAACTGTCATTCATTACGTTCGGGTCGGGCCGGGCTTCTATCTCAGAGTCAGAGTCAAGTTTATTGTCAATTCTACCACATGTGAGGTTCATACAGAGAATCGAAATTGCGTTACCCTCAAACCCTCGGTGCTACACAATAAATAAACTTTAAACACAAAGTGCAAATTAGAAGAGACAAGAAACAAGTTGTGACATGACATTTGTACAACAGTTTTTCGGTTTGATTAAAGTGACCTGGTGCAAAGTAGGCGGTCCAGTTCTGCCAAAAGTGCCTGGTGGAGATACTGAGATCAGAGTGAGTGAGGGGGGGGGGGGGGGCAAGGCGGGAAACGGTGGAAGAGCAGGGAGAGTGTTCAGTGTCCTGACAGCCTGGTGGATGAAGCTGTCCTTCAGTCTGGTGGTTCTGGCCCGGAGGGTCCGCAGCCTCCTCCCTGAAGGCAGCAGACTGAAGAGGCTGTGTGACGGGTGGGTGGGGTCTCTCACAATGCTGAGGGCTTTGGAGTCAGACAGGTCTGTAGATGTCCTGAAGTGAGGGGAGAGAGACACCAACGATCTTCTCAGCTGCTCTCACGACGCGTTGGAGAGACTTGCGGCAGGTTGTGGTGCAGGATCCGTACCACACGGTGATGCAGCTGGTCAGGATGCTCTCGATGGTGCCTCTGTAGAAGGTTACCTGATGGGGGCGGGGCTCTGGCTCTTCGCAGTTTGTGGAGGAAGTAGAGGCGCTGCTGTGCCTTCTTGGCGAGTGATGCGGTGTTAACAGTCCAGGAGAGGTCCTCTGAGATGTGGACACCCAGGAACTTGGTGCTGCTCACCCTCTCCACAGCAGCACCGTTGATGTTCAGAGGAGCATGCTGGGTGTGTTGTCTCCTGAAGTCAGCAACAATCTCCTTGGTCTTCTCCACGTTCAGGGAGAGATTGTTGTCTGCACCACTCAGCCAGGCGGCTCACTTCGCTTCTGTAGTTTGACTCATCGTTGTTGTTGATGAGACCCACCACAGTCGTGTCGTCCGCAAACTTTACGAAGAGGTTGGAGCTGTGAATCGGTGTGCAGTTGTGGGTCAGCAGGGTGAAGAGGAGGGGGCTCAGCACACATCCCTGGGGGGCCCCTGTGCTCAGTGTGATGGTGCTGGATGTGTTGCTGCCGACCCGTACTGCCTGTGGTCTCCCAGTCAGGAAGTCCAACAGCCAGTTGCACATTGAGGTGCTGATCCCCAGCTGGTCCAGTTTGCGAACGAGCTGCTGGGGGATGATGGTGTTGAATGCTGAACTGAAGTCGATGAAAAGCATTCTTACATAAGCGTTTCTGGTGTCCATATGTGTGAGGGCTGTGTGGAGGGCAGTGGAGATGGCGTCGTCAGTGGACCGGTTGGAGCGATATGCGAACTGGTAGGGGTCCAGAGAGGGGGGGAGAGCAGCCTTGATGTGATGCATGACGAGCCGTTCAAAGCACTTCATGATGATGGGAGTCAGTGCGACTGGACGGTAGTCGTTGGAGCAGGAGGGAGATGACCGTTTTGGGACCGGACGGATGTAGGTGGCTTTGAAGCACGTGGGAACCACCGCCTGACTCAGTGACATGTTAAAGATGTCTGTGAAGACCTCCGTGAGTTCTCCTGCACAGTCTCTCAGTACACGACCAGGTATGTTGTCAGGACCCGGAGCTTTGCGGGCGTCGATCCTGCTGAGGGATCTCCTCACAATGTCCGGTGACAGCGTCAGCACCTGGTCGCCGGGAGGGGGTGGTGCTTTCTGTGCGGCGATGGTGTTTTGTGCCTCGAAGCGGGCGAAGAAGGTGTTCAGCTCATTCAGCAGGGATGTGCTGCTCTCACAGGTCTGCGGTGGGGGCTTGTAGTCCGTAATGGTCTGAATCCCTCGCCACAGGCTCCGTGTGTCCCTGCTGTTGCTGAAACGGCGGGCTGTCCTCCTGGAGTACCGTCTCTTAGCCTCCCTGATGCCATGGGACAGGTTGGTCCTAGCTGTCTTTAGACCCACTTTGTCTCCAGCTCTGAAGCTCAGTCGTCAATAGATCTAAATCATCCCAATTCGACTACTTAAAAATGTTTTCTCTCTCATTGGAGCGACATTACTGGACCAGATCAACTTGTCCCTGGTCTTGGGATATGTGCCACAGGTTTTTAAAGTCGCAGTAATCAAACCATTACTTAAAAAACCCTCTCTTGACCCAGACATTTAAGATAATTAGAGACAGATTTCCAACCTTCCATTTATCTAAATCGAAAAACAAGAGTTCGTTGTTTGTGGTCCCAAACAGCTTAGGAAGGGATTAGATGGTCTTGTGATGTCCTCCAGTAAAACTGTGAGAAACGTTGGTGTTATTTTTGATCAGGATTTGTCATTTAAACAACATATTAATCAGGTTTGTAAAACTGCGTTTTTCCACCTCCGTAATATCACAAAGATCAGGAGCATCCTCTCGCAGAGTGATGCCGAAAAACTAATTCATGCGTTTGTATCTTCTAGACTAGATTACTGAAACGTGTTGTTGGCTGGATGTCCAAGTAATTCTCTGAAGATCCTCCAGATGATCCAAAATGCAGCAGCGCGAGTGCTGACAGGAACCAACAAGAGAGACCACGTCTCTCCAGTTTTAGCTTCCCTCCATCGGCTCCCCGTAAAACATCAGGGACTGGTGCCCTTCACCTCTTCTGTTTCTCTTTCCCTTCATCAGCTCATTACTCAGTTATTAATTAGAAGCATCTCATAGCAGCACAATTGTGGTCCATTGTTCTTGTAGTTTGTTGTGCTTGTCTGGCCCTTCTTTTCCTCTTCTTTGCATGTCCTGCAGACCAGAGCCTCAGGAGCTGCTTGCTGACCTGCAGTTCCACCTCTGACCATCCCAGTGTCTGCCTCCACCTGTCTGTATGGATGTCTGTTGGAGACCTGCTGACATGCTGACCTGCAGTCCCACCTCTGACCATCCCAGTGTCTGCCTTCACCTGTCTGTGTGGATGTCTGTTGGATACTTGCTGACATCCCGACCTGCAGTCCTCATCCCCTTGTATCACCGTCTATCCATATATCACCCATATACACAGAAGTCTAATTGGACTACTGATGATAGTTACTGTTGTATCCTGTCTTGTACCTTTGACGGTGTCTCTATGTCTCTATTCTTTCTTATTTCTTGCTCTACCCGGCTGGCCTTCGGCAGGAGGGTCCCCCCTCATGATCCAGGTCCTGGTCCAGGTTTCTTCCCTCTTAAAGGGGAGTTTTTACCTGCTGTTGTTTATGTAATAACTGATCGGGGGTCATGTTCTGGGTCTCTGGAAAGATCCTGGAGACAACTTGTGTTGTAATAGACGTTATATAAATAAAATTGAATTAAATTAAAATTGAATTCTTAGTCCTTTTTGGGTGTTTTTTGCCGTGTGCCTTCGGGCATTATCCTGTTGGAGGACCCATGAACTGCAACTGAGACCAAGTTTCCCAACACTGGGCAGCACATTAGACTCCAATGTTGCCTTGATATTTCACTGCACAGATTCAAACACGCTGCACCACATGGAGCAACGCAGCGCCATGTGTTGGCAAATACGAGTATATTTTCATGATTTGACACAGAGCCCTCGTTGGATGCCGTAGTCCGCCACTGATTGAGGACGTTCTCCTTAAAAAGATGAGAGGTCTGTAATTTTCATCATCTGTAGACTTCACCTATGGATCAAAATTAAATAAAAAAAGAAAATCCAGGAAATCGCTTTTTAGGATTTTTAAACAACTTATTTGTAAAATATGGTGGAAAATAAGTATTTGGTCACCCACAAAAAAAGCAAGATTTCTGGCTCCCGCAGACCTGGAACTTCTTTAAGAAGCTCTGTCTGTCAGGTTTAAAAGACCTAACATTTATTAAACACACAATAAGGAAGGAAGACAAGTCAGTAAGTTTTTCATTCATCATCACGGAGGACGGACAGAGAACTCAGCCACATCTCCGCTGCTCTCATCTCTGTCCACCCCCCCTCTGCTGTGCTGCTTTCATTTTTATTGAAAAAAAGGACGTCGCAAATCACATGGAGATAAGGAACAAGTACAAGAGATATTCTGACGTGTACAATCATCTCATAAGACGAGCAGTATACAGTCCGTAAAATAAAGAGATAAAAGAAAGAGTGTGTTAGTTTAACCCTATCAGTGTCCTCCACTCGTTACCTGTATTAATGGCACCTGTTTAAACTTATTATCTGTATAAAAGAAACCTGTTCACAGCCTCAAACAGCCAGACTCCAAACTCAACCATAATAAGACCAAAGAGCTGTGGAGGGACACCAGGAAGATCATTGTAGACCTGCACTAGACTGGGAAGAGTGAATCTACAAGAGGCAAGCAGGTTGGAGTTAATAAATCAACAGTGGGAGCAATTTTAAGAAGATGGAAGACGTACAAGACCATTGATGATCTCTCTCGAAATGGGGTCCCACGAAAGCTCTTATCCTGTGGAGTCAAAATGATCATGAGAACGGTGTGGAAAAAAAATCCCAGAACTACACGAAGGACCTGATGAAGGACGTGCACCGAGCTGGGACCAGAGTAACAAAGGTTACCATCAGTAAGACACTACGGCAAGAGGGACCCAAGTCCTGCAGTTCCAGGCGTGTCCCCCTTCTTGAGCCAGTACGGATCCAGGCCTGTCTGGACGATCCAGAAGAGGACTGGGAGAACATCATGTGGTCAGATGAAACCAAAAAATAACTTTTTGGTAAAAACTTAACTCGTTGTGTTTGGAGGCAGAAGAATGCTGAGTTGCATCCCAACAACACCAAACCTGCTGTGAAGCACGGGGGTGGAAGTTTCAGTTTCTGTCTAAAGGGGACAGGACGACTGGTCCGTGTTAAGGGGCGAATGAACGGGGCCATGCGTTATCAGATTTTAAGCCAAAACCTCCTTCCATGAGGGAGAGCATTGAAAATGGACCGTGGCTGGACTGGCCCAGCCAGTCTCCAGACCTCAAACCCATAGACTTGTGGAGGGAGTTGAAAGTCCGTGTTGCCCAGCGACAGCTCCCAAACATTACTGTTCCAGAGGAGACCTGCATGGAGGAGCGGGCCAAAACACCAGTCGGTGTCTGCAGACCTGGTGGAGACTGACAGGAAACGTTTGACTTCTCAGTGTCAACAAAGGCTGTGTTACAAAGTATTGAATTGAAATTTAGTTATTGTTTAAAATACTTAGTTCCACCATAAATTTACAAATTGTTAAAAATCCGGTGAGATTTCCTGTTTGTGTGTTTTGTTTTTTTTTTACTTAATACCTTTTTTTGCCCCACCGTGTACACAACTCTTTCACTCTTGCAGCCACGTCCAAGGAAGGAGGTTATCAGTTATCCCAGGACTTGATCTACGACTAAAGTCACAGGAACATCAAGCAGCTTGGAGATGGTCTTTACTCGTTTTTTTTTTTTAATCTCCTCAGATAAGTCTCCTTTTTCTCTGGTCCATGTTGTGTGGTGCACACCATGATACCCCCGGAGTGACGACTTTTCACCCTTTTAAATGGTCTGACTGCAGGTTTGCAGACATGTGATGCCAATTACAGGACACACTTTAGTTTAACATGTCACTATGGCTAAATGTTTCACTTTTCCAGGATAGGCCCCCCCCCCTTTTAAATTCTGTTACACCACACTACACAGCCAATGTATGCTTTTCATTACACAATATTCAGTAAATTATAACTTAGTTTTTCTTTATGTAAAAATTTGTTTTCCCATATCAGTGTTTTTCGCTGCACTTTTATAAAAACCAGTGTAACAAGTGCTTCACAGTCCAGTTAAACTCAAATAAAAACCTGGACTGCTCCATAACGGGGCGCTGCCACACCGTGCACGTTCACGACTGGGATGGTGATCTGAGGCCTGCAGGTTTTCCCTTTTCTCATGAAAACATGAGCACTAAAGCAAAAGTGTTGCATTTTAGTGTCGGCAGACCTCCGGGCACAGCTCCAATAATTAACCTTTGTCCTCATGAGCAGCTGAGAACTGTAATCTGGCGTTTTGTGGTGCAACAGTGGCCGTCTCCTCATCATATGGTCTGATATCAAATCCATTTTACTCACCGCTTGAACCAGATTTGTACGGGTCAACGATTCTTTTCCTCTAATGTATTATTGTCATCACTGTTGGTCTTTATTTTGTGTTTCACTACATTTGGTCTTGGTAGGTTTGCCTCCAGTTAACCCAAATGATGCCAGTTAACCTATCAAGACTTATAATGCTAAAACACAAACGTGGACTTCTCCGAGCTCTTTAAAGTTTGTGAGTGAAACTCTCTGAACTTTCATTATTCTGACTGAATAAATGGATAAATGAGATTTGTCCGAAGTTGTCTCCTGGCCTGTGAAAGAGAAGATGTTGGGGGCAGAACTCACAACTTATAATTTAGGCCATTAAAGCTGCACAATATGATAAATAGATTAAAAAACGATAAAGAATAACAGGATTCCTAGCTGATCTACGCCAGGGCATGTTTCTTCACATTTACTGTCAGAGGTGGAAAAATAAAAACGTTAGTGTGGAAACGTCTGGCTGCAGCTGTATTTGTCGTTTTAAACGATTTAAAGAGCACACACAGACCAATGCTTGTGTTGGCAGTATCCTGTAAGTTAAACAAAGCAGAGCATCATTCCAGTAAATGTCTTAAACTGCATAATCTTCTAGTTTTTCCTCTTTGCTTGCCTTTAATGATATTTGAATAATAACATTAAACGGAACAAAACACTGTGGTTATTTGTATACTTCATTGCATAGAACTTTCATCTCTCTCAAAAGCAGAAGAAAATCTTATATAGTCGTCTGAAATGGGATCAAACTCTTGCATAACGTACCCAGGACACCCTCCCCAGGACACCCTCCCCAGGACACCCTCCTCAGGACACCCTCCTCAGGACACCCTCCCCAGGACACCCTCCCCAGGACTCCCTCCCCAGGACACCCTCCCCAGGACACCCTCCCCAGGACACCCTCCCCAGGACACCCTCCCCAGGACACCCTCCTCAGGACACCCTCCCCAGGACACCCTCCCCAGGACTCCCTCCTCAGGACTCCCTCCCCAGGACACCCTCCCCAGGACTCCCTCCCCAGGACTCCCTCCCCAGGACACCCTCCCCAGGACACCCTCCCCAGGACTCCCTCCCCAGGACTCCCTCCCCAGGACACCCTCCTCAGGACACCCTCCCCAGGACTCCCTCCCCAGGACACCCTCCCCAGGACACCCTCCCCAGGACTCCCTCCCCAGGACTCCCTCCCCAGGAATGTGACAACCAGGGTAAAAGCGCACAACAGCACAAGCACTAATGATATCAAATGTAGCCCTAGTAACTCCAAAAGAAATCATTTGAAAAAAGGATTTTTCTTTTGAATCAAACAATTTTTCCTTTCCACATAAAAATGATTTAAAAAATCATTTCATTATAATTCAAAGATTCTTGGTAATTGAAAGGCTGACATTCAACTGTGTCATTCAATTTGTGAAAGTTATATATATATAAATAATTACTATGAGATGACTAACAAATAACAATCACGAAAACAAAACTATGATAAAGAAAACAAGGTAATGCTGTGACCTAAAGTCACAGACGTTAGTTCAGCTGAACAATAATCTATTAAAAGGAATTTAAATGTACTGATCAAGTAGGAGTTATTTTAATTAAAAAACAGATTCTGAAATTGCGGTTTTGTTGCGGTTTCGCAGATGTGGCAGCAGCAGCTCGTCAGAGCTGAAGAAACGTCTGCCCGACTTCTCCTCAGTCCATCAGTGGCGGCTTGTCTCGTACAGCACAGAAACTTTGTGCCCGTTTGGGCTTCGGACACGTTTAGGCGTAGACCTGGATCGTCCTGGTTACGAGTCAGTTCAGCCAGTCCAGGTCATCATCATCCTCGTCACCAAAAAGAGGGGCCGGTGGAGGACACCCCTTTAAGTTCTGAAAACAGTTGCAAATGTACAGATGAAGCTGAGTCTTTAATCCTGGAAACAATAGTGCCAAAAATCCCTGAGCCGGGGAGCTGAGTGCTAAATCAAATCTGACAGCTTGATTTTAAGTCTACACATCCTTCCTCACCATCTCATCTTCCTCATCTTCTTGAGTGGATGCAGCAGTGGACTTGACAGGAGTCGTGATCTGGAAAAATGGTTCCCTCCCATTTTCCTTACCCTTTCCCCCAGTAACACTAATATAATAAATAAAAAAAAATGGGATGAGATACAGAAAAAAAAAAAAGCCACGAGATTTTAGGTTAAAAGCAGAAAGAACTTTTCAGACAGGCAGTTTACAGGAAGACGCAGACACACATGTACAGCTGCTGTAAATTTAAAGGAAATGTGTTGGTGGTTAAGACTGACAAGTTCCAAGAGGTTAGAGGGACAAAGTGATGGAAAAATCTTAGTAAAAATAAAACTATTGCGTTATCCAAAAGGTTTTCTCCCCCTCTTTTTAGTTCCAGTGCTGTCTGCCATCCTGGCTCATTATTGGTTTGATTGTGATGCTATAATCATCTCAGCAACAGAGTATGCGGTTGTGCACTGGGCTGCAGTTTTACACGAATCGCTCCACCCAACCAAGACTTTGTGCATGCTTAACACGCCCCCTATGGGTCATGTCCAGAACTCACCTCGTGTCCTCGGTAGAGCTGGTCTGTAGAGTATCTGGTGGCGGAGGAGGGTTGGCTGGCGGTTCAAAGAGTCTCTGAGAAGCAGCACTTGTTTCTTCTGCACGCTCTCCATCCTTTACACTGTCTATTTCTGCCTCACTGGTCTCTGCAGCCTTTCTTTCCCGTCCATCCTCAGCCACTGAACTCTCTTCGAGTCGGTCCTGTGGATCCGCGGTCTTTTTTAAAGTGTCAGGAGCAGAGTGCTGCGCTGGCGTCTGCTCTGGCTCAGACTCCACTGCTACCGTCTGTGGCTCCTGGGCTTTAGGTTCAGGGCTAAAAACTGTGTGGGAACCAGCCGATGCCCTGCTTGGTACCTCTGACTCAGTTACTGCCTCCTCGTCCGGATTCATCCGGACTGCACCGGCTTGGTGGGAACTGGAGTCATCCACACGTTCTTCTTCTTCCTTTTGCTCCTCTTTGACTTCTCTCTCTCCATTCACATCTGCTTTCTGATTAAATTTATCTTCTCTTTCTTTTTCATCCTCACTGTCCTTGTCTTCCTCCTCCACTTCCTTTTCCTGATTGCTTGGCTGGGATGCCGATCCGTTTGTGTCACTAAGCAGCTGCAGTGTCACATTCTTGGATAAAAAAGAAAAACAAAACAAATAAAAAAAAAATGGTAATAGTCATCCACTGTCACTCTTTACAATAAAGTTTCACTGATATACAATTATCATTAATTATAATTAAATGTGATCACTTTGAGAAATAGGCAATTATTGTGCATAACACAATTGTGTTACACAATTGTGTTATGCACAATAATTAACATAACAACACAACCCATCAGCCGTCCAGACTCACCTTGATTGTAGTGATGATCGTGCCCAGCACAGCCTGGCCACTGTACGTTTCACTGACGTCAAACTCTGCTCGCAGAGAATGAAACACCCCATTCATCACACGCTTCACCTGCACGGATACACAGCTGCGTCACGTTCCCTGCTGCACATTTCTGTCGTTTCCTTAACATAGCTTTGGCACATCTTGTCATGATCCTCAAGCATTCCCGTCATGTCTTTCAGTCTTAATGGGAACTTCCATGCATGGCTACACCTGCTGCCTTCTATTCAAGGCCACTGGTATCTGTGTAATTAAGAATCACCAATTATCCCAACATACTTTATGAGACTGTAGGAGGAAATGATAGAGAAAACCCACAACAGGACATGTAGAAAGAACATGTAAACGCCACACAGAAAGACAAACCAAGATTTAAGCCAAGACCTTCCAGATGTGAGGCAACAGCGCCAAACATAAAGTCTCCTTGTTGTCCTTGACGTGTGAAGTTATAACTTTTAATGTACATACCAGCAGCTTGTTTCCTTGACGTCGCTAAGTTTATGTGTATGGCCATGGGTAGATATTGGCCAAGATACTTATTGTCTAATATGTACTAATAAATCATTCTTCCTCCTAGGTCTTTTATGTATTACCATTTCTGTAATTAAAACAAACTTATACATGTGTCGACGGTAAAATGTAAGCTGGAGCAGTATGCAAATATCAGCTGTATCTGGCAAAAGTAGTCATAATGAGCAAAGGTCTTTACAAGAAAAACAAACTTTTAATTTCACCAAAAAAGTGTTACATTTATTTGTCACAGTGTTTAAAGTTTGTATTTTAGCTTCTAATAGAGAAATGCAGTGGGGTCAAAAGTATTTTAAGTATTTAGTCAGTTAGTTCTCCTAGAAAGATGAGAGGCGTGTCATTTTCATCACAGGTTCACCTCATAAGGAACTAAGGACTTCACTTCCCTGGGATGGTGGCTGGAAGTAGGGCTGGAGCTGCTGCCACAGCTCCCTCTATTGGTAGCATCATAACACACCAGGCAAAACGCTGGACAGAACTAGTCATCTGAAAAGGACCAAACTAGTCATCTAAAGAGGACCAAACTAGTCATCTGAAAAGGACCAAACTAGTCATCTGAAAAGGACCAAACTAGTCATCTAAAGAGGACCAAACTAGTCATCTGAAAGGACCAAACTAGTCATCTGAAAAGGACCAAACTAGTCATCTGAAAAGGACCAAACTAGTCATCTAAAGAGGACCAAACTAGTCATCTGAAAAGGACCAAACTAGTCATCTGAAAAGGACCAAACTAGTCATCTAAAGAGGACCAAACTAGTCATCTGAAAAGGACCAAACTAGTCATCTGAAAAGGACCAAACTAGTCATCTAAAGAGGACCAAACTAGTCATCTGAAAAGGACCAAACTAGTCATCTGAAAAGGACCAAACTAGTCATCTAAAGAGGACCAAACTAGTCATCTGAAAAGGACCAAACTAGTCATCTGAAAAGGACCAAACTAGTCATCTAAAGAGCACCAAACTAGTCATCTGAAAAGGACCAAACTAGTCATCTAAAGAGGACCAAACTAGTCATCTAAAGAGGACCAAACTAGTCATCTGAAAAGGACCAAACTAGTCATCTAAAAAGGACCAAACTAGTCATCTAAAGAGGACCAAACTAGTCATCTGAAAAGGACCAAACTAGTCATCTGAAAAGGACCAAACTAATCATCTAAAAAGGACCAAACTAGCCATCTAAAGAGGACCAAACTAGTCATCTAAAGAGGACCAAACTAGTCATCTGAAAAGGACCAAACTAGTCATCTAAAGAGGACCAAACTAGTCATCTGAAAAGGACCAAACTAGTCATCTGAAAAGGACCAAACTAGTCATCTGAAAAGGACCAAACTAGTCATCTAAAGAGGACCAAACTAGTCATCTGAAAATGACCAAACTAATCATCTGAAAAGGACCAAACTAGTCATCTGAAAAGGACCAAACTAGTCATCTAAAGAGGACCAAACTAATCATCTAAAAAGGACCAAACTAGTCATCTAAAGAGGACCAAACTAGTCATCTAAAGAGGACCAAACTAGTCATCTAAAGAGGACCAAACTAGTCATCTGAAAAGGACCAAACTAATCATCTAAAAAGGACCAAACTAGTCAGCCGCAACATCAGATTCTGAATTACATCCTTTTCGGTCTAAGAACCATGAGCTGATGCCATGGTCCAGGGCCAGGATGGAACCAGCATCGTTCCTACTGAATCTGAAGTTCGATTATAAACCAGACTCCGCTCCAGCGTGGAGTGGTACTCCTTAAAGAGGAGATTCACCACCCCCGTCTGTCAGTCAACATGGACTGCTCCTGATGTTGCAGAGGTGCATCAACGAAGAGCCACACAGAATCCACAGACGTGAGGAATTCGGAGTGAACGTCATTCACTGCTGTCCTGGTTATCTGGTTATGGTTTACTCAGCACAATGGTGCATTAACAGTTATAGAACATCTTACCGTTTTCTATGGCTTATATTCCATCCAAAGTGTTAAGAATCCGGCCCTGGATGGCTCAGTGGGCTGAGCAGGCACCACTAACAGAGGCAGCGCAGGTTCGAATCCTGGCCCGTTGCTCAGTCCTGCACCCTCCTCTCTAAACCCATTTCCTGTCCACCTTCTTTGAATAAAGATCACTTGTGCCAAAAAAATCTTCAAAGTATTAAGAGTAGCTCTTTATTTTCATTTAATAATAATAATAATAATAATAATAATAATAATAATAATAATAATAATAATAACACTATTAGGACCAGTAGCAGGCTGCCTTTGTAAAACGCTTAAAGAATCCTGTGGTTAATCACCATCCTTCCAGGTTTGTGTTGGAGAGGTCTTTAAGCAGTCTCCTCTGTCATTTTATTTAATGAAGGCAGATCATTTTATTCTAAAGCAGCATGACAATATAGCTACTAGTTTTGTTAAATCCAGATAGTAACTTGGTTTTTGCGTCATCTCCTTGCCCACCACAGATCAGCGACTCATTGCTGAATGTCACTTTCATCTGATCATCCACAGGCCAGGTCTGGTTCTCTTTGGTCCAACAGCCTAGTTTTCTTTTTCATCTTTAAGTTTTGGCTTTGCTGTTTATAAATCCCATCTAATTCTCTTACTTTCTAACAGTATCTTACATGCATTTTTATTTCAAAGCATATTGCTTTGAGTTTTCAGAAGACACTTCGATGTCTTCCACGGTCTACCGATACGTGAGGGTTGGTTGAGGTCTCTAAATGCCAAGAAAGGTGCTTTTCCTTTGTGCTTTTGAATTCACCTTTTCATTTTATTGACTTTACGTTTTACTCAGGGATAAAGTTACTGTTCCTTGATAAATCCATGGGAAGCAAATTCGTTTAGACTCCTACATTTAGAAATGTTTAATGCATGAATGAAATAATATGTCTAATAATATAACAATATACACATACATAGACAATACTGGCAATATGCACAACTATTATTATACACATTAGTGGCAGACAATATCCCTGGGATAATTTCAAGAGTGATTTGATTAATAGAATACAGAAAAATGGATGAAAACTTTTGAAAAATTTGCCCTCAAAAGAGGGGAGCTTTTTATTTATTTATTTATGTGGTAAATTATTCTAAGATTTCTTGTCCTCTTGCAGTTTTCTTTTTTTCTGAACGCCAGACTGCAGCATTAGCAGGTCATTAAATACGTTTTGGGGCGTGTAAACTGTGGAGAGGGAATAATGACGCTGCACCTCCTTTCTTTGTGCTGTCTTGCAGGACTCCTCACCTCTGCTGCCGTGTCCCCTGAACTCCTCCGCCCTCCGGCTTCTCCCTCCGCCTCAGTCGCTTGTCTTTGCAGCCTCTCTCGTGCAGCTGTTCCCTGCTGCTCCAGGGCTGCACACTGAAAGAGAATCACATTCCACGAAGAGACATAAGTCCTCTTATAACATCATATCTTTGTAATTTGGCCATTTTGATGACAAAAGGACAGTCCCCATCAGTTATCTACTATACTGTGTTGCTATTCGTCAAGGATAATTAATGTTGATTATTGATATCAGTTTTCAGTTAAATGATTATGTTGAGCAATCCTTTAAGATGCACTCATTTTGAGCAAATACTAAATGTAAAAAAAAATTATCATATTAACAATAGAACCATGCAAAATGTTAAAACAAGTTTATAATTTAGACTGTAATGGCTGTAACAGGGCTGGGGATGTAGGACTGTAACCAATCTACAGAAATAAAAATGAGAACATGCTAAGAATATCCACAGCGTGCAACTCCACCAGGTATTTACCAGACGAGACCCGTTGGACAAAATACAATCTCTACAATGATACACGTTTCAGATAATTACACTCCCGCTGTCATTAGTAGGTCATTAAACGTACTTTTTCTCGAAGGGCTTGCAATTCGTCATTCTGGCTGCGGTGTCGGGGCCAAGTCTGTTCGTCAGAATCTCTCAACTGTTTCAGAACCAGTAAGGGCGAAGTTAGACACCACCTATGATTAATCCTGTGCTACACCTACCCCGCACTACCTCCAGAATATGTACAGCTTTACCAACGTCAATGAAAAAAAACAACAAATTTTAAAAAGGAAAAAACAGTAACCAGTTCTCAATATTATTTCTGATTAAACATTACTTGATACCTTCCTAAATGAAAAGTGCATAATGCATTTAAGTATTAGTGGTTGTGCTCTACTAATAAAAATGTAGTATATGTGAAAAGGTAGATTATACAAAGAAGTGACATCTAACCACTAATAAAAAACATAAAAAATCTTTTCTTTTTCAGTTAAAAAACTGCTTCTTAACTCTTCTTGACACAAACACAGCTGACTAGCTCACCAAATTAATCAATTGTAATAAATCATTGGATCAATTACAGACCAAGTACCATCAAAATATGCAATCAATTACTCTTTTCTTTTTACATACTTTTTGCACTAATACATTAGTATGTAAAGAGGAAAAACAACTAAGGATGAAGTAAAGTTTATAAATAAAATGCTCACATAAATCTTTGCACGTACATGCGTGTCTTCATTTTTCTACCATTTGTGGAAAACCATCCCAGGCTTGAATCCAGCGGGCTGGATTTTCTCCAGACATTTCCCGTCCTACCCAGGAGGCAGCGTCAGTCCAACGTACCAGAACTCTGAGGACGATGTCCACAGTTTACACAGAGATGACAGATGGTCTAAAAGGGGGGTAAAAGAAGCCACCTAATGCCCCGTTCGTACAGGATTAAAATGATCAGGGCACCTGCTGTAATAACTACCAGCGACTTCTGTGTTCTTAATCCCATCCAAATGTGCCAAGTCTGTGATTGGTAAAGTAAAAATTCCACCGCAATTTATCTACCTTATTTCACAAACACTGAAGGCATGAGATCATTTTACGACACGTCAGTAATTTGTTGATGTGTGAATCTTTGTCTATGCACAAATCTTTTTTTTTTTTAATTCCTCGTCGCCTTTTCTGCCCCTTTCTCTGTGTAATTTTGGCAATTACAGTACATAGTGTGATATTATATTACAACTTCAGACTACATCTATGCCATATAGTGTAATGATCTGAAATGACTTAATATTCAGCTTCACATGGATACTTATAAAACAAGAAGTTCAGGTTAACAGAAGAATAAGATGAAGACACGTGTGGCCGAATCATACAGTAAGAAACGTAAGAAGAAACAAGTTCAAAGCCTCTCTGACAGTCCAGCTCGGCTACGTTTACCATTAACTTTACTGTTACCATGGCAACTTCAATGTGCAGACTGATACGCCATCTTCGGTTTTGTTACTTGTCAAAATCTGACGTGCATTCAGTAAAATTTAACTCTGCTTTTAACTCAATTTTAACGTTAAATAAAAGGTAAGTGTTTCGTTAAATGCAAAGCCTTGACATCAACTGTGGACCGATGTCTAAATCACACTTGGCTTATCCAGCGCAGACGGGCCAGACTAGGCTCAGAGGTCGTTTTAGTCCAGTGTTAGTAGTACGCAAGTCAAAGGAGAAAAACAAACTAGAAACAGGGGAGGGGTTTTACCACTCCTAAAGCTTCCCATCCAGCCAGTTTGATTTATCTGGCTGAAAGCAGGGAAACACTTGACAAAAGATTCAAACAACCCCCAGGAATGACAGGACGCTTAGCCTGAAACTCCCCACGAGACAATTTGAACTGATGCTGCCTTCTTGATGGACAGTAAAAGGAAGTCCTTTTGTGCTGATTCAAGCCTTTGCGTTACTATGATTTAGGAGAGCGAGTACTCCGTCGTACCTTTTCCTGTAGTTGCCCCAACTTGTCCTCCAGAGCATCTCTCTGTTCTGCTAACTGAGCCACCTCCTTGATGTGTTGCTCCTTAGCCAGGGCCAAAGCCCGCTCATACTTCACCTTACACTCCTCCTCCAGCTCGGCCTGCAGCTGAGACAACTAACACACACGCAGGAGACGTGCCATTAGTTGAACCTTGTAAACAGGCAGGTTAGAGGATGTGAAAGGAGATGTGGAAAACACTTATTTATTAGCCACTCAGACCCGTCTTCATTAAAAAAGAAAACAAAGAACCCTGACTTTTTTTCTGGAAACCCTAAAAGTCTGAACGGAAACCTTTTATCGCTCAGCCTTGAAAAAAGAAAACATGAAAGAAAAGCGACAGCAAACAACTTTTCAACTAAAAATCCTGCTACAGGTCGAAGGACTGGTGCCGGCTCTGCACATACAGTATATATGATTGCACATTCAAACGCTCTCTCCGGTCTAAATCTTCCCCTTAGATGGAACCTGTTCTGCTGTTGCGCCATCGTTGCCGATCCTGGCCTTGCGGAGCTGAGCGCGGAGGTTGTCCAACTCGTGCTGGCTGTTGTTCCGCAGTTCCTCCATTTCTTCATCCCAGTGATGACGCTCTGCCTGCCATTTCACTTTTCTTTCTGAAAATGTCTTAACAAAAGGGGATATTTACGTTTGAAAAACCTCGGCTTACCTTCGTTCGAAATTTAAAAAGTGCTTATGTTCGTGCACGCTCGATGTTGACAGTCCACAGTCCACTCTAAGCCAGTGAAAGTTGAAAACAGGGATTATTCTTACTCTCTCCAGGCTCTCTTTGTCACTTTTCAGGTCTTGCAGCTCCTCTTCCACGGTGTTAACTCTGAGCTCCAACTCTTTGCGCCTCTGCTTCTCTGAGCGGCACCGATTCTGGGCCCTCTTTGCTGCTTCCTTCAGTTCTAAAAGTAAAAATACAAAATGACTGGACGAGTACTGCCCAGAGCAAGTTCAATGTTATATTCCTGGATTCTGTAATGTGGCCAGTCATGCTCCATGACAACACGTATATGGGGCACACTAGAGCAGTGACTCTCCACTGATCCGCTTCAGGACGGACCTCATTTATAATCTGCAACCAAATCGAGGAAAGTTTTCAAGATCTCAAATGTATTTAATAAAAGTTGTGCAGAATTAGTTTTGTGTTGTCCTGCTGAAAGGTGCATAGACATCTCAGGAAAAGATGTCCTACTGAAGACAGCAGGTGTGTTGCTCTGAAATCTCACTGTACTTTTCAGCCCTGATGTTGCCGTCACAGAAAAGTGTAAATGACCTTTGCAGAGAGCGCTGATACGACCCCACACCTGCACAGACCCTGGCTTTGCCTCAGTCTGGTGCACAAGCACCCAAAAAAAAGATCAGGTCATGTTCCTCAGAGCCCAGAGTCATCAATGCTGCCTCTGAACAAGACGCATGTTTATTTTTGACACAGTGAAGTTTTAAGAGGCATTTGTTAATGTAGCTCCATATTGCTCTGCAATTTCACAATCAAGAGAGACAATAATCTCAACAAACCTTCTAGCTGAGTTTCCAAGGCAGTAACTTGTTGGCTGTAGTTCTCATTGTCTTGCATCACTACGCCAAGTTTACTTTGCAGCTCCAGAGTCTTTTGTTGATGAGCTGAAGATTTAAGCTGAAGCTGAGAAATCCGTGCAGTGGTTGAAGCCAAATCCTCTGCCAGATGAACCTAAATGTGCGGTAGGGGGAACAGGAGGAGGATTAATGAAAAGGGAAAAGTGCACCTATGTATAGGAAAACCCTCACCGAAACACAACATAATAAAAGCAAGCATTTGAATCGTCACTGGTGCTCTGGGCACAACTAATAGTTTAAAAGAAGAAAAAGACAAAAAAAAAACAAAGGACAAAAGGAAAAAGTTAGTAAAAATGAGCCCAATGAAGTTGATGTAAGGAAGAGCAGTGAGGAATGGATCAAATAAATGATTCCAAGAATAAACCGGATCGTCAAGTAGCAGCAGCATCCACATAATAGGAAATTCTGTCCAAAAGGTTGTTGACTTGACCAACTACGTTTTTAAAAGAGGGTGAAAATCCTTCTTTAAGTAACATTTTTAAAATTGTGTGTTAGGAAAATAGAATGGGTGCCGTCCAGAAGGTATCCATTTGAACCCAGATGCAGAGCGAGTACATACATACAGACATAACATTACATTACATATATATGATATATATATTATATATCTATCGAGGAGATGAGACAGACAGAGAAGAGGACATAAGAGAGAGATAGAGGATAGAGAGGGAGAGAGAGATGGACAGACAGAGAGAGAGGACCAGACAGAGAGAGAGAGAGAGAGCAGAGGAGTAGATAAGCGACGAGAACAGAGAACAGAGAGAGAGACAGACAGAGAGACAGAGAGGAGAGACCGACATGGAGACAGAGAGAGAGACAGAACATAGAGACAGAGAGAAGACCGACGAGAGATCAGAGAGAGGACAGACAGGAGGAACAGACAGAGAAACTAGATGAGAGAGACAGACAGGAGAGAGAGAGAGAGAGGACAGACAGAGAGGAGAGATGAGAGAGACAGACAGAGAGAGGAGAGAGAGACCAGACAGAGAGATAGATGAGATAGAGAAGAGAGAGATATAGAGACATAGAGAGAGAGAGTAGAGACAGAGAGGAGAGAGATCTAGAAAGAGATGAGAGATATAGAGACGATATAGATGGAGAGAGACAGATGAGAGCGAGAGACAGATGAGACAGAGAGAGAGGAGACATATAGACAATAGATTGATAGGATACAGAGTATACATATACTTAGATAGGATAAATATATACAGAGATATAGAGGTAGACATATAGACATAGATATATCTATGATAGATATATATAAATATATATATACATATATATATATATTATATATATATATATAATCTATGGTATATATATAATATATGTATATTATATATATTATATATATATATATATATATATGTATGTATATATGTATGTATATATATATATATATATATATATATATATATATATATCTCAATCAAAAACAAGTTTTTACCTTGTCCTGCTCAGCTTGAAGCAGCCTAGCCTGGTTCTGTTCACTACATGACTTGAGGGAGTCATTTCTCTGTTCCAGCAACAAATTACTCTGCTCCATATAGCTGCAAAATAAAAACACAGCATTGCATCTACCACAACTAAATCAAACATTTCTTAATACTCTCTGCTTTGTTTGGCTACTTCAAATACATTTTCTGAATGACCATTTACAAATGTCCACTTATTTGAGTTTAGGTTGTGGGGGCAGCGCGAGCCCCAGACTGAGCCCTGCTTCTCAAGGTGCCCGGCCACCATGTAGGAAACTTTCCTAAATTTCAGCCGCTTTTATCTCATTTTCGTAACATAAAGCGACTGGGAAACAGACTTTTCATTTAGGTCAACTCTCTATAAAAAAAAAAAACAGTTGTTGCGTTTATTTGGTCTTTCTTGCTGAAATTACCACTATTTTCTGAAGATATTACATTAACTAAGTATTTTCAGAAACACATCTGCTCCTTTGGGACGACCTGCAGCTCGGTTTTCCAGTTTCCACGGCTCCTGCTGGAGTTCTTCCAACCAACAACATTGCTGCAAACCAGGTTGGACCCTTATGATCACCACATTACACTTACACTTTTAATTTTGCTTTATAAACAGAATACTTTCCAAATAACACTGCAGCAGCACAAAATATTTTTTCCTGACAAAACTGTGTGAAGCAATGTTTAATTTAAGAAAACAGCTTAACTTAACTTAAACAAATTAAAACGGACCGTGTGACTCACCTCTGGTTCTGGTTGATGAGCTCTCCAATCTTATGGTTTTGCTCCTCAATGCGAGAATTTTTCTCAAATACTTCTTTTTTCAAACATTCATTCTCCTAAAGCAAAATATGAGATATCAGGAAGAGTTCAGCTGTAGAGGTAAATGTGCAAAAGTACAACGAGGAACAACAGGAAAAGTGTGGCTTGTTGTAAAAGGTGGTCAGGTGACATGGACATGGAGCACAGCATATGTATCTGCTGTCACCTAAAGCTTACTATTACACTGTTTATGTCCAGTGTGGAGCCAGCAAGCTTAGTTGCCTTTTTTAAATTGAATATGTGAAATATTCTATTCTTGTTTTGGTATTTGTTGCATTCCATTAGGTTTATCTACATTTCCAAGTGATTTGGTCCAAGTGTAAAGAAATACCATCCTCACAGACAGTTTTTGTTTTTTTTTAAACTTATTTCCATCTTAAAAGAAAAAGGTCCCCATGTCCTCATATACAAGAATGTGTGTGTGCTGTTTTTAAAACCGAACTCCAGAACGAGAGCTCCAGAAATTCTGATGGTCAGGACGGTGTCTGGTACGCTGGGGATCATTTTGGACTGCCTTCACACAATATCTGACAAATTTAAAAATAATTTTGTGATGTTTGAGTTTCGTAGCTTAACATTTTAAATATTCATGAAAAATAGAAATGGTTCCTAAAATTCATAGAAGGATTCAAACATAATAAAAACTGTGGTAAAAGGGGCTGTGATTTTCTTTTTTTTTTTGGTACACTGCACATGATATATTAAATTATTTTGTGTATTATGCATTTTATGGCAAAATAGACAGAAATGGATAAATGTGTTACAAAAATACACATGTTGAGCTTATTTGCATACTTCTGAAAAAAACTGTGAAGTAAAAGTTAGGTATATCAATGATTCAGGTAATCTAACATGTAAATCTTAGCTCTCTAGGACAAACGGCGGATTTTATGTGATTTTTCCAAATTCAGATGTAGGGGAATTTTTATTTCCTCATAAACCACACCCTCTTTTGTCAATCAAAATCACATTATCGGGTCGAAGCCCTCAGACAACCAATTTCAGCAGCAAGTCACCATATCTAGGAAGACCTCCACACAAAACAGTATTATTGCTTGAAAGGTGATGAAAGATGTTACACAAACGTTTACAAACATCTATAATTCTCTACACATAGGTGTAGATTGAGTTATTTTATTGTTGATTTTTTCTGTTAATAATCACAGTGTGATGGGAATGTATTTGCTGTCGCTTTAAAGATTTGTAATATTGTGTTTGTCCACTGTGTGGCGCCAGCAAGCTTAGTTGCCTTATTCAATTTAATAAAATGTGAATTATTCTACTCTTGTATTTTCTGGTATTTCTTGAGTTTAATTGGATTCATAGTAATTTCCAAGTAATTTGATCTAAGTTCTAGTAGATCACATCTTCACAGAGTTTTCAGTTATAATAAACTTAATTCCGTCACACATTTTATCACTTCCTGTGGAGAAAGATGGTCGAAGGGACCTTTGATCGTCCATCCATATTCACTATTCACCTACTTAAGTCATTCATCAAAGAAGGTGTCAACCCCTTCCTGAGCTCACAAGCAGGTGAAGGTGGTTTGTTAATTTTTGTTATTGAAAGTAGTGCCATGTAGGTGTAACTATGCATTTGTATCATCAGTTATATTTTAGTTCTACGGTGGTGCTGCCAGTGCTGGTTTTATGTTGACACTACAAATAAAAGTAAAGTAGACTAGAAATAGAAGTAAAACGGGACCTTGGAGCTTAGTTGGTGACAAAAAACATAGATGTGCAAAGTTCCATCTGACCAAACCACAATACTACAGTTTGCACTGTGTGTGTGTGTGTGTGTTGAGTGTGAGTGTGAGTGTGTGTGTTGAGCGTGTGTGTGTGTGTTGAGTGTGAGTGTGAGTGTGTGTGTGTGTGTGTGTGTTGAGCGTGTGTGTGTGTGTTGAGTGTGAGTGTGAGTGTGAGTGTGAGTGTGTGTGTTGAGCGTGTGTGTGTGTGTTGAGTGTGAGTGTGTTGAGTGTGAGTGTGAGTGTGTGAGTGTGAGTGTGAGTGTGTGTGTGTGTGTGTGTGAGTGTGTGTGTGTGAGAGGAGACATAAGACAGTGGACGCTTCATGCACATATATATACCTGAACAATTCTTTGAATACTGTGCATGATCATAGACGTCTCCATTGACATACAAGACACATTCATGGAATTACTTCTTTGTCTTTGAAGATCATCAATCTGTTAAAGGGAAAAAAAGAAAAATAAAAGGGCATTAATTAGACATGTATAATTTCCTCGTAAGATGTTTAATGGAAATATAATTGCACAAATACCTTCAGGGTCAAGTGATCCACTTTATCTGCCACTTTACCCATGGCTAACCTAATCTCTGTCTGGTGCTGCCGGGCCTCTGTGATCAAAAAGGAGGTCATATCCCCCGAACCTAGGAAAAAACAACACAAAGTGCGTTTCCTCTTCGAATATTTCATCACTTAAATACAGTGAAGTGTGAATGTGATGGCTGAACATGACTCGTCATAAATGAAAAAAAAACAACAACACAAACAAAACAATCTTACCAATGTATGGGAGCGTTTGTGCCGGGTAAACCTGCCCGCCAGCCTGCATCTGAGATGGAGCTGCAGGGGTCTTTGTACAGAAGTATGGCTATGAAACAACATAATCCACTGACATGACGTAGTATTAACAGTTTTACTTTGCTACATTGTCTGGCTACTGATGAGTAAGCAGACAAATATTATTTTAAAGATGAGAAAAACCTAACCTGAAAAGCATGACTGTTGTTTGGACACTCTGGCTGAGGAATAACCGGAGTCATAACGGGAAGTAATGCGGAGGTTGTAGCAGTGTGAGCATGAGGATGAGGATGAGGATGAGGATGTACTGCAGGGGAAACAATGCAGTTTAACCGATGGACTTGCCGAACAGCCAAAATCATGAAATCAGGGGAACTGGAAGGAATCTCACCATGTCCAGGAGCTGAAGTAGGAGCTGTTACCCGCACGAGAACTGGAGGTGCAAAGGAATCATTTGCTCTGCTGACGCTGGCGTCCTGGTGATAAATGCACACAAGTAGATCTCAGTAACAATATTAGAAATCATTTTAAAAGCAGTGCTCAAGAGATGTTGCACTACATTTCAGTTGTCATCTCATCAAGAGTTACGAGAGATGAGATAAAATCCCTCCAGAGACTCTGAGCAACTACTTTCACTGTGATCACATTAGAGTCGCTTTAGGAAACAACGATTTGACCATCAGTGTTTCACGTAATGCAGCCTCAGCGGGTCACAAGCCTCGGCTTCGTCGGTTTCCATCATTTTAAACCATTTTCTTTGATTTGGTGAACCTGATTTTGGCGTGTCCCTATTGCTGCCCTGCGAACGTCGGTGAATGTAAAATGTGGTGAAAGGACACGACATTAAAATACTTTTAATGTTTCCACATTTTTCTTCACAGGTTCTTGAATACAATGAGTTACTTTGAGGATTTGTGTTCCATTTTTCTAATAATTGAAAGCGTTTTGCCAGCGTCCCTGAAACGCGACATGACACCTGGGTAACCTCGTCTCTCATAACCGATAACGCACCCGTCTCCATGTGGTGACCTCTTTTACTTCTGGCTGGATCTGCATCACAACATTCTCAACATTCCCTTGTTATCCATGTTCCTCATCATGGCACTGTGATCATGTTAAGTTTTAACACGTCACACTACAAACACGATATGCTGAAAATGAGGAAATATGAGTGCAGGAAATTGACGTATTTGCAGCAGTAAAGAAAGACAGAATAGTGTTGATGATGTTACTAGTCACATCTGTTAAATGACCGATTACCCATCACAACAGCAGATTTAGGGACAATGACAAAATGTTTTAAATTATTTTCAAAAAATGGAACATAAATCAAAGTTACTACATTTATTAAAGAACATGTGAATAACAATGAGGAACTATTAGAAGTATTTTAATGTTATGTCCTTTAACCGCTTTCTGCATTCACTGAAGTTACCAGAGCAACACGAGGGACCTGGCAAAATCAGATAAACCAGATCAAAGAAAAGAGTTTAAAATAGTGGGCATTTATGACAAAAGACTTGTCATGATGCTCGTGTGTGTAAATAACTGGTCCGTTCTACCAGAACCTAAGAATTTTGTTTTTCCACTATGTTCATGATGGTTGGTGTCTGGTCTCACTGTTCTTTGGTAAACAGGAAAAGTTCCACAACAGAGATGCAGTGTGAGGTGAAGGTAGAGGTGGCAACGGCCAAACCAAGGGCGTGCAATAATTTGTACGCTCGGATGGAAAGTAAGGAGGGAGAGAATCGTTTAGATTGGACGGCAAAGAGGAGAGATAGAGATGGGAAAGACGTGCAGGGCGATCAGGGATAGACGGAAATGTATTGACCGGTGCAAGAAGTGTGATGGGAAGATGAAAGAGAGGGAAGAGTAGGAGAGATGGAAAAGGAGGAAAAGAACAAGACCAAAGCGAGGAGGAGTGGAAATGCACTTGGTCTTGACCATATACCTGTGGAAGTAGCAAGTGGCTGGGAGATGCGGTAGTAGAGTTTTAGACTAAAATATCCAACAAGAGCTGGAGTGTGCTGGTTGGTGCTGGTTTTTAAGTACAAGGGCGATGTGCAGAGCTGAGGCAGCTAGTAAGGAATAAAGTTGTTGGGCCATGCAATGAAGTTATGGGAAACGTTGTATTAACTCGACTAAAGGCAGAAGTGAGCGTTTGAGGAGCGAGCAGTGGCTCGGTTTCTTGGCAAAAACAAAAAAGATAAGTACAGATTCAATGTTTGCTTTGAGGATGTTGATGGAAAAGTACAGATGGCCAGAGGGAGCTGGGAGTTTTGGTATCATATGAGGAGTTGGGATTAGTAGAAGTATGTTAGAGTGGTGCAGAAATAGATAGATAAAGAGGGTGAAGGATGTAAAATACTTAAGATAAACAGTCCAAAGCAATGGAGAAGTTGGAAAAGACGTGAAGAAGCATGTGCAAGCAGGCTGGAACATGTGGAGAAAAGTGACATGGGTAATATGTGATAAAAGAATAATAAAAGGAAAGGTGTGGTGGTGAAACCCGCAATGGTGAATGGTTTATAAACTGCAGTACTGAGGACATAACAGGAGGTAGAGTAGGAAGTAGCAGAGGTTAAACTGTTGGCTCTCTTGGGGATGACATGGATAGATGGGATCAAGAATGAGAACATCAGCGGGATAGCACATGTCAGATGTTCTGGAGAGACGTTACACCAGTGTTACACCTACGTGATACTCAGGATATGAGCTGTGATTCAAGAGGCTGCAACATCTTATTTCAGCAACGCAACAAAACTTCCTGCTGTTTATGCTTTAAGTCAATAATTTACCAGTAAAATGATGAAATAGAAGAACCCAGCCACATGTACTCTTTGGCCACTGTATTAGGTACACCTTGAATACCTAATAATGTCTTACCATGTTCAAGTAGTTCAAATGGGTGGGTTGTTGGTGAAGAGAATAGAGTCAGATGACCTTGTGGGTTTGTATTTGATGTCATAAAATTTAGAAACATGTAGCACACAAATAAGATAAACTATATGGCCAAAAGTATTTGCTCGCCTGTCTGGACTCGCATACTAACTTCAGTGACCTCCCGTTCCTGATCCAGAGGGTTCAGTATGACGTCGGTCCACCTTTACAGCTATAACAGCTTCAGCTCTTCTGGGAAGGCTGTCCACAAGATGTAGGAGTGTTTATGGGAATTTGTGACCATTCTTCCAGAAGCACATTTGTGAGGTCACACTGATGTTGGACCAGAAGGTCTGACTCTCAGTCTCCGCTCTGATTCATGTTCTGTCGGGTTGAGGTCAGGACTCTGTGCAGGCCAGTCAAGTTCATCCACACCAGACTCTGTCATCCAGGACCTTGCTTTGTCCACTGGTGCACAGTCATGTTGGAAGAGGAAGGACCAGCTCCAAACTGTTCCCACAACGTTGGGAGCTGGAATTGTCCAAAATGTCCTGGTCTGCTGAAGCCTTCAGAGTTCCTTTCACTGGAACCAAGGGGCCGTTTGGAGGTTTGTAGCGACTGACTCTCCAGAAAGTTGGCGACCTCTTCGCACTATGCGCCTCAGCATCCGCTGACCCCGCTCCGTAAGTTGAGTTGCTGTCGTTCCCAAACATTTCCATGCTCCTATAATACAGTTGACAGTTGACTGGAATATTTAGGAGCCAGGAAATTTCACAACTGGATTTGTTGCACAGGTGGAATCCTGTCACAGTTCCACGCTGTACTTCACTGAGGTCCTGAGAGCGACTCGTTCTTTCACAAATAGTTGTAAAAACAGTCTGCATGCCGAGGTGCTGGACTTAAACACCTGTGTCCACAGAAGTGACTGGAACACCTGATTCCCATTATTTGAATGGGTGAGTGAATACTTATGGCAATATAGTGTATATATGGTTTTAGATACAAAAACACTACAATAAATATAAAATAAAATATCAACAATTGGGCACTAACCTCGAGATCAGAGTCACTAGATTCAGGCTGGCTGGCAGCTCCTGCTAGAAAAGGCAGCATGGGCTGACCCATCTTTGCCATGCGAGAAATTAGCTTGGCTTTAGTGGCATCTGGATTCTAATGTAATCAGAAAAAAATGAAAAAGCGGCTTTCTTCAAAGGTCTCCAACATATAAACACATCAGGGAAAAAAAGTACATTTAATGCAGTAAATTAGGGCTGGGCACCATTGCTGATTCTCTGAATTGAAACGATTCCTATCACCAAGGTCATTATTCAATTTGACATCGATTTATTTAGATCTATTTTAGGTTCAAAGATGTTTTGTTAGTTATGATTATACAAATGGAGCATAAACCTTTTTATGACACCAAATTCTGCAAACTGGTTAAGTTGTGTATCTGATTTGACAGAAAGTTATAAATCCAATTTTGTTGATTTAACAACACATATAAATACTAATCAAGGATCACACCTAAATACCAAAAACAACTAAAACTGTTTATATCAAATTCAACAATAACAGTTTGTAACTGCTCAAAAAAGGGACATGGACCTATTCCAGTCTTTCAGTATTTGACCTCCGTAAACAAAGTTCCCAGTCCTGAGACCTCCATATGCGGCTCTCACGCCGTTTTCCACCTGAGGGCAGCTTCAGGAAACTCACCTTCAGTCTCTTTCCCTCCTGCAACTTCCCGCACTTCCTCCGTACTGACTACTGTGCTTTGTCATATTCAATTTATATTAAATATGTTTTTTTATGTGACATCACAATGCGCTTTGCAGAGACCCAAACAATTATTAAAAAAAGCAGCTAAAAACTCCCCTTAAAGAGGGAAATGACTCGAGCAGGACCTGGCTCATAAGGGGGGACCCTCCTGCCAGAGGCCAGCGGGTAGAGCAGGAAGGACAGGAAAGAGAGAAGGAAGAACAGAGAGAGAAGAGGCACAGATGTACCGTCAGTGGTACATAAGACAAAATATGTTAGTAGTCACTATCCGTTAGCTGGAGAACTCGTACATGGATGGCTGATGTACAACTGAGACGACTAAATAAACGGGTGTAGACAACAAACACTGGGATGGTCAGAGGGTGGGACTGCAGGTCAGCGTGCAGCTCTGGAAGCTCTGGAAGCTCTGGCCTGAAAACATACAGAAGAAAACAGGGGGAACACCAGCACGGAAAACTGACAAGAACAAAAGAGTTCAATTATTCTTATGAGATACTTCTGATTAATAACTGAGGTCTGAACAGAAGAAAGGAAAGAGAAGTAGAGGAAAGTAGAGGAGAGAGAAAAAGGGTGAGGCACGCGTAGACTAATTATAAGCTTTTAAGTTTGGTTTTAAAGGTGGAGGTATTATATGTAAAGGTCCTGATCCAGGTTTCTTCCCTCTTAAAGGGGAGTTTTTCTTGCCACTGTTTGGTTGAAGGTTTTTCTTCCACTAGGGGAGTTTTTACCTGCTGTTGTTTATGTAATGATGTTCATGGATCATGTTCATGTTCTGGTCTCTGGAAAGATCCTGGAGACAACTTGTGTTGTAATAGACGCTATATAAATAAAACTGAACTGAAAATTGAAATTTGTGTATATTTGTATGTATACATATTTAAGCACATGCACGTGTGTGTACGTACTTCAAATCCATGCATAAATACAGCTATCTCTACCAGTATACTAGCGTGATGACCATGAAGTGTGATATTATATATTGTGTGTTGTATACTATATCTAAAGAAATAATAATCAACCAATAGTGATAATAGATAAGAACAGCAAAAACAAAAACAGCGTTGACGGCGAGAGACGGCGGGCCGCGCACGCTGGTGCCATCGTCCTTCCGTGGGATGATTATGTTACACACTGGTCTTTACCGAGAACTGCACTATTTTCTTTCCTCCCACAGTTGTACATGTGCGAGTTGACTGCATGTGTACAACTTTATATTGGTACATTTAAATATGTCTGAGCAGTTAAAGAGGTATGTATGTGTTATTCTTATGTAATTGATGTATCAATACTGCCCCTCCCTCCAGCTTTGACACACACACTTAAACATGCTCGCAGGCCTACACACATCCCAAACACACTTCACACACACTACACACACCAACATTAAACAAGTGTAAAGGAGTGCTCCTCCACTTTTCTCAGTCTTTATCCGTTTGTAAATACCTGGTTGTCCTATGTCGCCTTTTACTGTAACACAACGCGTTATTCACTCATTCACACACCAGCACGCATCACACAGTCACCAAACTGCACCCATCACTGTTTAGTTTTTCTTTCCTGGTCTTTCACGTCCCACCGTCGGTCCTCTTTGGCAGAATGTTTTATTCTTTTTTCTTCTAGGGATCAAAAAAATATGTCTAGACTGTCAAGAGGGCTGGTGGAGGAAACGCACACAAAAAAATCCCTCCGTTGCAAGATTAAAATGCATGTGGCTTTTCTTTTGGGTGCATGATGATTACCGATGAGAAGGTAATAGTGGCCTCATTCATTAAAAATAAATGTTACTTTATACAAGTTCTTCTTTCTTCTCCACTCCACCATTCTCCCAAAATAAAGTAAATAAAAACAGGGGTTGTCATGCATCAACACACATCCCATGACTTCTGACATTTAAAAGCAAGTTCACAAAAAATAAAAACAAGCTCAAAGCGCTCATAGTATATGGTTACGAATCAATATCAGACCTTTTCAATAAAAATTGATATCAAATAGTGAATTAAATTTTTTTTCAAACCCAGCCCTATAGTAAATGACGTGATGGTTCTTACCGCCAGCTGTTCACTCAGAGAGTTTGACCTTGCATGTAGTGGTGGCTCCCTTCGGAAATAAATAATCAAAGACAAATCAGCTTACAGTCATGGCAGAAGTGCTACTGCAGTGCTACTGACCCTCCCTCAGGGTTAATACACACCCCGGTCTGCCGGGGCCACTTGTGGCTGCAGGTGCCAGGTGCTCTGGAGTCAGACTTTCCACGCTGGGAGCGGGAGAAGAAGCTGGGGATGGAGCAACAGAGTCTCTGGAGCTGCCACTTGCCTGATCAGAACCACTGTCTTTGGAAAACTTCACCTGCAAAATAACCCCAAAAGCCTCACAATACGATACCAGACAGGCAACTAGGAAGGGAGAGGCTGCATCCAACGATTCTGACGAAAAATATCTTTAAACTTTGACTTTGCTGAACTACATAAGCTGATAGAGTAAATACATTTCTGTGCGTTTTACCCGTCGAAGCTCCGTTTCAAAGATTAACGTGCTGTTAGCTGGGACTCGATTAGGGACTCCCGCAGATCCATAAGCTAGACTGGGTGGGATGACAATGAGTCGATGGCCTCCCTTTTTCATGCCCAGCATCCCTTCCTCCCATCCCTGTTCACGGAGAAAAGAAGTCAGATAATCAGAGATAAAAATCATAACATACGTTATCAATGAGGTGCAGTGCTTAGACTACGCAAAGTTTCCGTTAGGTCAGTTAGTAGAGATGCAATAAGAAACGGTACACTTACAATCATTACAACAGCCTCGAACAACAAAATAAATAAACAACATAACATTAGAACTAACTGATTGGCTGATCATTGATCGGCGTCTTAATAACCAGCATCAATCCCAGAAGAGTTCCCACTGGTCGACCTGAAGATAATGTGTACACAAAATAAAACCACACAATTCCCAAAACAAAATGACTTTACAAGCAGAGCTCAGTAAGAAGAGTGACATCCCAGACCGAGAATCGTTGGACTTAGTGTATATTTGTCTGTCAAGGAGATTTTCAACACAATTGTATCAATAACAGGCTACTTAATTAAATAATAATTGTTAATCATTAATATTATAGAATGACTGTTATATATTTTCAAATTATTCATAATGTATAGGGATTAGATATCCAGAAAGCCTGAAACTTGAACTTATACTGCATCAAAACTACACCTGCCTCTGAGCAACACATGCCATTTCCCTGTCATTGCTTTGTCCGTGTTTGTGCCATCTGGCATGTTATTAATCAATCAAATTAAATTTTAAAAGAAAGTGTTCTGCACAAGCGGTCAGTTCTATTACTGTAGTAACAATACCTTTCATGAATGCAGTGGTGAGGAAACATGAGGAGGTCTGACTTGTTTCAAAAATGATGAAGACCTCCCAAAAATAAGATCTTCATTGTCCAAATCATCACTCAAAAACGGGCACGGCACTGCATGAAAAAGTCGTCTGTGCAGAACTAAGCCCACTACAGTCAGTGAAGAAGCACCCGATGAGCTCTCATACCGACTATTAAGTTAACTTCTGTTTTAATTGCACATTATACCATTATGAAGGTGCATTTGGACATTACAAAAACTAACACACACAGTGATAATGAATTCAACATATCCAATCTTACAATGCATATTTTTACGTGCTGCTTTTTGTATAATTTGCACTACCACCTATACTTCTGGAAAGCCAGATTTGTTCTTCTGGTCATCACAACATGCTTTCACTCACTTTGATAACTTTCCCAGCTCCAATTTTAAGTCGCAGCAGCTTGTCTTTGTTCTGGTTGGAGTCAAACATCTGGAATAAAAGTTATTGGTATATTTTAATGAACTGTGCACCATCATATCATAATGTAATTGAATGAAGCTGAATGAAGCTGGCAGCGTGAGACCTTTCCGACAGTGTGGTTCTGCAGCAGCCAGCCTGTGTACACCAGCTCCAGAGAGTCTCCGATGTCCACGGCTTGGCCCTCACCAAGAATCAGGTCTTGAATCACCACAGCATCTAAGGAGGTGGTGCTATTTGCTTTAGCCAAGCAGACCTGAAGGCAAAAGAAAACTGGCCCCTTATTCATTTACAAACAACTAATAATAATAATTGGCGTAGATAATTCCATCTAATCTAGAAGAGTTTTCAGTCATACCCTGACCAGCCACTTCATCTTCCTTTTTTATTTTTTAGATGTACTTAATACGGGGCCAGTGAGTGTGCATGTGAACACTGAGCTGTAAATACAAGCCCACCGTTTGCTTCCTTGCTCACCTCTTTGCAAAAGTCTGACGCCATTTTATCCGTCTGAAACATCAAGGACCAGTTCTGCCTCTGGTCATCATAAAAAGTAAGGTAATTGTTTGGCTGGACCTACAAGATGAAAAATAGAATTAAATTCACTCTTTACGTTCTGTAAACATGACCTCAGCGTGGTCAGTGGTCTGGTCGTGCATCGTCCACTCGACTAACCGTAAGAACAAATCCAACGTGAATCTTGGCAGCTGTCACTTGTTTCTGTTGGCTCAAGTACAGAAGCAGTTTATACTGCAGGGAAAGAAACGAGAGAGGGAGATTATACACAACTGTCACATCGACAACCTCAGCCGAGTAATCGCGTCGCAGCGTCCAGACCTCGCTGGCTCTGTGGCTGCCCAGCACAGCTGCTCCCAGCTTTCCTTGCTTTGCGTATTGCCCATCAACACTGCAGGAGACAAAGCAGCAGAAAACGTTTCACTGGACGCCCTTGAGATCATTTGAGGTGCGTAACTTGGTCACAGGTGCTATAAAACTTTAAAGCTTTGACTGCTTCTCCCACAGACACATTTCTAACTAACTCCTTTCTAAAAAAGGACTTTAAAGTAATAGAAAAAAACAAATGAAGTAAAATGATTTTAACTTACTATTTGTAGGCTTGAACTGCTGAGGCAACCAATACTGCAGGGGTTCCAGGTGGCGGGGCGGGTTTCTGACTGGCGGGCGCTGTAGCCACAGAGAAGGATGGCGTTAGTCATGTGACATCGCCGTGACATCACAGCTCAGTGTGAAGTCCCTCATGTGCCCACTTACCCTGACTGGAGCCCTTTTTGGGCTGTTTGGGAGCTGTGTACTGGAATGACTCGTTTCCATGACTCGTTTCGTGATCTAGTCCAAAAAGGGAAGCCAACTTGGCTCTGAAAGGAAAAGGGAGAAGGACGTATCGATGTAGAGCTGCACAGCTGTGGCTTATTCTCTAACAATAAAATACAAGTTGCAGGCGTCGCTTTTTAATCAGTGCATCTACTCGGGTAGTTGTTCGTCATCATGGACGAGTCTTTAACACTGCTATAAAGGTTTTGCTTTGTTGTTTTTTTATTTTGTTTTTTTTTAAGCAGCGAGTGAAAACAGAAAAACAGCACATTTTTCAAAGATCTTTTCAACATCATCTCACAGAATCTGTGTAGAGGAGGTTTAATCACTTGTAATGACATTGCACATAACCACATAACAGCTGAGAAAATGATAATTTTGTACTTCAGAGAAAGAAAAGAAACTCGATTAATCCACTTAGGTTCAGTCTGGTTAACTGACTCACGTTGAGCTTTCAGAGGGATCCGGTGGTCTGTACCAGCACTACAAATGAACCAATCAACCATAACAAAAGTGTTGAAATTGTTTCCCGCACAGCAAATGCACTTCAACATGTTTCCAGCTGCCATTACCACGGCAACCCTAACCCACTTCTAGCAACCACCTGGTCTGCTTCTCCGCCGGCAGCATTTCTGTGAATCTGTTGTTTGGAATGAAGCTTGAAACTGCAACCGACGACCATTTCTATCTGCTGAGTTTTATTCTTCTTCAGGTAACTGACACAACATTAGTCGTAACTATGAAAAACATCGTGTTTGAGAAAACACAAACAGCAAAGTATTAGATGTGTTCGTAGTTGAAACAAAAATAGGAACGACAACGATGTATTTGGTCATAACTTCTGATCTCATCACAAGAAGGATCTTTTTTTTTTAAACTTTCCTCATTAAGCAGTCAACGAAGCCACTACACAGCAGCGTTTTCACTGACCCCTGGAACTCCTTCCACTGGTAATCGCAGGTATCTCCCACAACAGACATGCTGAATCCCTTGAGACACTCATATCCAAATGTCAGCAGCGGAGATGAGGACTTCCAGCTGTTTGCATTCGAGTCCCAACTCCTCTACCGTTAGATCCGGCTCGTCCCTCCGGGACTGGCCCTCATCCTGCATCCCCCAGGGCTGTCGCACCAATGTGGCAGCTTTAGTAGCATACCAGAAGAAAAGCAGGGCGCTCTAGGTTTAGTACTCCGTCTCGGCTGAGCAAAGAAGCACTAGCAGAAGCTTTCCCCTGTACGCCCCTAACAAGCAGCATGTGAGAGGAATTAACTACCAAAAAAAAAGAAAAGAAAAGAAAAGAAATGACTCCTACCCGCTGCAGAAGACCGTGGATGCTGGTCCCACGGGGCTGCTATCACACAACAAGCATGTAGATACTACAGCATGTTTGTCCGTGATAATGCACTAAAGTTGGTACTAATGCACTACTAGTAGATATTATACAGCTGAGTGCCAAAGTATATTGATATAAAACAAGTCTGCTTACAGCAGACAGCATTTCTGTGGAGTTATAAAGGCTAGAAAACAGCTTAAAGGTTCGAACTGAAACTACATTTTTAATGTTTTTCTTCAGGTAAATGCTGTCAACATCATCATATAAAACCCACAAGGGGTCACATCTTGGTTTTTGCTCCATGAAAACTGATTGTCAACATTGCAACACACTTTATGATGAACTCTAGTCAGTTAAAACATAAAAATAACATCTACATTTAAAAAAAAGACCAAATAACTGCTTAAACATTAAACTGTGGACACACAAACAAACAGTCATGACCTTATGACAGTCAGACGAACCACGGGACAACAAAGCAGCAGTTGTATCTGCAAAGATTTCCCATAATCAAGTGATTTATCAGTTTGCAGGTGTTAACTTTACATTGCGATAATCGTGTTATCACATCTGCGTAATGACTCAATCTTTTCTGCGGGTTCTGATCTATAAACTCTTCAAATACGTAGTGGAGCTCCGTTTCAAACTAGCATTTATATGAATACGGACTCGTTTATTAATAGGAACAACGATCGTTTTTGCTTGTTTGTTTGGGTTTTCTTAAGAGAAGTGAAAGAAAATACGTGAAGTGTTTTTGAAACGTGCTAAATGTAAAACAGCAGAGCGCTGAATTAAAGCTTCCGCTGAAAGTGTTGAGGTGGGAATTAAATGTTTTTTTGTTTTTTTTTTTAATACGTCAACTACAAATGATGCTGCAATGTTGAAATGCAGGTTTTTATTCCACAAGACGAGGAAGTTAGCCGGGCCGGACGCTCCGAACCAGTTAGCTTTCAGGGCTAATCATCATCATTCTGGCGAATAAAAAAAAGCAAAATACCCTCCGGTAGGTGACAAGAAGTCCCCGTCTTCGTCGTCCCCGCCAAACATGTTTGAAGCCTCAAACTGTCATTTATCAAATAAAGCAAACAGACAAATGAGATAGCTTCTTCACATGCCAGGTCTGCGTCTTCCCCTTCCTGTTTGTGCCTCATCAGCTGACTCTCCACCTGATCAGTCTGTCAGGCAGCGTCTGGCCACTAGAGGGCGACAAAGGAGGAAGTTCAGAAAACGGGATACACTCAAAAGGACGGAACCAAGTTTCAGTCCAGAACATAAAATCCAGTTTACGGGAGATGAGAAGTCATTGAGAAGAAATGTCTTGGTAGCTATCGACTGCACATTCAGCAGCACCATGCGAAGTTTAAAATCCGGGTTAACTGAACAGGATGCAAGTTGCATCCTTTCATGCAAGTTGCATGAAAATTCACACCGCCACGACAACGGCTCCTCACCACAGACGCTCGGCGATGTAAATCCAGCGACGTTTGAATAGAGTCTGCAATGGAGGAATGGATTTAATGCAGTGATGCTGATATCTGAGATAACAAGTGGAGGTTCAGGAACTGGAAAGTGATGACTTCAAGTAAGTCCTAATGCGCACTAGTACACCCTCCTGCCTCCCCCGTCTTCGTGATTGTGTTGTTCACTGAAACGCACGCAGCCACGGTAGCGGACTTGGAGGTATATCCAGCTGGGATGGTAGGTTAAAGAAACTCATCGAAATTCAACTGTTCATTGGAAAACTCTGAAAAGAAATCATGAATCCTTCTGAGATATACAACTGTATTTCTACAACGTTTGAAGGCACTGACTGACATATAATTTATAAAAAATAATCAGTGTCTAAAATGTTAAAATGTCACTGTACGTGTACCCTTTGACGGATCTGAATGATACTCACAGGATTTATTAAGCGCAGGGTCAAGAGTGTTTGTGGTAAGTTTGAAGTAACTAAACGCTGACTAAACGTCAGTCGAGGTGGTGTAGAAGTGGAGCACGCCTTTTCTCTAGTGGAATTCCTGTGTTTTCTGTTTGTTCCGATCATTTGCTGTTGGCACAGTCCGTTTCCGATTTCTTCTTGGTACTGGGGCTGAAGAGACATTTCTCTTCAGCGCTGGCCAAGCAGTTTCATCCAGGTGCTGTGTTCCTCCTGCCAGCCGTCTTCCCAGGTGTGAAGGAAACGATTTAACCCTAGGCTTTGCCCAGGTAAGGAAGGAAGGTGGTAAGGAAGCAGGAAGGTTTCCAGGAAGCAACCAGATGTCACCAGATGTGCGAGCCACCTCGGTTGGCTCCTCTCAATGTAGTGGAGCAGCAGCTCTGCTCTGGACCCACACAGAACTGTTTGTACTGACATTTTCATTGCGAGTATTATTTGTAACATACAATGTATTTAATGTAAAATAAATCCCAGAGCTCATTTCACTTGACGGTTTAAGTTTGGTCTTGCTTATCCTGTTCAGACCTGCATGCTTTTTGGTAGTGTTAACACACTTGGCAAAAGTAATCTCAACACTTTTGTCCCTGCTGGACTGCTCCGTGCCATTCTCAGCAGCACTTTCTCTCTTGGAAGACAACGTATTGACAAACCTGAGTGGAAAAAGAGAACTCCTCTTAGGCATTTCCCCTGGAACACAGTAAAACACAGATATTCGTAAACACATTTTTATTTACATAGTTCGTGCACTGCTGACAATACAAATATTACACAAGTTACATTTGAAAGCAATGCATATCTATATAAGCTATACTACAAAAATTTTTTTTTTTTTTTACTTCTTGGATCACACTGTCAGATGGAAGAGTCACAGGCACTAAACATTAATAAACATACATGGAACCAAAATGTCCTAAGACAGTGTAGACTGCACCATCAGGGCTTGTTGAGAAGCACAGGTCCCTAGTTTTGGGGGATCTCAGACAGGTGGGGTGGGGGTGGAGGTGGTGGTGGAAACAGTCACAGGATGTAGCCCCAGGTTCAGGGATGGAGTCTCCTCTGGGGTTCGTGGACTTTTCTTTTGGGTCTCCATCTTCACCGTCAGCTGAGAATACAGATCCTTCAGTGGCTCGCTGGACTGTCAGACACAGGATTAATATTGAAAATTGTTGAAAACACACACATTATCTATCTATCTATCTATCTATCTATCTATCTATCTATCTATCTATCTATCTAGAGAGAGAGAGAGAGACAAGTCTCCACCACTTTACTTCTCACACAACAAAACTTTCACAGCCAAAGGAAATACGTAATAAAACAATAAACCTAATACTCTTAACATTTCCCTTCAGTATGTTACTTATTGCTGAGTTGTTGAGTTTCTGCAGTCAATCACTGCAGACATCTACACTTCTTGATTAGATGAAGAACAGTGTGCAGAGAGCTTCATGAATGGGTTTTAATATCCGACCAGCTGCATCCAAGACAAACATCACCAAGTGTAAAGCGTTGATGCAGTGGTGTGAAACACGCCGCCACTGCACTCTGGAGCAGTGGAGACACGTTCTCTGGAGTGAAGAATGTCGCTTCTCCATCTGGTGATCTGATGGACCAGTCTGGGTTTGGTGGTTGCCAGGACAACGGTACTTGTGTACTAAGTGTAAAGTTTGGTGGAGGGGGGATTATGGTGTGGGGTACATATTCTTTACAAAGCATATGTTAAATAACACGCCAACCTGCTTTGGAGGTTCAAGAGTTTTCATCAACACTTCCATGTATGATGGTAGCACCTTCTGCTGTAGATGCAGCAACATGCGGAGGATGTGCCTGTGGACGTTTTCTTTACTGAAAAAGATTCAGTCAGATACAGAAGTTATCAATAAACATGAATGAGATGCCGGAGTTACACATTAAGGGCCAACTGCACTGTAGGTCAGCATGTGATTAACCAGCACAAGTGGATCTCTGAAGGTTTTGTGGGTTTTTCTGCCCAGAACTAATAAACTTCATGTTTTTGCAACATTATCATGACAAAATGTGACTGTGGGAACAAGACAATTTCTAATGTCAGTTAAGTTCTTCACACCAACTGACATTTAGCACTATATTTTTCACACATTTTTAGTGCTGACATGAAAACTTTACAAGTATGTTTAACAGCAAATTTTTCATTTTGTTATTTCACCCACGAGGCCTCTCCTGTAATGATAAATAGCAGCTTTGGAAAGGATGCAACAGGGTTTAGGTAGGTATGTGACTATCTTATGAACACAGGAGTTACCAGAGTCGAACTAAACCCCACCTAAGTCACAAAACAATTTCATTTTAGCCTGGAGTCAAGCTGCTATTTGTACTTAGGCTGATCATACACAGAAAAGATGTCCCGCCTTAAAAAAACAGAAATGAGTAAAAAGTAGGATGGCATGTAAAACATGTTGGGGGAAAAAAGAACCTTACCTGGAGAATGAAGTAAGAAGGAAGCCATCAAAGACAACTACGCAGAAGTCCTCGGATCCAAACTCTTCAGAAAGCAGAGTGAGGTGTCCAGTCAGCAGGTGCAGGAAAATATCACTGAAGGCCATGTCGTTGTACGTCTCCACTGTGAGGGAATGGCAAACACATAGCACCCCACCTTAAAGTGTCAACTGTTAACACATCTTTACCCATAATAAACCTTTTAAGCACTGTAAGTGAACTGCGCTTTTAACTGGCATCACTACACAAATTAACTGTGTATGTAGACATGAAACCAGTGTAAATACGCCAGCTGAGACTTTTAAGTAGGCTCTACTGTGGGGGAATCTTTTTGTGTGTGTGTGTGTGTGTGTGTGTGTGGCTCATGGGAAACTCACCTAGAGCAGGTAGTAACCTCTGTAAGGCATTCTTGTTCCTTAGTTTAGCAATGTGAAGGATGTAATAGAGACCCATTTCACAGGCCACTCTGTTGTCCTGCAGGTATCTGGGGGCGGGGTAAACGGGGTAAACGGGGAGACAGCCAGACTCCTTCATAACAAACATGCTTAATAAAAAAACGGAGGCTATGGTATGTTGCCCCATCAGACTCGTGCACCATGTTCCCCAACAGCACGGCCCTGTTCTCAAGCCGTCGTCTACCTGCTGAAAGCATCTGGAAGAGTTGTTGGGTACGACACCAGGCTCTTCTCTTCACCGGGCAGCTTTTGGTCAACCATGAAGGTGTGATCATCAACAACCACTGACATCATTGCAGGAAGGAAGCGCGTCACCACTTCCAAATCCTGAGGAGGGCGAAACGGAAAAACAATGTAAAACGTCTGTGTTGAACTGTGGCACTTTTACAGAATTACACCAACACCTGCTTCAAAAAGAACATTAACCACTTTAACTATGAGCTACAATTTAAAACTAACCGCAGCGATCAATTTACCATGTCACTGGCTCATTTACAGGACTGGCCAGCAGAAGACTGTCCACTTTGGAAGAGAGTAAATGTTGAGCGAAGGCATGAATGCTATTTTTGTTGTGACATGCAGTTTAAGGATCGATTCCACGTTTGTAAATGTCCTAAAACTGCTCCTATTAATCAACCAACCTCTAAAATGTGTATAATAAAATTCAGCTGATAATCGATGTCTAGCCCTGGCTGCCCATAGACATTTGAAGAAACTATTTTATTAAAGTATTAAAAATATAATAGTGATCCTCCGGAAACAACGGTTCCAGCAGCTTCTCAGCCTGGACCCTAAAATATAGCTGCACACTGCAATCCTTGGGAGCCTTAGATGAGCTTTGCTTTCCTTTCATTTTCAGGTTTTTAAAAACCGTCAGAAGACGGATGGCTGGTATACAATGAACAAGCGAGACTGATTTGGGAGCTTTTAAGAATAAAGACATTTTCGTTCGAACCTGCAAGGTTCTCATGATATGAGCCAAATCATAAATATCTGATTTAGTACATTTGTTCCAAATGTCTTTATGAGTGAGCCGATAAAGCTTCAGCACCATCAGTCTTTAACATGTGTAGGAGTTGTAGCCGGCGCTGTGCACATCATTTCACAAACGTTGGTCTGCATTTTCAATCCACGTGTGGTATTTGTATGAACTACAGTTTTTACCATTATAACAGAAACAATAATAATAATAATAACGTTCGAGGAACAGAGACACACATTGTCATTATATGTACACACCAAACGAGGCTCCTTGAAGACCTGGCTGTCAATCATATCCCATGCTCCTTGGCCCAGTGACAGCATCCTCAGCAGAAGCATCAGATCTGGACTGTCCTGTTCACAAACGCAGATAACAACAGCGGTGTGAAGGTTTGGAAGAAACTCAGTCAAGAACTGAAGCAAGTTTGAGAAAAGGCTCAGACTGATGATTGTTCTATAAACAAGTTGATAAGCAGGGGGATAAAGGGGTTTTACATCTCCGTTGTAGCCTGGTCAAGACTTCCATCCATTTTTATCCTAGCTGTTGGTGAGGAGAACCGGGATCTGGTACACTGTATGAACGACTCACTAAATCCAAGTCTACCCATGATTTGAAATAAAAAAATCCCAACCGACTGAGTCAAAGGCGACTGCACCCGGTCGGTCCTTGGAAACGTGCTCAACAATATGAAGGGCTCCCCTCATCGTTTAGAGTGTTTCCTGTTTGTTTGTTGTTGTTGAAGCCCGCCTGGTCCTCTTCTAACAAGAAAGGCATTACTGTTTGTAATCTCTTGGTCAATAAGCTGCATAGATTTTATAATCTGTATTTACAACACCGATAGCTCTGCAGCTGTTACAGTGTGTTTGATCTTTTCCCTCCGTTGGTCTAACTGATATGAATGCCTCACGCCACGACGGCGGCAGGAGCCCCTCCCTCAGGGTGAGGTTGAAAGAGGCTTGTAAAAAAGGGAGCAGTGGCTCTCTTAAACCATTCTGGAGGAGAGAATCCATCACAACCTGCAGATTTGACACCGAGGCCTGAGATTACACCACTTATTTCCTCTACAGAAATTTCAGTTACACGTTTTTCAGCCCCGAGTCTGTCGTTTTCAGCAATGGAAACACGGATGCAGTGGGCTGAGGGGCATAGCAGACAAGTCCTCAGGTATTTCCATCCGCTCCTGCAGCACCGCAGCCTCACCGAGAAGCAGGTCATCTCCCGACAGCCCGGCCCGGTGAGCCGGCTGTCCGGAGGAGCTTAAGTACGAGGCGGCACAGCGGTTACAGGTGAGTGCCACTTTTCAAAAGGTATTGCTAAAGTGTCGCCACTCTGCTGTGGAAAATGTCACGATTCCCAGAGGTGAAAGTCTTGCTACACAAGACCAGAACTAACTTTGACAAACTATTGCGACTCCCGTTGGCAGGCTAACAACTATATCCCTAGGAACAGATGTCCGGCGACCGAGCTGTGCACTCAGACAGTCGACAGCGTGGCTTAGCACCGACTCATA